>CAUDMG010002591.1:0-367500 GCA_958450375.1 Homarus gammarus
AATCTAACGTACAGCTGCATTCGTGCATTACAATTAAATAGTGAACATTGCTTTCTGACTTCATTCTTTAACAACCCAACTAACAATATTTTTTTCTGTTTCAGATTCTGATGCACATATAAGTTGATAATATTTGCGATGGCTGCTTGTGTCAGGACGAGGAACCAAAAATCCAGCCATCTCAGTCACTATCTTGGGTCTGGGAGAGAGCTCCTGAAGTCGGAGTTGCCTACATTGAGAGATGCTTTGAGATACGGTGTTTTAATCAGGCAAATCAGTGAAAAGAACCAAAGAACTTACACAAACAAAGAAATTGCCAGTGATATGACCAAAGCTGTCTTGGCACAGTGCACTCTGGCTAACGCTCAGTTCAAGCCTCCAGTCATAACAAGTCAGAAGAAGATTAGTGAGAGACTGCTAGCCAGTTGGGAAAAGGCAAAAGATGTCTCTCTTGGGAGAGGAAAACTTGCAGTTAAGGACAGCTTTGCCAAGCAACTGGACCAGTTATTTGACATAATTACTTGCAAGTGCCCAATTGTTCTCTGTCCTGAGTTTGGTTGCGATCGTGACTGTAAATCCGAGGCCCACATCTCCTGTATTTGCAAGCGTGAACTGAAGATTCCTGTGATCGAACTGGCATTTGTCAAAGCACAGAGAGAGAAGACTGGCAGTATAGGGGCTCTCATGATTTCTAGCCAAGATATTCCGGAGTCCAAGAGACAGGAGGCTGCCACAGAGAGACAGAAGAGGAGAAGAGTTGCCGAGGAAAAGAGACTTGAGAAGGCCCAGGGTGAGGTAAAAAACGCCGATGATTGGAGTCAAGCTGATTCAGAGTTTAATGACTTCCCCATGGCTGATCCGAGTGCTGACCAGGAGAATGGTGACTTTGTCCCTAACCCAGAAAATAATGATCCCAAACCTTCCAGGCATTATTCGAAAGAGGAAAGATATCCCGAGCATAGCTCTGGCCAGCATGCGACACCACACTGGTCTCAGAGAAACTGCAGAGATAGCAACAGCTGCCTGGATTGACGGTGGTTTGATAACACCTGATGATGTTCACCTGGTGATAGATCATAACAAAGTAAGGAGAGCTCAGGAGAAACTTGTCAGTAACCTAGAAGAGGAGTTTGATAAGGGGATAAGAGAAAATGGAATCAATTGTTTGTTCTTTGATGGGAGAAGGGATGACACTAAAGTGTTCATGAAAGTTGGAGATTCTGACAAGTTGTTCCCTGCCATGGTGAAGGAGGAACACTACTCCTGCTGCAGTGAACCAGGAGGGAAGTATTTGTGGCATTTCACTCCAGAGAAAGATGACATCAGGAAACCAGCTGAGATAGTGGCAGATAACATTGTGAACTGGCTCAGAGAGAGGAACGTAGACCAGACCCTGCAGGCCATTGGAGGGGACAGCACCAACACGAACACAGGGTGGCAAGGGGGGGTCATACAGTGGATAGAGCGGAAGATTGGGAGGAAGCTGGTCTGGATTGTTTGTGACCTCCACACCAACGAGTTGCCACTCAGACATCTGATCCAGGAGCTGGATGGCAAGACTCTTTCAAACAACAGATGGTCTGGTCCTCTTGGCAAGATGCTGGACTCTGCCACTGAGTTAGAAATAAATCCGAGCTTTGAAAAAATCACAGTTGGCCCTCCACTCGTTGAGCTTGCACATACTGTCATTGACGACCTGAGTACTGACCAGTACTATGGTTACATGATTTGCAGTGCCATCAAAACTGGGGTCATGCCTGATAGACTTGCTTACCTGCAGATAGGTCCAGTCTCACATTCTAGGTGGCTCACAACGGCTCTCAGGTTCTGCAGAATTTGGGTCGCTCATCATAAACTGAAAGGGAACCAGCTTCACAACCTGAGACTTATTGTCCAATTCATCGTGAGTGTCTACTTGCCAAATTGGTTCAACACCAAGGACAAGTCATCGTTCTCCGAAGGTCCGAGGCATGTTCTCTTCCAGCTTGAGCTCCTGAAGGTTGTTCAGATTTTGGAGCAGACTGTGAGGAGATCTTCCTGGTATGCTCATCCCGAGGCAGTTCTGCAGACAATGCTCTGCAGTAAGGATGAGGAGGAGAGAAGAGTGGCAGTCAAAAAGATCTTGGATAATGAGACTTATGAGAGGATCTGGGCATGACGAATCAGTTGGTGACGATTCCTTCAGGGTCAGGAATACTCCTGAAGTCAATCTAGGTGCCAAGACCCTCACTGATCTCATAGATCTGGATAACATCCAGGCTGGCAGTGAGCCCCCTCTTACCTGCAACCTCACCAATGTTCAAGTCAGAGCTTTCCTGGACAACCCCATGCATGTCCCTGCCTGGCCCTCGCACACCCAGAGTATAGAGCGTTGTGTACAGCAAGTGAGCGAGGCCAGCAGTCACGTGTACAGCCAGGAGAGGAGGGAAGGTTACATCCGAGCTCAGGTGGTCAGCAGGGAGGTGATGAGTAGAAACAGAAGCAAGAAAGACATGTTCTCTATGGTGTGCAGCAACACCGGGTCGTAGTAGTAAAACCGGTTTTTGTATTTGATGATTTTGTTTTCTAAAGGAATATTAAATTTAATAAATGTGTCAAGATCATTCGTTTCACTATTCTGGATCATTTTCATCCTAATAAATTAACCTGATACATTTACTTTACTTTAAATAAGCTATTTAGTGGTGTTGGTAAAAGGGTGGGAATACTAAATTTTCATAAGATTTCAAGTTAAAATTTACCTAGCAAAAAATAAAAACTTTTCAAATCTGAAGATATCACATGATTCTGCACATAGAACTACATCACTAATACCATGGGCTGATTTTTCAAACTCAAAAAAAAAAAAATTCGCCTCCGTATGACACACCCTAATACTATATGGTAGGTGTCGGTAGTATACTGTGTGGTGGGTGTAGGTACTATAGTATTTGGTGGGTGTAGGTAGTATACTGTGTGGTGGGTGTAGGTAGTATACTGTGTGGTGGGTGTAGGTAGTATACTATTTGGTGGGTGTAGGTAGTATACTGTGTGGTGGGTGTAGGTAGTATACTGTGTGGTGGGTGTAGGTAGTATTGGTGGGTGTAGGTAGTATTCTCTGTGGTGGGTGTAGGTAGTATACTGTGTGGTGGTTGTAGGTAGTATACTGTGTGGTGGGTGTAGGTAGTATACTGTGTGGTGGGTGTAGGTAGTATACTGTGTGGTGGGTGTAGGTAGTATACTGTGTGGTGGGTGTAGGTAGTTTAATGTGTGGAGGGTGTAGGTAGTATACTGTGTGGTGGGTGTAGGTAGTATACTGTGCGGTGGGTGTAGGTAGTATGCTATGTGGTTGGTGTTGGTAGTATACTGTGTGGTGGGTGTAGGTAGTATACTTTGTGGAGGGTGTAGGTAGTATACTGTGTGGTGGGTGTAGGTAGTATACTGTGTGGTGGGTGTTGGTAGTATACTGTGTGGTGGGTGTAGGTAGTATACTGTGTGGTGGGTGTAGGTAGTATACTGTGTGGTGGGTGTTGGTAGTATACTGTGTGGTGGGTGTTGGTAGTATACTGTGTGGTGGGTGTAGGTAGTATACTGTGTGGTGGGTGTAGGTAGTATACTGTGTGGTGGTGTAGGTAGTATACTGTGTGGTGGGTGTAGGTAGTATACTGTGTGGTGGGTGTAGGTAGTATACTGTGTGGTGGGTGTAGGTAGTATACTGTGTGGTGGGTGTAGGTAGTATACTGTGTGGTGGGTGTAGGTAGTATACTGTGTGGTGGGTGTAGGTAGTATACTGTGTGGTGGGTGTAGGTAGTATACTGTGTGGTGGTTGTAGTATACTGTGTTGTGGGTGTAGGTAGTATACTGTGTGGTGGGTGTAGGTAGTATACTGTGTGGTGGGTGTAGGTAGTATACTGTGTGGTGGGTGTAGGTAGTATACTGTGTGGTGGGTGTAGGTAGTATACTGTGTGGTGGGTGTAGGTAGTATACTGTGTGGTGGGTGTAGGTAGTATACTGTGTGGTGGGTGTTGGTAGTATACTGTGTGGTGGGTGTAGGTAGTATACTGTGTGGTAGGTGTAGGTAGTATACTGTGTGGTGGGTGTAGGTAGTATACTGTGTGGTGGGTGTAGGTAGTATACTGTGTGGTGGGTGTAGGTAGTATACTGTTTGATGGGTGTAGGTAGTATTGATGGGTGTAGGTAGTATACTGTGTGGTGTGTGTAGGTAGTATTGGTGGGTGTAGGTAGTATACTGTGTGGTGGGTGTAGGTAGCATACTGTGTGGTGGGTGTAGTTAGTACTGTGTGGTGGGAGTAGGCAGTATACTGTTTGGTGGGTGTAGGTAGTATTGGTGGTGTGTAGGTAGTATTGGTGGGTGTAGGTAGTATACTGTGTGGTGGGTGTAGGTAGTATAATGTGTGGTAGGTGTAGGTAGTATACTGTTTGGTGGGTGTAGGTAGTTTACCGTGTGGTGGATGTAGGTAGCAGACTGTGTTGTGAGTATAGGTAGTATACTGTGTGGTGGGTGTAGTGTAGTATATTGTGTGGTATGTGTAGGTAGTATTCTGTTTGGTGGGTGTAGGTAGTATTGGTGGGTGTAGGTAGTATTGGTGGGAGTAGTGTAGTATACTGTGTGGTGGGTGTAGGTAGTATACTGTGTGGTGGGTGTAGGTAGTATACTGTTTGGTGGGTGTAGGTAGTATTGGTGGGTGTAGGTAGTATAATGTGTGGTAGGTGTAGGTAGTATACTGTGTGGCGGGTGTAGGTAGTATACCGTGTGGTGGATGTAGGTAGCAGACTGTGTTGTGAGTGTAGGTAGTATACTGTGTGGTGGGTGTAGTGTAGTATATTGTGTTGTATGTGTATGTACTAAACTATGTGGTGGGTGTAGGTAGTATTCTGTGTGGTAGGTGTAGGTAGTATACTGTGTGGTGGATGTAGGTAGTTTACTGTGTTGTGGGTGTAGGGTGGTAGCAGCTGTGTGACTGCCTGGGGGACGGTCTGTCGCGTTCTACTGTAAAGGCAACATCTTGATTTTCGTCAGCCAACATTTCCCTGCAGGACATTATATTTGTTCTCGTTGGTCTAACCCTAGACCCAAAACGTGAGTGTGATTGTGAACTGTTGAATCCTCTGAGAACTCTAAATAACTTTAATAAGTGTAATTATGTTCTGTATATTGATCGTATTATTCAAACTGTGTCCTGGTGTACCATCAGTTGTTATATGTGAATTGTATTCAACGGTTTTGACCGAATTATACTCATCGCGTCAACTACAAGGCTTTTATTCTTCTGCACAAACAAAAATCGCTCCTATGAGCGATTACACAATCCAAGTAAGAACTAATTCCAAAGAACCCTAATTTTATTGGGTTCCAACTGTGATGCTCAGGATGTAATGCCTCAAGGGCGATTAGGATTAAGGATTTCTTGGGCAACCATTTGACCTTAAAATTTTCAGTATTGACCGTCACAGCTCACCATTAGAGACCAATGTTTTCGGTGAGTTGGGTCTCTCCTCCCGTTTTCGATATGTGGGAACGTCCTCACGCTCGTGCCTCAGGAACGTCCTCTCACTTCGGGAGCATTAGATTCCATCCTTGTGTTTCAATGACATCAAGTCTTTTTCGATGTAATTATTAGGGATGCCACGTTTTTCTAGTCATGCACCAAACGCCACTTTTTCTGAGTTTCATGAAGATAGAAATTCATTCGTTTTATTGTATTGCGATTGCCGTTCCATGGTGACCGGCGTTAAATTTCTTTCAGTATTCCTCCCGGACCGGAAAATTTGGGGATATACAGAATAGCAATGATGCTGTCCGTCTGTCCGATCGTCCGGAAAGATTTCGTATCCACTTGGTAACTCGCCACCATTAATCAGGTTACCGCCTGATGTTTTCCGATATATGTTTTGTAACTTCTGCATTCATAATAAGAAATATTAAGGTGTATACATATTTGGAAAACTTGATATTTTTTCTACATTTTTTTCAGGAATATTTCTTAATTGGGGCGACCAGTTTTATGAAAAGTAATTTTGAAAAAATAAAAACTTGTTCCTTAATTTTTATACATTAATTATTTCCCTTCAAATATTCATTATCAACTTTAAGATACCATATCTAATAGGAAATTATACATGATTTAGTGTAACTTTTACGAATATTGTTTTTCAGTAGAAATAAAGTTTTAACAGCTTTAAATTTTTACACTATGGCGGCTATTTTTTAAGATGGCTGCTAATGCAGCTGCCGGATGTCGTGGTAACTTTAGTATATGGTTCTGGATACATAACTCTACATTTACAGTATACCAACTATATTGTTCTGGATACATGTCAAGTGCCTGAGCGCTCGGTAACTCGCATAGCGTGAGGCATATGTTCACGCCTACATTTCACACAAGCTATTAATAATTTGTTAATTGTACTTATTATATTATTATTGTTCTTAGTTACTTAGGTTAATTTTATATTTATGTATGTTATTAATATGCATCATTGTCTTACTCTGTTAAGTCAACTCAAGAGTAGTATTAATTAATTATATAAAATATCTAGCAAATGTCCTGGATCACGTGATATGAGACGCTCTCCTCCCCTCGTGGGCACGCTTCCCCAGTAGCGAAAAACCGTGGCATAGGGTAGACGTGTCCATTCGTTCTCTAGCCTTGACCCTTGTCTAGTGCCTTGTCCAGTCTTTTGCAATGCCCTAGGGGTATCAGGTATTAATGACACGTTTAGTTAGGCCTAGGAAGGGATCCTGGTGGTAAGGAATCTCCTGTTTGGAAGGAAATAATCATTTTGTAGTGATTGTTGTATATATATATATATTTCGTATGTCGGTGTAATATAGTAATGTTAAGTAATATTCGTTTGATCTAACTCCTTACGGTATATTTTCACCCTTCCGGCATCACTCTTATTTTAATATATAATCACTTATTCCCTTAAATTCTTGTTTGCTAGTCATTACTCCCTTTAGAACATAAATTGAATTAATTAATTATCTTCCCTTTTGTGATTCACTTATTTCAACTGTTCTTACTTATTCAAGTACATTTAGTTGAGTAGGTTTTTGGTGGGGATAATTATTGCCGTGTTCCCTATTTGTTCCTTTATTTGTTAATAACTTGGGGTAGGTTTCACTCCCCAGGTATAAAGGGTAGTGGGATCGCGACAATACATAACTCTACATTTACAGTATACCAACTATATTGTTCTGGATACATAACTCTACTTTTACAGTATACCAACTATATTGTTCTGGATACATAACTCTACATTTGTACAAATTTTCAGGATTTATCTTATTATTTCCGGTTTACCTCGATTTTTAGCCTAAAATTCATGGGTTACAGGTTGAAAAGTTTATTACATGAAGTTGTACCCATTTATAATCATCTTCTGTATCATCAGATGAAGAATAGTCATGAACTCTTCCACATTTATCTTGTTCTCCAAGACAATTGCAAGCAACTTTCGATGGTACAGATGCTTTACTAAAGGAACAGTTCTTTAAACATTGAGATAATCTACATATACAAAAAGTTTATATCACACATTGGAGTTTACATCATTAATGGCACTGGAGCTCCATTGGTAAATGTCCATCCAGAATTAGTAGGTAAGGGCAAATGTTAATGGAGCTCTCTTGTAAACTGAAATCTGGTACAAGCTTCTCAAAATATGTTGTTATGCAGAATCATCCGTAGGAGGCTAAGTAAGTCAGATTTTGTAGAGAAAAATTAATGAGCTCTTAAAACATATAAAGAACCAAACTTTTTGGTGTCCATAGAGAGCTGCCATAAATGTGATGGCCTCCATGTACACGTCACTGCTGACTGTAAGGGCTACTGTGATTCAAATTCAAATGCTGACAGGTGAGGAATCATGCCAATAAGCTCAAATGCTACCATTGCTGCTTTATTCCTCCCATGACTGAAAGCTTATCTGACTGAGTTATAGCCACTAAGGACATAAGCACTGATTAAGGTGGACACCAAATCTGCAACAGCCCAGTCATATTTTGTAGACAACTCTTGAAACAAACTATGAATAGGGAGAAAACTTCCTCTCTTTTCAATTCATACGCTTTGGAGTTGCGGTGTTTTATGAAGATGATATAAGCATAAAAGAACATCTGTGTCGCTTGACTGAACTACAGTATCAGTACATCCGAACCTCTCGGCTGAATATGTCACTATCTGAGTATCTGCCTCTTAATGGACGGTACAAACAACATCAGGAACATCAAAAACCCAACCCTTATGCAATGCTATGGACTGAAAATACCATCAGCTCTTTCTTGAATTCAGGACTTCTCTACTACTGTTGATCTGCGTCGTTGAGTCTGGTTATAGCTAATGCTGTGACCAAACCTGTTCTATATTATGACTAGGTCCTTACATCTTGTCTGCTTCACGATATTGAGAGCCAAATCAATGTCCTCAGGCATTGGCAAATTGGTAACACTTGCCATCAAGTCTTGGGCAATATTCAGCACCTTTTCAGTTTTCTCTTTTGAAAGTCTTACTCTGCCATTCTCTTCAACTCCAGGTTCTGTATTACCTAAAAGTCACGCAACTTGCTTGTACAGATCATCAGGCATACTTTTTGTTGCAGCTTCATGGAATATCTTCAAATGAGTTTCAGAAACTGCAGGGCACTCACTGTTGCTTAGGATAATATATGTGACCTTTCTTCAGCAGCCTTGGCCTTCATCCCTTCATGAAGATCCTTACCAACAGTATATGAAGCATTATATATGAAGTGTATCTGTGTCATTTGCTTTTCTTTATCATTTCATCTGACTCACTCTAAAGTTGGCAATTATCAAGTTGTTGTTGCAGTTTAGCTAAAATAGTACACATCTAACTTACTGTGAGTTCCGAGGAGCAGACTGGGGAAGGTTTCCCTCTTTGTGTCACTATTTGTATGCTGCACCCAAAGTGTTGAACCCTTTACCGGGCAAGCATCGAAGTTTTTTAGATAAAAATTTTTTTTTTTTGGGGGGGGGGGGGGGGGGGGATAGTAAACTACATCAAATCCTAAGGTATTTTTAGCCTTGAACATTTTCAAGCATTTTATAAAATAAAGGTGTTATAATCGATCATTGAAGTGATCAAAAATGGTAACCTAACCTAACCCCTGTAAGTGATGCTTGACCATATATTGTCATCTTGCCCAATCCCGGAAACATATTTTATAGGAAATTCGTCATAAATAGGATCAATAACACACAAATTCAAGTTGCAACTTTTAAATTTTATTATAATCACAGTGTTACAGAGAAAAATACGATCTTTCTGATTCGCAAACTTCCATTTTTGGGGTTACATAATAGTTTAATTTGACATCTTGTCAAAATCTTCAAACATAAAAACATACCTTCTGATTAGAAAGTTCCATCATGGTTTCACCATAGATTATAGCGTAGTTTACTTAGGATTCATGTGGAATTCTACAAAGCATTGTGCAAACAGAGCAGGCAATGTTTGATCTTATTATGTGGTCTTCTTTACTGCATAACTTGCAGGTCTGCCTTTCTATTTACATGGGAGCATGAAACTTGCTAATGTCATACCTTACACTGTCATCGGGAGATGTTGCTCTTTGCCCTCTGACAGCACGAGGCAAATGAAAATTTCCTGGTGTCGACAAACCTGCTCGGAGTGATGAAATTCTAAGGGGCCTCCCAAGGGTAGGTTTGCAGCATCTTACAAAATGGGATACAGCTAATCTAAAATCTTTGAGACTTTTGTGTGACTCTTCCAGGGAAAGACAATCACGCTTATACCAAAGCCAACTATTTACAATGCTTCGATCTAAAACATATGCAAAAAGCCTAATGTACCACCGTTTTGACTTCATTGGTGTTCTGTATAGATGTACTAACATGTCACTTTTATCACCCCTCCCATATGTGCATTATAATTCTTCACTACACATGGTCAATCTACTCTTTCTTTCTCTTAGTCTCCTTACCTCATGACCTTGGTCACTGGTTCTATACCCATGTCATTTGAGAGTAGTGTTACAACCTTATTATCTTTCCATTTTAGTGCTAATATTCCATTGCTTGATCTGTAATCAAATGTACCCCTTGTTTTTTTTTTTCGTTGTCATCTGCTTAGTAGTCACTAGATTGGGCCTGCCTATCCTGTTCTCCCTAGCAGTACCTGTATACTTACAGTTAAAATTTTATCTTAGGCACTGTACCACTTGGTAGTCCACACAAAATTCTGCCCCTTCAAGGTCAGCTTGGGCAACAGTGCTGCGACCATGGCGAAGTTTTTCACAAATCAACGGTACTGTATTAGGTACAAAATCCAAGTGAAACTACACAGCTCCCTTATACAAGTTGGCACTGGCTAATTTCTCACCACCGCCACCTTCTCTGGGTCTGTGCGTACTCCGACTTCACTTACAATATGTCCCAGATATTGAACTTCCCTTTGGAACAGATAACTGTTACGAGTTGGGGATTTAGAATATAGTTATACGTCTACCCAGATCCCAACAGGTAACAACAAAAAAAAAACAAAGACAATCGGACATAAAAGGGTAGACAAAGGATGCGAGTTTTCGTTGTATATAATAAAGTACCATAAATTCCTTAACAAAATATTCAGCTTATACACTACCCTTAACCAAACTTAACCTAAACACGAACAGTATATACATAGTAATAAAACATAAAACAATAGTGAAGCAATGTGGAGGGGGGAGAGGCAATACAAGATTACAAATACTTAAGTGAGGAGCTGAGATGGCTGACGAGCAAGGCTGAGTATGGTAGAAGACGGTAAATAGTCACTGTGCCGTAGGTTTCCAGGATAGGTGATCCTGTGGTCGCTTCCCAGAGTGAAGTGTCCTCTCCTCGAATTGGAGCTGACAAAGTAGACTGAGGCGGAAGTGACGCAACAACCAGGATATGGAGAAGGGAAACCCGGGAGTGGTAACTAAGACGAGCCATACTCGTGTTTCGTCCCTAGATGGCGTTGCTCGTGGTGCTGGGTAGGTAGATGAAGACAATCGGTGGAGGGGTTCGTAACACACCCCCCCTCCAAAGACCTTCGTAGCGCGGGCGCGAAGGAGGTGATCACCTGGTGCGTCTGGAGAGTAGCTGCTACATTTCCACTGGAGCTCGGGATAAGGAGTCTGCAATCAGGTTTTCCACCCCCTTTATGTGCCGGACTTGTAGATTATAGGGCTGGGTGAGGAGAGCCCAGCGGAGGATTCGCTGGTTGGAGGTCTTGTTGGTTTGGATGAACGTGAGTGGGTTATGGTCGGTGAAGACCAGGGTTGTTTGTGGGCAAGACTGGAGGTAACATTCAAACTTCTTTATTGCCAACACCAGAGCCAGGGCCTCCTTCTCTATGGTCGAGTAGTTGGTCTGATGTTTTTTCAACTTGGCGGAGTAATATGCCACAGGGTGAAGGACATCAGTGGTTGGGTCGGGTTGTAGGAGCACAGCCCCCACTCCGACACCACTAGCGTCGATTTGCAGATGGAAGGGCAAGGTGTAGTCAGGGGGGTGGACTACAGGCTTAGAGGCAAGGAAGGCTTTGAGGCGGTGGAAAGACTGGTCGCACTTCTGGTTCCAGATGTAAGGGACCGCAGAACTGGTAAGGTCTGTGAGGGGTCCGGCCACGCTGGAGAAGTTACTGCAGAACCGACGGTAGTAGCCGCACATCCCCAGGAAGCGCATGAGTTCCTTCCTCGTCCTTGGAGTGGGGAAGGACAAGATGGCTTCAACGTTTGCGTCCTTGGGTCTCACCATACCATGCCCAACGATATGTCCCAGGTAAGTCACCGAGGCCCGGCCAAAAGCAGATTTAGCCAGGTTTATGGTGAATCCAGTCTCTTGCAGTCGTGCAAACAGTATCTCCAAACGCACCAGATGTTCGTCCCAGCTGTCCGACACCACCACCAGGTCATCCAGGTAGGCGAACGTCCCACCTAGGTCTTGAATAAGGTAGTTTATGGCCCTCTGGAATGTGGCCGGAGCATTAGAAAAGCCAAACGCCATAACTAAATATTGAAAAAGACCAAATGGAGTTATAAATGCCGAGATTATTTTTGCCCTATCCGTGAGTCCTACTTGATAATATCCTTTCAACAGGTCTATGGTACTGATAAATTGGGCACAGCCTATGCTGTCTATTATATCTTCAATCAAAGGTAAAGGGTAGGAGTCAGAGACAGTGACCTGGTTCACTTTACGATAATCTGTACAGAAACGAAAGGTGCCATCGGGTTTTGGAATGAGAAGGCAAGGTGAAGCCCAGGGGGAGGTACTAGGCTCAGCTAAGTTATGTTTTAACAAAAAATCTACCTCCTTTTTCATAATCTCTTTTTTTTGTGGATTTAGACGATATGCTGATTGCCTAATGGGTTGTACATCATCTGAGATTAGCTTAATATCATGTTTAAGTATATTGCAAAATCCTGGGAGGTCTGATGTGACTTTAGGAAATGTTGATAATAACTTAGTGAGATCTTTTGCTTGAGATGGATTCAGAACAGAAAAATACTCATCCAAATTGTTGAGTATGTGACTGTTAGCAGGGTTCTCTTTAGGTAGAGGGAAGTCTAAATTCTCCAATAGGTCCATGTCATCTGTCTCAGCTCCGGCCCTGACAAAACCGTATGCAATACAGGTAGGCTTACAGCCTCTGGGATGTCTTCCTCTGACTGCCTGGAATGGTAAAGTTTCATGAGATTAATGTGAACAAGTTGTGAATCTTTTCGGTGATCAGGAGTATGGACTATATAGTTGAGAGGAGATAGTTTATTAGCATTGACTTGACAGTTTTGATGGAACCGTTCCAAGCAACCTTGGGACGGTGGGTGGTAAGCCGAAGATGTACAATGGTCCACACTGAGGTCTTTCATCACCTGTTTGAAAAGATTGCTCGTAAAATTGGTGCCCTGATCGGATTGGATCTCTTTAGGAATGCCCACTGAAGTGAAAAGATGCAAAAGATGTTTGATTACGTTTTTTGAAGTGATGCTTTTAAGGGGAAAAGCCTCAGGATAACGTGTACTGGTATCCATAACTGTGAGCAGGAATTGATTTCCCTTCTTAGTCTTTGGTAATGGGCCCACACAATCCACAACAATCTTTTCAAATGGGGTAGAAAATACTGGGATGGGCTTAATGGGAGCTGCTGGTATACTTTCATTTGGTTTTCCTACCATTTGACAAATATGACAAGATTTTAGGTATTGTGACACATCCTTCCTAAGTCCAGGCCAGTAATAGTGTTGGAGGAGCTTTTTATATGTTTTCAGGATTCCCAAATGTCCTGAAATACCATCATGGGCAAGGGCAATTAATGCTGGTCTGACTGAAGCTGGAATTACCACTTGATGTATTTCAGACCACGTGTCTAGATGGGCAAGCTCAGGGGGCCTATAGGCCCTCATCAAAACCCCTTCATGATAATAAAAACACGGAAGGGTGTTAAAATCTTTACCCTCAACTGCTGCATGATGAAGTTTATTCAAAGATGGATCAGATTGTTGGGCTTTAACGAGCTCATCCTTACTAATCGTCTTATTGTACAGATCTTCTGTGGGTAGGAAGATATTGGAGGTGGTTTTAGATGAAGAGGGCCCATTCCGCACACTCTGTGACCGGGTGACAGCACAAGATGGGAAAAGATGAGGAATAGTTTCTTTAAGGTCAGTGGTGGAGTTGACAGGTAAGGGAGAGTCGACTGTCTTTATGTTAGGAACCACTAGATCTCCTACCAAGTCATTACCCAATAATAAATGAATGCCGCACACAGGCATTGGGTCTTTCCTAATGGCTATTTGCACTTCCCCAGTAATCAAGGGACATTGGAGGTGCACTTTAGCTAAAGGATAGGAAGAATGGGACGAGAGATCTGAAATTAGAACACTCATTTGTAAATGCGGTAGATATATCAGGAATGACGTTAAACAGGAGGATAGATTGTGCTGCGCCCGTATCACGTAGTATACGAATAGGGAAAGAACGAGACCCCTCTATGATTGAAATTTTTCCCTCATAGGTGAATGAAGAGAAGAGATCCTGATGGGGTCTTTCCACATTGGCATTTGCTATTGGTTTGGATTTGGGATCCAGGGAACTACTTTTAGCAATTCGACACTTTGGGTGTTTACAAGTCTGGATCGTATGGCCTGGGATTTTACAGTAAGAACAAGTAAGCTTGGTTGCATCGGGGGGAGTAGGTGTGGGACCTTTCGACCTACCACTCACGTTCCCAAGGTTATCATCAGAGGAGGACCTAACATGTCGGGAAGTACCACGTTCTCTACTGCCCAGTGACTCCACCAACAAAGCATACGCATCAGCCAGCTCAGCAGCACGCCCTAAATTAACCTCTCCACGCTCCTCCACATGCTTCAAGATGTGAAATGGTATCTTGCTTTTCCACTCCTCCAGGACTACCAAATTTAACAAATCCTGAAATGTGGAGGTCTCTGTAGCCTCTAACCACTTCTTAAAAAACCTAAGCTTTTCTTGAGCAAACTCAACAAATGTGTGTGAAAATGGTTTGGTTAGTTTACGAAACTTCTGCCGGTATCCATCTGGCGTGATAGCATAAGAGGTGAGGATATTCTTTTTTACGTTATCATAGTCATCAGTCTGGTCTAAACAGTTATAAACTCTACGAGCCTTACCATATAATTTAGGAACTAACACTGACACCCACTGGTCCTTTGGCCACTCATTCTTCACGGCTATTTTCTCAAAAGTCCTAAATGACCCGTCCATATCGGATTCATCAAACCCGGGAACAAGGGAAGAAGCAGTAGCAGGGTTAAAAGCAGCGAGTTTCTCTCTTAATGCCACTTCTTTTGATTTAAACTCCGATGTTAAAGTGACTTCTGTCTCTCTCACCTGTAGTTCTTTCAGTTTAACCGCCTGCACCAACTTGGCCTGTTCCACCCTTTCTTCATGGTCCAACTTGGCCTGTTCCAACTTGGCCTGTTCCATCCTTTCTTCATGGTCCAACTTGGCCTCCAACTTGGCCTGTTCCAACTTGGCCTGTTCCATCCTTTCTTTAGGGTCCAACTTGGCCTCCTGCTCCAACTTGGCCTGTTCCAACTCGAGTTCTTTCATTTTGATTTGGAACTCGAACCTAGCTCGTTCTAGTTCTAAGGGGTCTATTCGTTGTGTTTCTTCTTGAGGGCTAGCCAGACCTGAGGCAACTTCTGAGTGAGGAGGGGTGGTGGATAGTGGTTGAAGTTTCTTGGACATGGGCGTTAATCTGTCAACAGCGGATTCTTTTAAAACTTCTTGTTGAACCAACACTTCAATCACATGATTTTTTAACATTTCCTTAGTCAGTTGCTGTGAAAATGGGATATTGTAATAGTTGGCTATTTCTTTCCATTCTTTCTTCAGGATATTAACACGTAATTTAGCTACGGAAGGATTTTCAATAAAATCCTGAAGATCAAAACCTGAGGTGGCCATTGTTAAGAAAAATAGGATAAATTAACTAATGGTCAAAAGATAAGATAAGTGGATAACCCTAGAAAATATCACGGCAGTGGATAACCAGAAAGTCCCGGAAACTAACCAAGTTATACCTAGAGAAATTACACTTATGATTATTGTTCTTCTGAGAAGATCCTTAGATAAGGACAAGAGACTTGAAAGAGGTAGGGCGTATTACGGCATTAATATAAAGATCCGGATTAACAACCCTGATATACTTGAAAGAGGTAGGGCGTATTACGGCATTTATATAAAGATCCGGATTAACAACCCTGATATACTTGAAAGAGGTAGGGCGTATTACGGCATTTATATAAAGATCCGGATTAACAGCCCTGAATGAGATAATGAGAAGAACAATAATGGAGGCTTTATAATTATGGGGTCCTGGTAGAGCGGGGCGTCCCAAGATATCACTTCACTCTAAACTAGTAACTATGGAACAGCCTACTCTGGAGTGAGGGTACGGCATTAAACAGATCCGGATTCTTCCCTACACTCGATAAGACTTACCACACGACTGCCACGTGTAATAACAGGTAAGCCTTATGACACTTGGAACCTATATCCTACGTCTGTCACTCTTACTGTACGATAATACCAATATATGCACACACATATGAAGGAAACTTTAAACCACCGTAAAGCAATTGTAAACAGAAGTGACTGGGAGGGGTAATTAACACTGAGTAACAAGGGAGGAAGGAATATGGTACTTAAGGTCGTGTCCTGTCACGGTCGCCATTTGTTACGAGTTGGGGATTTAGAATATAGTTATACGTCTACCCAGATCCCAACAGGTAACAACAAAAAAAAAACAAAGACAATCGGACATAAAAGGGTAGACAAAGGATGCGAGTTTTCGTTGTATATAATAAAGTACCATAAATTCCTTAACAAAATATTCAGCTTATACACTACCCTTAACCAAACTTAACCTAAACACGAACAGTATATACATAGTAATAAAACATAAAACAATAGTGAAGCAATGTGGAGGGGGGAGAGGCAATACAAGATTACAAATACTTAAGTGAGGAGCTGAGATGGCTGACGAGCAAGGCTGAGTATGGTAGAAGACGGTAAATAGTCACTGTGCCGTAGGTTTCCAGGATAGGTGATCCTGTGGTCGCTTCCCAGAGTGAAGTGTCCTCTCCTCGAATTGGAGCTGACAAAGTAGACTGAGGCGGAAGTGACGCAACAACCAGGATATGGAGAAGGGAAACCCGGGAGTGGTAACTAAGACGAGCCATACTCGTGTTTCGTCCCTAGATGGCGTTGCTCGTGGTGCTGGGTAGGTAGATGAAGACAATCGGTGGAGGGGTTCGTAACAAAACATTTTTGGGGGGCTCAGTTTCAGGTGTGTTTTGTAGGTAGTATACTGTATGGTGAGTGCAGGTCACACACACACACACACACACAGTCTTGACCTGTGGACCATGAAAAAGACTCGACCAAAACATTATAGTGGTAATAAGGGGTCATGGAGAGGTCAAAATTGAAGGAATAGAAACCTTCCCTTACACAGTGGGCAGGTGTTTGGTGGGCAGCCTCTACATGGTGACCAAACAGACCGATAACAACGATGATAATTAATTTCTCTACCACCAATGAATAATACCCACACAAACATAATGTGTACACTACACCACACCATACTACACTACACCACACTACACCACACCATACTACACCACACCATACTACACTACACCACACCATACTGCACTGTACCACACAATACTGCACTGCACCACACCATACTGCACCGCACCACACCATACTGCACCGCACCACTCCATACTGCACCACACCATACTGCACTGCACCACACCATACTGTACCGCACCACACCATACTGCACCGCACCACACCATACTGCACTGCACCGCACCATACTGCACTGCACTGCACCATACTGCAGTGCACCAAACCATACTGCACTGCACCACACCATACTGCACTGCACCACACCATACTACATTGCACCACACCATACCATACTGCACTGCACCACATCACACTGCACCGCACCACACCATACTGCACCGCACCATACTGCACCACACCATACTGCAGGGCACCACACCATACTGCACCACACCATACTTTACTGCACCACACCATACTGCACCGCACCATACTACACTGCACCGCACCACACCATACTGCACCGCACCATACTGCACTGCACCACACCATACTGCACTGCACCACTCTATACTGCACCACACCATGCTTTACTGCACCACACCATACTGCATCGCACCATACTACACTGCACCACACCACAACATACTGCACCGCACCATACTACACTGCACCACACCACAACATACTACACTGGACCACCCTAAATTACACCACACTACACTACGCTACACCACAGTACACTACATCACAGTACACTACATCACACTACACTACACCACATCACACTACACCACATCAAGCTACACCACATCACACTACACTACACTACACTACACTAATCTACACTATATCACACTACATGACATTACAGCACACCACACTACACACCACACCACATCACACTACTCTGCACTGCATCACACTATATTACACTACCCTACACTATATCACACTTATCTACACTATATCACACAACACTACTCTGCACTATATCACACTACACTATATCACACAACACTACAGTACACTATACTACACCACACTACTCCACACTACTCCACACCACACTACTCCACACTACTCCACACCACACTACACCACACTATTCCACACCACGCCACACCACACCACGCCACACCACACTATGCCACACCACACTACGCCACACCACACCACTCCACACCACTCCACACTACTCCACACCACGCCACACCACACTATGCTACACCACACTACGCCACACTACACTACGCCACACCACACAACGCCACATCACACTACGCCACACCACACTATGCCACACCACACCACGCCTCGCCACACCACACTATGCCACACCACACCAAGCCACACCACACAAAGCCACA
Organism: Homarus gammarus; assembly: GCA_958450375.1. Lineage (NCBI taxonomy): Eukaryota > Metazoa > Arthropoda > Malacostraca > Decapoda > Nephropidae > Homarus > Homarus gammarus. The sequence continues at coordinate 18,502 of CAUDMG010002591.1, forward strand.
CCACGCCACACGACACCACACTACGCCATACCACACTACGCCACACCACACTACGCCACAACCACACAACGACACAGCACACTACTCTACATCACACTACGCTGCATCACACTACGCCACACCACACCACACTACGCCACACCACACTACGCCACACCACACTACGCCCCACCGCACTACGCCCCACCACACTACGCCACACCACACTACGCCCCACCACACTACGCCACACCACACTACGCCACACCACACCACACCACGCCACACCACACTACTCTTCACCACACTATGCCACATTACACTACACTACACCACACTACACCAAACTACACCATATTACACACCACATCACACTACACCACACTACACCACACGACTCTACACCACACGACTCTACACCACACGACTCCACACCACACCACTCTACACCACACCACTCTACACCACACCACTCTACACCACACGACACCACACCACACTACACCACACCACACCACACTACTCTACACACCAAATCACACTACTCTACACACCACATCACAATACACCATACTACACAACATCACACTACACTACACCACACCACACTACTCTACACACCACACTACACCACACGACACTACACTACACTACATCACACTAAACCACATCACACTACACCACACTACCATACAATACATCATACTACACCACACCACTCTACATCACACTACACTACACCACACCACACTACTCTACACACCACACTACACCACACTACATCACACTACACTACATCACATCACACTACCCTACATCACTACACCACACTACTCTACATCACACTACATTACACCACACCACACTAAATCACACTACACTACATCACACTACACCACATCACACTACACCACATCACACTACACTACATCACACCAAGCTACATCACACCACACTACATCACATCATACCATACCACACCACACTACACTACACCACATTACACTACACTACACCACATTACACTACACCATATCACACTACACAATACCACACTAAACTACATCGCACTACACTACATCACATCACACTACACTACACCACATCACACTACACGACACCACTCTACAATATACCACATCACACAAGACTATATCACACCAAGCTACATCACACTACATCACACCACACTACACTACACTAAACTACACTACACCACACCACACCACATTACACCACACCACATAACACTACACCACACTACACCACACGACACTACACTACACTACATCACACTAAACCACATAACACTACACCACACTACCATACAATACATCATACTACACCACACCACTCTACATCACACTACACTACACCACACCACACTACTCTACACACCACACTACACCACACTACATCACACTACACTACATCACATCACGCTACCCTACATCACTACACCACACTACTCTACATCACACTACACTACACCACACCACACTAAATCACACTACACTACATCACACTACACCACATCACACTACACCACATCACACTACACTACATCACACCAAGCTACATCACACCACACTACATCACACCATACCACATCACACCACACTGCATCACATCATACCACACCACACCACACTACACTACACCACATTACACACACTACACCACATTACACTACACCATATCACACTACACAATACCACACTAAACTACATCACACTACACTACATCACATCACACTACACTACACCACATCACACTACACGACACCACTCTACAATATACCACATCACACAAGACTATATCACACCAAGCTACATCACACTACATCACACCACACTACACTACACTACACTAAACTACACTACACCACACCACACCACATTACACCACACCACATTACACCACACCACATTACACCACATTACACTACACTACATCACACTACATTTTATCACACAACACTACATAACACCACACTACAACACACCACATCACACCACAGTACATCACACCACACTACATCACACCACATCACATCACACTACACCACACCCCACTACTTCACAAAACATGACACCACACAACACGCCACCACACGACACTGCACCACACGAAACCACACCACACCAAACTACACCACACGACACTACACTGCAGGACACTACATCACTCTACACTACATTACATTACAAAACACCACACTACACTACACCACATCACACAGCACTACACCACATCACACTACACTACACTACATCACATCAGACTTCACTACACCACACCACACTACACTACACTACACCACACTACAATACACCACACTACAATACAAGACATTACACTACACCACATTACACTACACTACACCACATCACACTACACTACTCCACACCACACTACACCACACCACATCACAGTACACTACACCACATCACACTACACTACACCACATCACACTACACTACATCACACTACACTACACCACATCACACTACACTACATCACATCACACTACACTACATCCCATCACAGTAAACTACACCACATCACACTACACTACACCACATCACACTACACTACACCACATCACACTACACTACACCACATCACACTACAGTACATTACATCACACTACACTAAACCACATCACACTACACTACATCCAATCACACTACACTACATCACATAACACTACACTACACCATATCACACTACACTACATCCCATAACTCTACACTACACCACATCACACAACACTACACCACATCACACTACACCACATCACACTACAGTACAGTACATCACATTACACTACACTACACCACATCACACTACACTACACCACATCATACTACACTACACCACATCACACCACACTACACCACACGACACTACACTACACTACATCACACTAAACCACATCACACTACACCACACTACCATACAATACATCATACTACACCACACCACTCTACATAACTCTACACTACACCACACCACACTACTCTACACACCACACTACACCACACTACATCACACTACACTACATCACATCACACTACCCTACATCACTACACCACACTACTCTACATCACACTACACTACACCACACCACACTAAATCACACTACACTACATCACACTACACCACATCACACTACACCACATCACACTACACTACATCACACCAAGCTACATCACACCACACTACATCACATCATACCACACCACACCACACTACACTACACCACATTACACTACACTACACCACATTACACTACACCATATCACCCTACACAATACCACACTAAACTACATCACACTACACTACATCACATCACACTACACTACACCACATCACACTACACGACACCACACTACAATATACCACATCACACAAGACTATATCACACCAAGCTACATCACACTACATCACACCACACTACACTACACTACACTACACTACACTAAACTACACTACACCACATTACACCACACCACATTACACCACACCACATTACACTACACCACATTACACTACACTACATCACACTACATTTTATCACACAACACTACATAACACCACACTACAACACACTACATCACACCACAGTACATCACACCACACTACCTCACACCACATCACACTACACCACACCACACTACTTCACAAAACATGACACCACACAACACGACACCACACGACACTGCACCACACGAAACCACACCACACCAAACTACACCACACGACACTGCACTGCAGGACACTACATCACTCTACACTACATCACATTACAAAACACCACACTACACTACACCACATCACACAGCACTACACCACATCACACTACACTACATCACATCAGACTAGACTACACCACACCACACTACACTACATCACATCACACTACACTACACCACACTACACTACAAGACATTACACTACACCACATTACACTACACTACACCACATCACACTACACTACACCACATCACACCACACTACACCACACCACATCACAGTACACTACACCACATCACACTACACTGCACCACATCACACTACACTACACCACATCGCACTACAGTACAATACATCACACTACACTAAACCACATCACACTACACTACATCACATCACACTACACTACATCACATCACACTACACTACACCATATCACACTACACTACATCACATAACTCTACACTACACCACATCACACAACACTACACCACATCACACTACACCACATCACACTACAGTACAGTACATCACATTACACTACACTACACCACATCACACTACACTACACCACATCACACTACACCACATCATAGTACACTACACCACATCACACTACACTACATCACATCACACTACACTACACCACATCACACTACACTACACCACATTACACTACACTACACCACATCACACTAAACTACACCACATCACACTACAGTACATTACATCACACTACACTACACCACATCACACTACACTACACCACATCACACTACACCACACCACATCACACTACACTACACCACATCACACTACACTACACCACATCACACTACACTACACCACATCACACCACATTACACTACACTACATCACACTACACTCTATCACACAACACTACATAACACCACACTACATCACACTACACCACACCACAGTACATCACACCACACCACATCACACTACACCACACTACATTACTTCACAAGACACGACACCACACAACACGACACCACAGAACACGACACCACACGTCACTGCACCACACGAAACCACACCACACCACACTACACCACACGACACAACACTGCAGGACACTACATCACTCTACACTACATCACATTACACCAGACCACACTACACTACACCACATCACACAGCACTACACCACATCACACTACACTGCACCACATCACACTACACTACACAACACCACACCACACTACACTACACCACATCACACTACACCACACCACACTACACCACACGACACAACACTGCAGGACACTACATCACTCTACACTACATGACATTACACCAGACCACACTACACTACACCACATCACACAGCACTACACCACAACACACTACACTGCACCACATCACACTACACTACACTACACCACACCACAATACACTACACCACATCACACTACACTACACCACACTACGCTACACCACATTACACTACACTACACCACATCACACTACACTACTCCACATCACACTACACTACACCACACCACATCACAGTGCACTACACCTCATCACACTATACTACGCCACATCACACTACAGTACATCACATCACACTACACTACACCACAGTACACTACACTACATAACACTACACTACATCACATCACACTACACTACATCCCATCACGGTACACTACACCACATCACACTACGCTACACCACATCACACTACGCTACACCACATCACACTACACTACATCCCATCACTGTACACTACACCACATCACACTAGGCTACACCACATCACACTGCAGTACATTACATCACACTACACTATACCACATCACACTACACTACATCACATCACACTACACTACATCATATCACGCTACACTACACCACATCACACTACACTACATCACATCACATCACACTACACCACATCACACTACAGTACATCACATCACGCTATACCACATCACACTACACTACACCACATCATACTACACTACACCACATCACACTGCACTACACCACATCATACTACACTACACAACATCACACTACTCCACATCACACTACACCACATCACACTACACCACATCACACTACACTACACCACATCATACTACACTGCACCACATCACACTACACGACACTACTCTACATCACACTACACCACATCACACTACACTACACCACATCATACTACACTACACCACATCAGACTACACTACACCACATCACACTACACCATATTACACTACACTACACCACATCACACTTTACTACTCCACATTACACCACACTACACCACATCACAGTACACTACACCACATCACACTACAGGACATCACATCACACTACACTACACCACATCACACTACACTACATCACACTACACTACACCACATCATACAACACTACACAACATCACACTACACCACACCACATCACACTACACCATATCACACTACACTACACATCATACTACACTACACCACATCACGCTACACCACATCACACTACACTACACCACATCATACTACACTTCACCACATCACACTACACCACATCATACTACACTACACCACATCACACTACACTGCACCACATCATGCTACACCACATCACACTACACTACACCACATCACTGTACACTACACCACATCACACTAGGCTACACCACATCACAATGCAGTACATTACATCACACTACACTATAACACATCACACTACACTACATCACATCACACTACATCACATCACACTACACTACATCACATCACGCTACACTACACCACATCACACTACACTACACATCACATCACACTACACCACATCACACTACAGTACATCACATCACGCTATACCACATCACACTACACTACACCACATCATACTACACTACACCACATCACACTGCACTACACCACATCACACTACACTACACCACATCACACTACTCCACATCACACTACACAACACCACATCACACTACACTACACCACATCATACTACACTGCACCACATCACACTACACTACACTACTCTACATCACACTACACCACATCACACTACACTACACCACATCATACTACACTACACCACATCAGACTACACTACACCACATCACACTACACCATATTACACTACACTACACCACATCACACTTCACTACTCCACATTACACCACACTGCACCACATCACAGTACACTACACCACATCACACTACAGGACATCACATCACACTACACTACACCACATCACACTACACTACATCACACTACACTACACCACATCATACAACACTACACAACATCACACTACACCACACCACACTACACCATATCACACTACACTACACATCATACTACACTACACCACATCACGCTACACCACATCACACTACACTACACCACATCATACTACACTTCACCACATCACACTACACTACATCATACTACACTACACCACATCACACTACACTGCACCACATCATGCTACACCACATCACACTACACTACACCACATCACTGTACACTACACCACATCACACTAGGCTACACCACATCACACTGCAGTACATTACATCACACTACACTATACCACATCACACTACACTACATCACATCACACTACAGTACACCACATCATACTACACTACACCACATCAGACTTCACTACACCACATCACACTACACCATATTACACTACACTACACCACATCACACTTCACTACTCCACATTACACCACACTACACCACATCACAGTGCACTACACCACATCACACTACACCACATCACACTACCCCATATCACACTACAGTACATCACATCACACTACACTACACCACATCACATTGCACTACATCACATCACACTGCACTACATCCCATCACAGTACACTACACCACATCACACTACACTACGCCACATCACACTACTCTACACCACATCACACTACAGGACATCACATCACACTACACTACACCACATCACACTACACTACATCACACTACACTACACCACATCATACAACACTACACAACATCACACTGCACCACACCACATCACACTACACCATATCACACTACACTACACATCATACTACACTACACCACATCACACTACACTACACCACATCATACTACACTTCACCACATCACACTACACCACATCATACTACACTACACCACATCACACTACACTGCACCACATCATGCTACACTACATCACACTACACTACACCACACTACACTACACTACATCACATCACACTACACTACACCACATCATACTACACTACACCACATCACACTACACCACATCACACTACACTACACCACATCATACTACACTACACCACATCACACTACATTACACCACATCACACTGCGCCACATCACACTACACTACAGCACATCACACTACACCACATCACCCTACACTACACCACATTACACTACACCACATTACACTACACCACATCACACTACACCAGATCATACTGCACTACACCACATCACACTACACTACACCACATCACACTACACCACATCATGCTACACTACACCACATCATACTACACTACATCACACTACTATAATGAGACAAATCTCACAAGAAGAAGATTACATATAGGTAGAATATTGATAGTATAAGAGTATAAAAGAGAGGAAGATTTTGGTAGCGTGGCCGTGATAGTTATTTACACTTATTGTATCTTATACGTCAATGCACATCTATTACGTTCATAAAGGCGACTTCTCAAACACTGCTTCGTTACAACTCTTTATTAATTACGAACATGACATGGACACATTAATAACACCTTCTATTGAAGTTACTAGGACATTATTTTACGTTACTAGACATCATATTACGCTACTAGACACTGATTCTCGGACACGAACATGAAATGAATACACTTCCCACATAAGTAACTCATCCCATGGAAAGCTCTGACAAACACTCACGTGACCTAGGGGAGACCTAGCACGTAGTCCTGGGTTGTCTCTATGGGAGACTGCTTAGCTGGGCGCCGGAGGGAAGTCTCGGTCCTGACCGGAGGCGACTGGAGGCGACCGGAGGCGACTGGAGGCGACCGGAGGCGGCTTGCCTCCGGCCCCTGACTTCTCTCGAGCAGGCCTGGTGGTGTAGTAGCTGGCCACCTTGTTACAAGACACACTCTTTCTCTGTCTCTGCCTGTGTGTCGCCGAGGGAGGACTGGCTCTGTCTCCGGGTATCTCTCTCTGCGAATTCGTCGAGGGAGGACTAGGACGTCCTATATATTGGGAGGCGAGCCGTCAGGTTGAGCTGATCGGAGGGGGGGGGGGGCGGCGGCGGCGAAGGGTCTCCTTACATTTGACCTGGCCAATGTGAGGTCAGGTCTGGACGTTTTCAGAGACTATAAGTTGTATTTTCTGGAGAAGTCATCAGGTGGGGCCGTGTGACATGAGAGGCCCTGGTTGATTTGTGGCCCCTTGAGTTGGGCTGGAGAGTTACATTTGACCTGGCTAATGTGAGGTCAGGTCTGAACTTCTTTCTGCTGTGTAGGATATTGTGTATATTGGGAGAGAGCCGGCCGGTGCCCCCTTACATGTGTGACATGGGAGGGGAGCCTGGCTGATTTACAACCCTGGTCAGCCGCAAGAGATACCCTACACTTTTGACCCCCCTAATGTCGGGTCAAGTTTGGACTGTTTCTGAGATGTAAGCTGTGGTCTGACAACCCATCACTACACTACACTACACCACTTCACACTACACTACACCACATCACACTACACTACACCACATCATACTACACTACACCACATCACACTACACTACATCACATCACACTACATTACACCACACTACACTACACCACATCATATTACGCTACTCTACACCACACTACACTATACCACATCACACTACACCACATCATACTACACCACATCACACTACACCACATCACACTACACTACACCACACCACACTACACTACACCACATCACACTACACCACATCACACTACACTATATCACATCACACTTCACCACACTACACTACACCACATTATACTACACTACACCACATCACACTACACTACACCACATCACACTACACCACACTACACTACACCACATCACACTACACTACACCACACTACACTACACCACATCACAGTACACTACACCACATCACACTACACTACACCACATCACACTACACTACACCACATCACACCACACAACATCGCACTACACCACATCACACTACACTACACCACATCACACTACACTACACCACATCACACTACACTACACCACATCATACTACACTACACCACATCATACTAAACCACATCATACTACACTACACCACTTCACACTACACTACACCACATCATACTACACTACACCGCACTACACTACACCACATCATACTACACATCATACTACACCACATCACACTAACCACATCACACTACACTACACCACATCACACTACACTACACCACATCACACTTCACTACATCACACTACACTACACCACACCACACTACACCACATCATACTGCACTAAACCACATCACACTACACTACACCACATCACACTACACCACATCATACTACACTACACCACACTACACTACACTGCAACAAATAAATAGTTATATATTTGTGCCTAATTTAATGTAACATATTTTATGTAACTTACTCTTCTATTGTCTTTATTTTTCTTTGTTTATTTATTTACTTATTCTTACTTCTTTCTTTTACTTATACTCGTGAGAGGTGGAGAAGGTGAGGGAGGTAATTGTTTATGTTTGAGGAGGGCGTGTGAGGGGAGGGGGAGTACAGGACTAACAATTTGTGGTTAGGCTAGAAAGGCCTAAGCCAAGGGGAGACTCAGGGGCTGGTTATGGGGACTAAGATATCAATACTTCACAGAGGGGAAAATACAGGACATTTACCTATCTATCTATATAAAACAAAGAAGTATGTCTGTTTGTATGTTTGTGTGTGTGTTTTTGTCTCTGTGTCCGCACGAGAATCTCGGAAACTACTTTATCAGTTTGTAGTGATGATGGATGGTGTTATATGTAGTGATGATGGATGGTGTTATATGTAGTGATGATGGATGGTGTTATATGTAGTGATGATGGATGGTGTTATATGTAGTGATGATGGATGGTGTTATATGTAGTGATGATGGATGGTGCTATATGTAGTGATGATGGATGATGTTATGTGTTGTGATGATGGATGTTGTTATATGTAGTGATGATGGGTGGTGTTATAGTAGTGATGATTAGACAATAATATAATAACAGTTTAATGCTAAAAATATATACTTTGCTGTACCGTTGTAATGAAAAACATGGTGGAACTTACATACACGGTTAATGAACTATTGATGGAAGAAGAAGTTTTGGGGACTGAACAGTGAGACAATGTGGAGTCTGGAGGGTGGCGTCCTACCGTGGCCTAGCGGAATCGCCAGTAAATCACTGTAGGTGCGCGTGATCCAGGTATATGCTGATAACCACAAGGAAACAAGAAAACACGAAGTTCCCAAACACTTTCGTGTAATTCACATTTTCTGGGATGAGTACAGTTTAAGTAGTAATACTTGACAAGGCTAATATATACAAGTCCCCTATGGACTTGATCTCACTCTCCTCTACTATATATTAGCCTTGTCAAGTATTACTCCTTAGTCTGTACTCACCCCTGAAGATGTGAATTACACGAAAGCGCCATCCCCATACATGTACTGAGCTAACGCTACACGAGCGGCTTTCACTTCCTCTGAATTGCGGTTAGACGGAACATTGTGTACCTGTTTCATGGTAATAAGCTCTCCATCCAAAGCCCTAGAAACAGTCATGTTGCATACATGTGGCTTGCCTGGAAATGTTTGCCGAAATGTATGGTTAAGCTCTCTAATGGTGATCGTTGGTGTAGCCTCAACAAGCATCACCAAAAACTCCTTCGCCTCGTCATCCAGCACAGGTGGTCCTCCTCCTTCTCCATGTCGTTCCCGTCTTTCTCCTGTCTCCACAAACTTGCTAATTATTTTAAATGCTGTGGTTCTTGGAATTCGTAGCTCGGCAGCAGTGTCCAGAAAATCCTCTCCAGCTTCATATCGTGTAATTAATCCATCACAATCTTCGTCTGACACCCGGCGATATCGTCTGCGAGGCATAGCAGGATGCTTCCGAAGTGTGCCAGACCTACTATGAACAGTACTCCTCGAGTGGGTGTCTCGGAAATAATGCCGATCTACAGATAGCACACCAAGTCACCTCGTATTCATTGTTTCACTGATTCTCAGGTACATACCACTGTTTCGATTGATGTTTCATAGTTTTGGGTGGTCAACCCCTCTGTGTAAAATGCACCAAGGGGAATGGTAGTTGTTTTGTTATTTGTCAAGTTATTATATGTTTGTCAAATATTTTTGGTGGTACGTCATTCTCCAATTGTTACATTCTCAAACTATATGTAGACTGTCGGTTTATTGTTCACGTATGTCAATTTCATAACTGATATGTCAATCATTTCCGTTAGCATGAGCGAACAGCTATTTTAGAATGTCATTCGATATGTGTTCTGTCAATCGGTTATGAAATATGTTAAATAGGTATACAACAATGTCTCAACGTACATGTGAAAAGGTGTATTGCACGAGAGGACATCTGGGATCGAAATCATCATTGCTAATGACCCGTCTGCAGCTTTGTAATGTAAAGGGACCTGAGTTTTGCTGAATTAATTAATTGTTGAGCTTCTGTATATATCGTTTATATACATGCACTGCTGTATATGCCGTTCAAAGCTTATGTTAATTGTCAAATATATGTGTAAAACTATCCAATCTTTATTTTCATTGTCAATATTCTAAGTGTCTCGTCAATAATTTTGTGGGTATCTCCTGTGTCAAACTATTTTGTTACAGCGGCAATTCATTACAAGGGAATGTCAAAGGATGAGATATAACCTCATAGCCATAGGTGAACTGTCCTTTATTTCGTTGAACTGTTCGAACTGTTACGCGACAAGGTGTACTCTGCACTACATCACATCACACCACACCACACCAAATCACACTACACTTCACTACACCGCACCACACTACTCTACACTACATCACATTACACTGCCTTAATAATAATAATAATAATAATAATAATAATAATAATAATAATAATGATTGGCTCTCGTGTAACGAGCATGGCCGGCCCCAGGGCCACCTAGGCTTGAATTTGTTTAAGGTGTAGAAGTTGTCGCCAACACAACAACCACACCCTGAGTTAAAGAGCTGCATGACCCAGTGTCAAGGAATAGTCCGAGAAGACCGGACAGCTCCCCAACTGCACTGGCTAAGGATTACCCCGGAAATTGATTATCATCCAGGTTCCCAATTACTGCTGGGTAGACAGAGGCAAATGGCGTAAAGGAACTTGCCTATAGTTTCACCCTGCCCGGGAATGGAACCCGGGTCCTCTCGTTTATGAGGCGAGCATGCTGACCATTACACCACAGGTCGCCATCATATTACACCACACCACACTACACCACAGTATACCACACCACAATACTCTACACCCCACCACACTACACTACTCTACACTACTTTATACTACACCACACCACAGCACACTACACCACACCACACCACACCACACTACACTACACTACACCACACCACACCACAGTACACCACAATACACCACAATACTCTACACCCCACCACACTACACTACTCTACACTACACCACACTACACTACTTTATACTACACTACACCACAGCACACTACACCACACTACACTACTCTACACTACACCACACTACTTTATGCTACACTACACCACACCACACTACACTACACCACACCACACCACACTACACCACAGTACTCTACACCACAGTACACTTCCCCACACCACACCACACCTCTCAAATATACCACCGATGAAACATACATCATAATGACTCTAATAATATGCCAAGAGAGAGAAGACTAATAAAGAATGTGGTAATGACTCAACAAGATTTATCAGCTGTCTTAAAATAGACGTCAAGTGTCGGTCGAGGTTTAATACGTTGGTAACTGGGAGTATCTTTCTGTACATCATAACACAGTGCATGTTACTTCCAGGTCTTGAGTTGATACATCGTGTGGTTGTGTTAATATGTTGTACGTCTGTGATAATATGTTAGGCGTCTGCACACACACACACGTCCTTAAAGGGTGGAAGGAAGCTCGCATACCCGTCATAGGTGGGGGCGTAAGAGTGTCGACTAATTGGCTTACTGGTGCAGGATCTGTGTGTGTGTGTGTGTGTGTGAGCCCTTCCTTTGTCCCTTCTTTTTTCATCTTTTCTTTTTTTTCTTTCACCTTTCTATCTTTCTTTCTTTCTTTCTTTCATACTTATCTCTTCTTTCTCTTTTTCTTTCATTGTTACCCCAGGTGTCTTATTTCATCACAATCTAATTACATGTCTTGTGTTTTTCCTAACTTAACCAAATAAACATACTTCATATAACCAGAAAACTTAACCTAACCTAAACTATTAAAACTTAACCAAGCTTAGCATGACCTCAACCAGCTTTACCTAACCTAACCAAATATAACCGAACGTACCTTAAAGTAACCTAACTAATTCCAACTTAAAAGAATATCTATTGTCTAAGTATTGATATTTTTTGGTAATACTTACTTTATATACCGGCTTTTGTTGTACCACCAAAACCGATATATCATAAATTATCTTGTAGATAGATAGAAATTAACATTGCAATTAATACATTTCCAAACTAGACATAATACTGACAGCTCTGTCCTGTTGTTCCACCTTAATACAGTACAACCCATGTTGCACTTTTCCCTCCCTCATCATATTTATGTTATATCAAATTCACTGTAAAGTATGTTTATACTTATAATATAAATTTAAAAAAAAATAAAAAAAAATGAAAAAAATGAAATAAATAATTATCGAAGTGATAACCGTGGTAACATTTTCATATGTTCTTATCACCACCATGCTATGTGTACTATTCCAGATGATACTAAATGTTATATAATACTTCCTTGAGATAAATTTACAGTATACAGTATATCAGGAGCCTACAAGAGAGCTCAGGCTCTCAAGTGGCTCAGCCATGTTAATATTATGATTTGTAATCGACTCTGTATCAATATAAAAACTTAATCTAACCCAAATGAAAGTAATTTTACATAACCTAACCCCAGCCTGACTTAACCTAATCTCACCTAACTTAAACAAACCTAAACTAACCTACCTAGCTTCGTCTGACCTCTCGTGACCTGACCCATCCTCCCATAATCTAACCTGCCTACATTTAACCTAACCAAAGCCATCTCCCCCTAACCTAACCCTCATACCCCTTATTTACTGAAACAACAACCCTAAACTGCCACAGTACTCAACACACGCCACAGTACTCAACACACGCCACAGTACCCAACACAAGCCACAGTACTCAACACACGCCACAGTACCCAACACACACCACAGTACTCAACACACGCCACACTACCCAACACACAACACAGTACTCAACACACACCACAGTACCCAACACACAACACAGTACCCAACACACACCACAGTACCCAACACAAACCACACTACCCAACACACACCACACTACCCAACACACACCACAGTACCCAACACACGCCACAGTGCACAACACACGCGCCACAGTACTCAACACACACCACAGTACCCAACTCACGCCACAGTACCCAACTCACGCCACAGTACCCAACACACACCACAGTACCCAACACACACCACAGGACCCAACACACAACACAGTACCCAACACACACACCACAGTACCCAACACACACACCACAGTACCCAACACACACCACAGGACCCAACACACACCACAGGACCCAACACACACACCACAGGACCCAACACACACACCACAGGACCCAACACACACCACAGTACCCAACACACACCACAGTACCCAACACAAACCACAGTACCCAACACACAACACAGTACCCAACACACACCACACAGTACCCAACACACACCACAGGACCCAACACACAACACAGTACCCAACTCACGCCACAGTACCCAACACACACACCACAGTACCCAACACACACCACAGGACCCAACACACACCACAGTACCCAACACACACCACAGTACCCAACACACACCACAGTACCCAACACACACACCACAGTACCCAACACACACCACAGGACACAACACACACACCACAGTACCCAACACACACCACAGGACCCAACACACACCACAGTACCCAACACACACCACAGTACCCAACACACACACCACAGTACCCAACACACACCACACAGTACCCAACAAACACCACAGTACCCAACACACAACACATGACCCAACACACAACACATGACCCCACACACACCACAGTACCCAACACACACCACAGGACCCAACACACAACACAGTACCCAACACACAACACAGTACCCAACACACAACACAGTACCCAACACACAACACTTGACCCAACACACAACACAGTATCCAACACACAACACATGACCCAACACACACCACAGTACCCAACATACAACACAGTACCCAACACACACCACAGTACCCAACACACAACACAGTACCCAACACACAACACAGGACCAAACACACAACACAGAGCCCAACACACAACACAGTACCCAACACACAACACAGTACCCAACACACAACACTTGACCCAACACACAACACAGTACCCAACATACAACACAGTACCCAACACACACCACAGTACCCAACACACAACACAGTACCCAACACACACCACAGTACCCAACACACAACACAGTACCCAACACACAACACATGACCCAACACACAACACAGTACCCAACACACAACACATGACCCAACACACAACACATGACCCAACACACAACACATGACCCAACACACAACACATGACCCAACACACAACACACACCACAGTACCCAACACACAACACACGCCACAGTACCCAACACACAACACATGACCCAACACACACCACAGAACCCAACACACACCACAGTACCCAACACACACCACAGTACCCAACACACACCACAGGACCCAACACAGACCAGAGGACCCAACACACACCACAGTACCCAACACACAACACAGTACCCAACACACAACACAGTACCCAACACACACCACAGTACCCAACACACACCACAGTACCCAACACACACCACATGACCCAACACACAACACATGACCCAACACACAACACATGACCCAACACACAACACA
The DNA here is from genome assembly GCA_958450375.1 of Homarus gammarus. Lineage (NCBI taxonomy): Eukaryota > Metazoa > Arthropoda > Malacostraca > Decapoda > Nephropidae > Homarus > Homarus gammarus. The sequence goes on from CAUDMG010002591.1 coordinate 35,550, forward strand.
GTACCCAACACACAGCACATGACCCAACACACAACACAGTACCCAACACACAACACACACCACAGTACCCAACACACAACACATGACCCAACACACAACACATGACCCAACACACACCACAGTACCCACCACACAACACAGTACCCACCACACAACACAGTACCCAACACACAACACAGTACCCAACACACACCACAGTACCCAACACACAACACAGTACCCAACACACACCACAGTACCCAACACACAACACAGTACCCAACACACAACACAGTACCCAACACACACCACAGTACCCAACACACAACACAGCACCCAACACACAACTCATGACCCAACACACACCACAGGACCCAACACACAACACAGTACCCAACACACAACACAGTACCCAACACACACCACAGGACCCAACACACACCACAGTACCCAACACACAACACAGTAGGGTGTGTCAATTTAGGGGGTGAACTGGCTAAATTGAAAATCGAGTAATTTGGTAGCAATTTATTGTAGTCTTTAAGCATGTAAAACAATATTCTGGCATAAATTTTTTTTTATAATAAGTCCTACCTACATCAAATGGATTTTTAAATGTACATATTTGTGAATTTATAACATAACCAGCGTTTGCACACATGTTACTGTTTCAAGTTTCAAATTATTATATTTTATTATCCGTAGTCTATTTGAAAGTAACCAATGCCTTCATACTCTCTTTGCTTTGGTTTCTTGTCATCAGTAGTCTGCTTGCTATTTGTGCTTTGATGTAACCTTCTCGCCTCTCGTGGCTGTAAACATGGCCCGCTGCTTCTGTGACCATTTTCACACATCTCTCCACACTTTGAGTGTGGGAAGGCCACTTCGGCACCTGCATTGGAGTCTCTTTAAGGTTTCTCAATTCTTGGCTAGTTAGACTTGTTGTCAATGGTGGCTCTAAGACTTCCAAACTCAAGTCAACCAATTCTGACAATTTGGTGGCATTGACGTATATTGGGGGAACTTTTCTTGAATGAAACGAACAGTCTCCCAACTGGTCGTCATCTATTAGCGTTCCTCTAATCTTTAGAATGACTTCTACAGCCTCGGTTCGGAGATTGGTACATTGACTGCAAAGCATTGCTTGCAAAACTGCTTCTGATCGAGCATACCAAGCGGACCTTCTTGCCACAGGTAACACGATGTCCCTTACTACCTTCCTCTGTGTTCTTACTAGCTGCAATTGAAACAAAAGGTGATTGGGCCCATCCACCCACATAGGATTAAGTTTCACACTAAACCACTGGGGAAGATAAACTCCAATAATAAATTCAACAATTAACCTCAAATTCTTCAGCACTTTGCCCTTCAATTCGTGTTTGGAAATCCAAATCCTGCAGAAACGAAGAGCTGTAGTTAACCAACGGCTGTGACTGACAGGTCCAATCTCCAAGAGAGCCAATGACTGAGGCACTTCTCCTGATCTTATTGCTTGGGCAATACGATAAGCATAGGATTGATCTGTGCTGAGATCTTTGATGACTCCTTCAGACAACGCCGGAAGGGGAGGGCCAACTTCGACCTTTGGAAAGGTTGTATTTATTTCTAGTTGTGTTGCTTCATCCAGCATGATGCCAAGGGGACCTGACCACTTGTTGTTGCTCTTTGTAGGACCATCAAGTTCCTGGATGAGATGACGAAGAGGTAGCTCGCCTATATGTAAATCACATACAATCCAAACAAGTCTTCTTCCTAGTTTTTTCTCTAAATGCGTCATTACACCCCCCTGCCATCCGGTGTTCACTGCAGTTGAATCTCCACCAACGGCCTGCAGTGAACTGCCAAGTCCTCTCTCCTGAACCCAACATAAAATATGATCAGCAATGACCTCTGCATGTTTCTTCCCTTCTACTTCAGTTTCGGGAGCAAAGTGAAACAAAAACCGACCACCAGGCTCAGAACAGACAGAGTAGTGTTCTTCTTTGATGAGACCTGGAAACTTTCTGTTCACTCCCTCTACTTCTAGCAAAACTTTTGTGTCATCTATTCTTCCATCAAACAAAAGACAGGAGAGCCCTCCCTCGCTTAAATCAGATATTTCCTTCATTATTTTTTTTTGTGCTCTTCTAATTTTATTATGATCTATCACCAAAGATATATCCTCTCGGCTGATGAGGCCTGCATCTATCCAAGCGGCAGTTGCAATTTCTGCAGCCTCACGAAGTCCAGCATGGTGGCGAATACTAGCTAAAGCAATGTTTGAAATATTTCTTGTGTTGTATTTCATTTTCTTTGGTAAAGGTTCAGATGGCTCTTTGGAACTATCATCTGATGTTGCTTCCTGTTCATCAGAAGAACTATCAAAGAAGTGATAAACATCTTGACACAGCTCTTCCTCTCTTTGGATGGCTTCTTCACTCTTCATTTTCTTCTTTTGTTCCCTCTCTCGGATTTGTTCTCTCTACTTGGCATTAGCAATCTGCTTCTTTGTTTCTGAATAATCTATTGAACCCATTTGCATACTTCCTTGGCCTTCTGCCTTTGTCCTCTGTACCTTTATAAATTCAAGCTCTAAAACAGGGATCTTCTTTTCACGAGGACAACCACAATCAATGTGGGAAATATTTTCTCTCTTACCTGAGTGAGAACAGTTGGATTCAGAACATAATTGTATGGAGCACTTGCAGGTCAAAATGTCAAACAGAGTATCAAGTGTGTGCAGAAAATCATTTTTCCTGGCCAAGTTTCCTTTACCAAGTGATGTTTCAACTGCTTTGTGCCATAATTTCGTTAGTTTTAGCTCAATAGTTCGACACTGATTAATCACAGGTGGTTTGAATAGTGCATTAGCTTTTGTCCATTGATGCAGAAGAGGGACTATCATGTCATTTATGAGTTCTTTATCTGTATAGTTCCTTCTGTCCTTTGCATTTTTTTCTCGAAGGAGCAACCCTAATCTTGGCATGTCTCTCACTGTTGGAAGTTCTGATACAGAAAGCTCCTTCCCTTTACCAACTAGCAGGCTCAAGTGGGTTGACAACTGACTTCTTGTCTTCAATTTTGACATCTTCACACTATCTGACAAATAGAAAAATATTTCAATGTTTCATAATTCAATTGTTGTTTCAAAAAATATCAATTTGTTTATCAAAAATGCTGTAACAGAAATAACATAATAATTTCTTAGAACATAATGTTTTATACAATGATATAAGTAACTGCGACAATCAATATGCCCTACTTACAATAATTAAAATGTAGAATTCGTCTGGTAGAGTAGGTGCAAGTGCAATGAGAGCAAACCACCGTCTATGATATCAAGAAGGAGAGTGAGCCGGGCGCCTTATCCTCACGCTTGGTACAAGTCAAAACAAGAATTAAACTGTCCCACACGGAGAGCCTGTTCATGTTCATGTTCTGACATGCATATTGTACACAAGCTATAGAACCATAAAATACTCCATAATCCATATGCTTACATGAGATTAGTTAATATCAAGTGAATAATTCTAATCAAGTCACATTAATTTGTTGAAATACTGATATTTGAAACTTTAAGGTATAATTGATGTAGGTGAGGGTTATTTCAATTCATTTTTGTTTGCTAATCTCAAGTTTAGACATAAAGAGGCACAATATTTTGACTACCAAATTTGATTTTTAACATGTTGACAAAATTGACACACCCTAACAACACAGTACCCAACACACAACACAGTACCCAACACACACCACAGTACCCAACACACACCACACAGAATCCAACACACACCACAGTACCCAACACACAACACAGTACCCAACACACACCACAGTACCCAACACACAACACAGTACCCAACACACACCGGAGTACCCCACACACAACACATGACCCCACACACACCACATGACCCCACACACACCACAGGACCCAACACACAACACAGTACCCCACACACAACACATGACCCAACACACACCACAGTACCCAACACACACCACAGTACCCAACACACACCACATGACCCCACACACACCACAGGACCCACACACACCACAGGACCCAACACACACCACAGTACCCAACACACAACACATGACCCAACACACACCACAGTACCCAACACACACCACAGGACCCAACACACAACACAGTACCCAACACACAACACAGTACCCAACACACAACACAGTACCCAACACACAACACATGACCCAACACACAACACATGACCCAACACACACCACAGTACCCAACACACACCACAGTACCCAACACACAACACAGTACCCAACACACACCACAGTACCCAACACACACCACAGGACCCAACACACACCACAGTACCCAACACACAACACAGTACCCAACACACACCACAGTACCCAACACACAACACAGGACCCAACACACACCACAGTACCCAACACACACCACAGTACCCAACACACACCACAGTACCCAACACACACCACAGAACCCAACACACACCACAGTACCCAACACACAACACAGTACCCAACACACACCACAGTACCCAACACACAACACAGTACCCAACACACAACACAGTACCCAACACACAACACATGACCCAACACACAACACAGGACCCAACACACACCACAGTACCCAACACACACCACAGTACCCAACACACACCACAGTACCCAACACACACCACAGTACCCAACACACACCACAGTACCCAACACACAACACAGTACCCAACACACACCACAGGACCCAACACACACCACAGTACCCAACACACACCACAGTACCCAACACACACCACAGGACCCAACACACACCACAGTACCCAACACACACCACAGTACCCAACACACACCACAGTACCCAACACACACCACAGTACCCAACACACAACACAGTACCCAACACACAACACAGTACCCAACACACAACACATGACCCAACACACACCACAGGACCCAACACACACCACAGTACCCAACACACACCACAGTACCCAACACACACCACAGTACCCAACACACAACACATGACCCAACACACAACACAGTACCCAACACACACACAGTACCCAACACACAACACAGTACCCAACACACACCACAGTACCCAACACACACCACAGTACCCAACACACACCACAGGACCCAACACACAACACAGTACCCAACACACAACACAGGACCCAACACACAACACAGGACCCAACACACACCACAGTACCCAACACACAACACAGTACCCAACACACACCACAGTACCCAACACACACCACAGTACCCAACACACACCACAGTACCCAACACACACCACAGTACCCAACACACAACACAGTACCCAACACACAACACAGGACCCAACACACAACACAGTACCCAACACACAACACAGTACCCAACACACACCACAGTACCCAACACACAACACAGTACCCAACACACACCACAGTACCCAACACACAACACAGTACCCAACACACAACACATGACCCAACACACAACACATGACCCAACACACAACACAGTACCCAACACACAACACATGACCCAACACACAACACAGTACCCAACACACAACACATGACCCAACACACACCACAGGACCCAACACACACCACAGGACCCAACACACACCACAGGACCCCACACACACCACAGACCCCACACACACCACAGGCCCCACACACACCACAGGACCCAACACACACCACAGTACCCAACACACAACACATGACCCAACACACACCACAGTACCCAACACACACCACAGGACCCAACACACAACACAGTACCCAACACACAACACAGTACCCAACACACACACAGTACCCAACACACAACACATGACCCAACACACAACACATGACCCAACACACACCACAGTACCCAACACACACCACAGGACCCAACACACACCACAGTACCCAACACACACCACAGTACCCAACACACACCACAGTACCCAACACACACCACAGTACCCAACACACACCACAGGACCCAACACACACCACAGGACCCAACACACACCACAGTACCCAACACACACCACAGTACCCAACACACACCACAGTACCCAACACACACCACAGGACCCAACACACACCACAGGACCCAACACACACCACAGTACCCAACACACACCACAGTACCCAACACACACCACAGTACCCAACACACAACACATGACCCAACACACACCACAGTACCCAACACACAACACAGTACCCAACACACAACACAGTACCCAACACACACCACAGTACCCAACACACACCACAGTACCCAACACACACCACAGGACCCAACACACAACACAGGACCCAACACACAACACAGGACCCAACACACACCACAGTACCCAACACACACCACAGTACCCAACACACACCACAGTACCCAACACACACCACAGTACCCAACACACACCACAGTACCCAACACACAACACAGTACCCAACACACACCACAGTACCCAACACACAACACAGTACCCAACACACAACACAGTACCCAACACACAACACAGTACCCAACACACAACACAGGACCCAACACACACCACAGTACCCAACACACACCACAGTACCCAACACACACCACAGTACCCAACACACACCACAGTACCCAACACACAACACAGTACCCAACACACAACACAGGACCCAACACACACCACAGTACCCAACACACACCACAGTACCCAACACACACCACAGTACCCAACACACACCACAGGACCCAACACACACCACAGTACCCAACACACACCACAGTACCCAACACACACCACAGTACCCAACACACACCACAGTACCCAACACACAACACAGTACCCAACACACAACACAGTACCCAACACACAACACATGACCCAACACACACCACAGTACCCAACACACACCACAGTACCCAACACACACCACAGTACCCAACACACACCACAGTACCCAACACACAACACATGACCCAACACACAACACAGTACCCAACACACACCACAGTACCCAACACACAACACAGTACCCAACACACACCACAGTACCCAACACACACCACAGTACCCAACACACACCACAGTACCCAACACACAACACAGTACCCAACACACAACACAGTACCCAACACACAACACAGTACCCAACACACACCACAGTACCCAACACACAACACAGTACCCAACACACACCACAGTACCCAACACACACCACAGTACCCAACACACAACACAGTACCCAACACACACCACAGTACCCAACACACAACACAGTACCCAACACACAACACAGTACCCAACACACAACACAGTACCCAACACACACCACAGTACCCAACACACAACACAGTACCCAACACACACCACAGTACCCAACACACAACACAGTACCCAACACACAACACAGTACCCAACACACAACACAGTACCCAACACACAACACAGTACCCAACACACAACACATGACCCAACACACAACACAGTACCCAACACACAACACAGTACCCAACACACAACACAGTACCCAACACACACCACAGTACCCAACACACACCACAGTACCCAACACACACCACAGTACCCAACACACAACACAGTACCCAACACACACCACAGTACCCAACACACACCACAGTACCCAACACACAACACAGGACCCAACACACAACACAGTACCCAACACACACCACAGTACCCAACACACAACACAGGACCCAACACACAACACAGTACCCAACACACAACACAGTACCCAACACACAACACAGTACCCAACACACAACACAGTACCCAACACACAACACAGACCCAACACACACCACAGTACCCAACACACACCACAGTACCCAACACACACCACAGTACCCAACACACACCACAGTACCCAACACACACCACAGTACCCAACACACACCACAGTACCCAACACACACCACAGTACCCAACACACAACACATGACCCAACACACACCACAGTACCCAACACACAACACAGTACCCAACACACACCACAGTACCCAACACACAACACAGTACCCAACACACACCACAGTACCCAACACACACCACAGTACCCAACACACACCACAGTACCCAACACACACCACAGTACCCAACACACAACACAGTACCCAACACACACCACAGTACCCAACACACAACACAGTACCCAACACACACCACAGGACCCAACACACACCACAGTACCCAACACACACCACAGTACCCAACACACACCACAGTACCCAACACACAACACAGTACCCAACACACACCACAGTACCCAACACACACCACAGTACCCAACACACACCACAGTACCCAACACACAACACAGTACCCAACACACAACACAGTACCCAACACACACCACAGTACCCAACACACAACACAGTACCCAACACACACCACAGTACCCAACACACAACACAGTACCCAACACACAACACAGGACCCAACACACAACACAGTACCCAACACACACCACAGTACCCAACACACACCACAGTACCCAACACACAACACAGTACCCAACACACAACACAGTACCCAACACACACCACAGTACCCAACACACAACACAGTACCCAACACACACCACAGTACCCAACACACACCACAGTACCCAACACACAACACAGTACCCAACACACACCACAGTACCCAACACACACCACAGTACCCAACACACAACACACGCCACAGTACCCAACACACACCACAGTACCCAACACACAACACATGACCCAACACACACCACAGTACCCAACACACACCACAGTACCCAACACACACACACAGTACCCAACACACACCACAGTACCCAACACACAACACATGACCCAACACACAACACAGTACCCAACACACAACACAGGACCCAACACACACCACAGTACCCAACACACACCACAGTACCCAACACACACCACAGTACCCAACACACACCACAGTACCCAACACACACCACAGTACCCAACACACAACACATGACCCAACACACAACACAGTACCCAACACACAACACAGTACCCAACACACAACACAGTACCCAACACACACCACAGTACCCAACACACACCACAGTACCCAACACACAACACAGTACCCAACACACAACACAGTACCCAACACACAACACAGGACCCAACACACACCACAGTACCCAACACACACCACAGTACCCAACACACAACACATGACCCAACACACAACACAGTACCCAACACACAACACAGTACCCAACACACAACACAGTACCCAACACACACCACAGTACCCAACACACAACACAGTACCCAACACACAACACAGTACCCAACACACAACACAGTACCCAACACACAACACAGGACCCAACACACACCACAGTACCCAACACACACCACAGTACCCAACACACACCACAGGACCCAACACACACCACAGGACCCAACACACACCACAGTACCCAACACACAACACAGTACCCAACACACACCACAGTACCCAACACACACCACAGTACCCAACACACAACACATGACCCAACACACACCACAGTACCCAACACACACCACAGGACCCAACACACAACACATGACCCAACACACACCACAGTACCCAACACACAACACAGTACCCAACACACACCACAGTACCCAACACACACCACAGTACCCAACACACAACACAGTACCCAACACACACCACAGTACCCAACACACACCACAGGACCCAACACACAACACAGGACCCAACACACACCACAGTACCCAACACACACCACAGTACCCAACACACACCACAGGACACAACACATGACCGAACACACACCACAGTACCCAACACACACCACAGTACCCAACACACAACACAGTACCCAACACACACCACAGTACCCAACACACACCACAGTACCCAACACACACCACAGTACCCAACACACACCACAGTACCCAACACACACCACAGGACCCAACACACAACACATGACCCAACACACACCACAGTACCCAACACACACCACAGTACCCAACACACACCACAGTACCCAACACACACCACAGTACCCAACACACACCACAGTACCCAACACACACCACAGTACCCAACACACAACACATGACCCAACACACACCACAGTACCCAACACACACCACAGTACCCAACACACAACACATGACCCAACACACAACACAGTACCCAACACACAACACAGTACCCAACACACAACACAGTACCCAACACACACCACAGTACCCAACACACACCACAGTACCCAACACACACCACAGTACCCAACACACACCACAGTACCCAACACACAACACATGACCCAACACACAACACAGTACCCAACACACAACACAGTACCCAACACACAACACAGTACCCAACACACAACACAGTACCCAACACACAACACAGTACCCAACACACAACACATGACCCAACACACACCACAGTACCCAACACACAACACAGTACCCAACACACACCACAGTACCCAACACACAACACAGTACCCAACACACAACACATGACCCAACACACAACACAGTACCCAACACACAACACAGTACCCAACACACAACACAGTACCCAACACACAACACAGTACCCAACACACAACACAGTACCCAACACACACCACAGTACCCAACACACAACACAGTACCCAACACACAACACAGTACCCAACACACACCACAGTACCCAACACACAACACAGTACCCAACACACAACACATGACCCAACACACAACACAGTACCCAACACACAACACAGTACCCAACACACAACACATGACCCAACACACAACACAGTACCCAACACACAACACAGTACCCAACACACAACACATGACCCAACACACACCACAGTACCCAACACACAACACAGTACCCAACACACAACACATGACCCAACACACAACACAGTACCCAACACACACCACAGTACCCAACACACAACACAGTACCCAACACACAACACATGACCCAACACACACCACAGTACCCAACACACACACCACAGTACCCAACACACACCACAGTACCCAACACACAACACAGTACCCAACACACAACACAGTACCCAACACACACCACAGTACCCAACACACAACACAGTACCCAACACACAACACATGACCCAACACACAACACAGTACCCAACACACAACACATGACCCAACACACAACACAGTACCCAACACACAACACAGTACCCAACACACACCACAGTACCCAACACACAACACATGACCCAACACACACCACAGTACCCAACACACAACACAGTACCCAACACACAACACATGACCCAACACACACCACAGTACCCAACACACACCACAGTACCCAACACACACCACAGTACCCAACACACAACACAGTACCCAACACACACCACAGTACCCAACACACACCACAGGACCCAACACACACCACAGTACCCAACACACAACACAGTACCCAACACACACCACAGTACCCAACACACACCACAGTACCCAACACACAACACACGCCACAGTACCCAACACACACCACAGTACCCAACACACAACACAGTACCCAACACACACCACAGTACCCAACACACACCACAGGACCCAACACACAACACATGACCCAACACACAACACATGACCCAACACACACCACAGTACCCAACACACACCACAGTACCCAACACACAACACAGTACCCAACACACAACACAGTACCCAACACACACCACAGTACCCAACACACACCACAGGACCCAACACACACCACAGGACCCAACACACACCACAGTACCCAACACACAACACAGTACCCAACACACACCACAGTACCCAACACACACCACAGTACCCAACACACACCACAGTACCCAACACACACACCACAGTACCCAACACACACCACAGTACCCAACACACAACACAGTACCCAACACACAACACAGTACCCAACACACAACACAGTACCCAACACACAACACAGTACCCAACACACAACACAGTACCCAACACACACCACAGTACCCAACACACACCACAGTACCCAACACACACCACAGTACCCAACACACACCACAGTACCCAACACACAACACAGTACCCAACACACAACACAGTACCCACCACACAACACAGTACCCAACACACAACACAGTACCCAACACACAACACAGTACCCAACACACAACACAGTACCCAACACACAACACAGTACCCAACACACAACACAGTACCCAACACACAACACAGTACCCAACACACAACACAGTACCCAACACACAACACATGACCCAACACACACCACAGTACCCAACACACAACACAGTACCCAACACACACCACAGGACCCAACACACACCACAGTACCCAACACACAACACAGTACCCAACACACACCACAGTACCCAACACAGTACCCAACACACACCACAGTACCCAACACACAACACAGTACCCACCACACCACAGTACCCAACACACAACACAGTACCCAAAACACAACACAGGACCCAACACACAACACAGTACCCAACACACACCACAGTACCCAACACACAACACAGGACCCAACACACAACACAGGACCCAACACACAACACAGTACCCACCACACAACACAGTACCCAACACACAACACAGTACCCAACACACAACACAGTACCCAACACACAACACAGTACCCAACACACAACACATGACCCAACACACAACACAGTACCCAACACACAACACAGACCCAACACACAACACAGTACCCAACACACAACACATGACCCAACACACACCACAGTACCCAACACACAACACATGACCCAACACACACCACAGGACCCAACACACACCACAGTACCCAACACACAACATAGTACCCAACACACACCACAGTACCCAACACAGTACCCAACACACACCACAGTACCCAACACACAACACAGTACCCACCACACCACAGTACCCAACACACAACACAGTACCCAACACACAACACAGTACCCAACACACAACACAGTACCCAACACACACCACAGGACCCAACACACAACACAGGACCCAACACACAACACAGTACCCAACACACAACACAGTACCCAACACACACCACAGTACCCAACACACAACACAGACCCAACACACACCACATGACCCAACACACAACACAGTACCCAACACACAACACAGTACCCAACACACACCACAGTACCCAACACACACCACAGTACCCAACACACACCACAGTACCCAACACACAACACAGTACCCAACACACAACACATGACCCAACACACAACACAGTACCCAACACACAACACAGTACCCAACACACACCACAGTACCCAACACACAACACAGTACCCAACACACACCACAGTACCCAACACACACCACAGTACCCAACACACACCACAGTACCCAACACACACCACAGTACCCAACACACACCACAGTACCCAACACACACCACAGTACCCAACACACAACACAGTACCCAACACACAACACAGTACCCAACACACAACAGTACCCAACACACAACACAGTACCCAACACACAACACATGACCCAACACACAATACATGACCCAACACACAACACATGACCCAACACACAACACAGTACCCAACACACACCACAGTACCCAACACACAACACAGTACCCAACACACACCACAGTACCCAACACACAACACATGACCCAACACACAACACAGTACCCAACACACACCACAGTACCCAACACACACCACAGTACCCAACACACAACACAGTACCCAACACACACCACAGTACCCAACACACACCACAGTACCCAACACACAACACATGACCCAACACACAACACAGTACCCAACACACAACACAGTACCCAACACACAACACAGTACCCAACACACAACACAGTACCCAACACACAACACAGTACCCAACACACAACACAGTACCCAACACACACCACAGTACCCAACACACAACACATGACCCAACACACACCACAGGACCCAACACACACCACAGTACCCAACACACAACACAGTACCCAACACACACCACAGTACCCAACACACAACACAGTACCCAACACACACCACAGTACCCAACACACAACACAGTACCCACCACACCACAGTACCCAACACACACCACAGTACCCAACACACAACACAGGACCCAACACACAACACAGTACCCAACACACACCACAGTACCCAACACACAACACAGGACCCAACACACAACACAGAACCCAACACACAACACAGTACCCAACACACAACACAGTACCCAACACACAACACAGTACCCAACACACAACACAGCACCCAACACACACCACATGACCCAACACACAACACAGTACCCAACACACAACACAGTACCCAACACACACCACAGTACCCAACACACACCATATGACCCAACACACACCACAGTACCCAACACACACCACAGTACCCACCACACAACACATGACCCAACACACAACCCAGTACCCAACACACAACACAGTACCCAACACACACCACAGTACCCAACACACAACACAGTACCCAACACACACCACAGTACCCAACACACACCACAGGACCCAACACACACCACAGTACCCAACACACACCACAGTACCCAACACACAACACAGTACCCAACACACACCACAGTACCCAACACACACCACAGTACCCAACACACAACACAGTACCCAACACACACCACAGTACCCAACACACAACACAGTACCCAACACACACCACAGTACCCAACACACAACACAGTACCCAACACACACCACAGTACCCAACACACAACACAGTACCCAACACACAACACAGGACCCAACACACAACACAGTACCCAACACACACCACAGTACCCAACACACAACACAGGACCCAACACACAACACAGTACCCAACACACAACACAGTACCCAACACACACCAAAGTATCCAACACACAACAAAGTACCCACCACACACCACAGTACCCACCACACAACACAGTACCCACCACACAACACAGTACCCAACACACAACACATGACCCAACACACAACACAGTACCCAACACACAACACATGACCCAACACACAACACATGACCCAACACACAACACAGTACCCAACACACAACACACACCACAGCCCAACACACAACACACGCCACAGTACCCAACACACAACACATGACCCAACACACACCACAGGACCCAACACACAACACATGACCCAACACACACCACAGTACCCAACACACAACACAGTACCCAACACACAACACAGTGACCCAACACACACCACAGTACCCAACACACACCACAGTACCCAACACACAACACAGTACCCAACACACAACACAGTACCCAACACACACCACAGTACCCAACACACACCACAGTACCCAACACACACCACAGTACCCAACACACAACACAGGACCCAACACACACCACAGTACCCAACACACACCACAGTACCCAACACACACCACAGTACCCAACACACACCACAGTACCCAACACACACCACAGTACCCAACACACACCACAGTACCCAACACACACCACAGTACCCAACACACACCACAGTACCCAACACACACCACAGTAGCCAACACACAACACAGTACCCAACACACAACACAGTACCCACCACACAACACAGTACCCACCACACAACACAGTACCCACCACACAACACAGTACCCAACACACAACACAGTACCCAACACACAACACATGACCCAACACACAACACAGTACCCACCACACAACACAGTACCCAACACACAACACAGTACCCAACACACAACACAGTACCCAACACACAACACATGACCCAACACACACCACAGTACCCAACACACAACTCATGACCCAACACACACCACAGGACCCAACACACACCACAGTACCCAACACACAACACAGTACCCAACACACAACACAGTACCCAACACACAACACAGTACCCAACACACAACACAGTACCCAACACACAACACAGTACCCAACACACACAACACAGTACCCAACACACAACACAGTACCCAACACACACCACAGAACCAACACACAACACAGTACCCAACACACAACACAGGACCCAACACACAACACAGTACCCAACACACACCACAGTACCCAACACACACCACAGGACCCAACACACAACACAGTACCCAACACACAACACAGTACCCAACACACACCACAGTACCCAACACACAACACAGTACCCAACACACAACACAGTACCCAACACACACCACAGTACCCAACACACACCACAGGACCCAACACACAACACAGTACCCAACACACACCACAGTACCCACCACACAACACAGTACCCACCACACAACACAGTACCCAACACACACCACAGTACCCAACACACAACACAGTACCCAACACACAACACAGTACCCAACACACAACACAGGACCCAACACACACCACAGTACCCAACACACAACACAGTACCCAACACACAACACAGTACCCAACACACAACACAGTACCCAACACACAACACAGTACCCAACACACAACACATGACCCAACACACAACACAGTACCCAACACACAACACATGACCCAACACACACCACAGTACCCAACACACAACACAGTACCCAACACACAACACAGGACCCAACACACACCACAGTACCCAACACACAACACAGTACCCAACACACAACACATGACCCAACACACAACACAGTACCCAACACACAACACAGTACCCAACACACAACACACTACCCAACACACAACACACGACCCAACACACAACACAGTACCCAACACACACCACAGTACCCAACACACACCACAGTACCCAACACACACCACAGTACCCAACACACAACACAGTACCCGACACACACTACAGTACCCAACACACACCACAGTACCCAACACACAACACAGTACCCAACACACAACACAGTACCCAACACACACCACAGTACCCAACACACAACACAGGACCCAACACACACCACATTACCCAACACACACCACAGTACCCAACACACACCACAGTACCCAACACACAACACATGACCCAACACACACCACAGTACCCAACACACACCACAGTACCCAACACACACCACAGTACCCAACACACACCACAGTACCCAACACACACTAGAGTACTCAACACACACCACACTACCCAACACACGCCACAGTACCCAACACACAACACATGCCCCAACACACATCATAATACTCAACACACACCACAGTACCCAACACACACCACAGTACCCAACACACACCACAGTACCCAACACACAACACAGTACCCAACACACAACACAGTACCCAACACACAACACATGACCCAACACACACCACAGTACCCAACACACAACACAGTACCCAACACACAACACAGTACCCAACACACGCCACAGTACCCAACACACGCCACAGTACCCAACACACACCACAGACCCAACACACACCACAGGACCCAACACACAACACAGGACCCAACACACAACACAGTACCCAACACACAACACATGACCCAACACACAACACATGACCCAACACACACCACAGGACCCAACACACACCACAGGACCCAACACACACCACAGTACCCAACACACAACACAGTACCCAACACACAACACAGTACCCAACACACACCACAGGACCCAACACACAACACAGGACCCAACACACAACACATGACCCAACACACAACACAGTACCCAACACACAACACATGACCCAACACACAACACATGACCCAACACACAACACATGACCCAACACACACCACAGGACCCAACACACACCACAGGACCCAACACACACCACAGTACCCAACACACACCACAGTACCCAACACACACCACAGTACCCAACACACAACACATGACCCAACACACACCACAGTACCCAACACACAACACATGACCCAACATACAACACAGTACCCAACACACAACACAGTACCCAACACACAACACAGGACCCAACACACAACACAGTACCCAACACACAACACAGTACCCAACACACACCAAAGTATGCAACACACAACCCAGTGCCCAACACACAACACAGTACCCAACACACACCACAGTACCCAACACACAACACAGTACCCAACACACAACACATGACCCAACACACAACACAGTACCCAACACACAACACATGACCCAACACACAACACATGACCCAACACACAACACATGACCCAACACACAACACACACCACATTGCCCAACACAACAACACACGCCACAGTACCCAACACACAACACATGACCCAACACACACCACAGGACCCAACACACAACACATGACCCAACACACACCACAGTACCTAACACACAACACAGTACCCAACACACAACACATGACCCAACACACACCACAGTACCCAACACACACCACAGTACCCAACACACAACACAGTACCCAACACACAACACAGTACCCAACACACACCACAGTACCCACCACACACACCACAGTACCCAACACACAACACAGTACCCAACACACACCACAGTACCCAACACACACCACAGTACCCAACACACACCACAGTACCCAACACACAACACAGTACCCAACACACACCACAGTACCCAACACACACCGCAGGACCCAACACAGACCAGAGGACCCAACACACACCACAGTACCCAACACACAACACAGTACCCAACACACAACACACGCCACAGTACCCAACACACACCACAGTACCCAACACACACCACAGTAGCCAACACACAACACAGTAGCCAACACACAACACAGTAGCCAACACACAACACAGTACCCACCACACAACACAGTACCCACCACACAACACAGTACCCACCACACAACACAGTACCCACCACACAACACAGTACCCAATACACAACACAGTACCCAACACACAACACAGTACCCAACACACAACACATGACCCAACACACAACACAGTACCCAACACACAACACATGACCCAACACACACCACAGTACCCAACACACAACTCATGACCCAACACACACCACAGGACCCAACACACACCACAGTACCCAACACACACCACAGTACCCAACACACAACACAGTACCCAACACACAACACAGTACCCAACACACACCACAGTACCCAACACACACCACAGTACCCACCACACACACCACAGTACCCAACACACAACACAGTACCCAACACACACCACAGTACCCAACACACACCACAGTACCCAACACACACCACAGTACCCAACACACAACACAGTACCCAACACACACCACAGTACCCAACACACACCACAGGACCCAACACAGACCAGAGGACCCAACACACACCACAGTACCCAACACACAACACAGTACCCAACACACAACACACGCCACAGTACCCAACACACACCACAGTACCCAACACACACCACAGTACCCAACACACAACACAGTACCCAACACACAACACAGTACCCAACACACAACACAGTACCCACCACACAACACAGTACCCACCACACAACACAGTACCCACCACACAACACAGTACCCACCACACAACACAGTACCCAACACACAACACAGTACCCAACACACAACACAGTACCCAACACACAACACATGACCCAACACACAACACAGTACCCAACACACAACACATGACCCAACACACACCACAGTACCAAACACACAACTCATGACCCAACACACACCACAGGACCCAACACACACCACAGTACCCAACACACAACACAGTACCCAACACACAACATAGTTCCCAACACACAACACAGTACCCAACACACAACACAGTACCCAACACACAACATAGTACCCAACACACACAACACAGTACCCAACACACAACACAGTACCCAACACACACCACACAGAATCCAACACACAACACAGTACCCAAAACACAACACAGGACCCAACACACAACACAGTACCCAACACACACCGGAGTACCCCACACACACCACAGGACCCAACACACAACACAGTACCCAACACACAACACAGTACCCAACACACAACACAGTACCCAACACACACCACAGTACCCAACACACACCACAGGACCCAACACACAACACAGTACCCAACACACACCACAGAACCCAACACACACCACAGTACCCAACACACAACACACTACCCAACACACACCACAGTACCCAACACACAACACAGTACCCAACACACAACACAGTACCCAACACACAACACAGGACCCAACACACACCACAGTACCCAACACACAACACAGGACCCAACACACAACACAGTACCCAACACACAACACAGTACCCAACACACAACACAGTACCCAACACACAACACCGTACCCAACACACAACACAGTACCCAACACACAACACCGTACCCAACACACACCACATGACCCAACACACAACACAGTACCCACCACACAACACATGACCCAACACACAACACAGTACCCAACACACAACACAGTACCCAACACACACCACAGTACCCAACACACACCACAGTACCCAACACACAACACATGACCCAACACACAACACATGACCCAACACACAACACATGACCCAACACACAACACATGACCCAACACACAACACAGTAACCAACACACAACACAGTACCCAACACACAACACACTACCCAACACACAACACAGTACCCAACACACACCACAGTACCCAACACACAACACAGTACCCAACACACAGCACATGACCCAACACACAACACAGTACCCAACACACAACACAGTACCCAACACACATCACAGTACCCAACACACAACACAGAACCCAACACACACCACAGCACCCAACACACACCACAGCACCCAACACACACCACAGCACCCAACACACAACACAGTACCCAACACACAACACAGTACCCAACACACAACACAGTACCCAACACACAACACAGGACCCAACACACACCACAGTACCCAACACACACCACAGGACCCAACACACAACACTGGACCCAACACACACCACAGGACCCAACACACACCACAGTACCCAACACACACCACAGTACCCAACACACACCACAGTACCCAACACACAACACAGGACCCAACACACAACACAGGACCCAACACACAACACAGTACCCAACACACAACACAGTACCCAACACACAACACAGTACCCAACACACAACACAGTACCCAACACACACCACAGTACCCAACACACGCCACAGGACCCAACACACGCCACAGGACCCAACACACGCCACAGGACCCAACACATGACCCAACACACACCACAGTACCCAACACACAACACAGTACCCAACACACAACACAGTACCCAACACACACCACAGTACCCAACACACAACACAGTACCCAACACACACCAGAGTACCCAACACACAACACAGTACCCAACACACAACACAGTACCCAACACACACCACATGACCCAACACACAACACAGTACCCAACACACACCACATGACCCAACACACAACACAGTACCCAACACACACCACAGTACCCAACACACAACACAGGACCCAACACACAACACAGTACCCAACACACAACACAGTACTCAACACACGCCACAGTACTCAACACACACCATACTACCCAACACACGCCACAGTACTCAACACACACCATACTACCCAACACAAACCACAGTACTCAACACACAACACATGACCCAACACACGCCACAGTACTCAACACACACTACACTACCCAACACACACCACAGTACAACAACACACACCACAGTACCCAAAACACACTGTATGTATATTGTGTATGCTGGATTATATGTCATGTATGTATATTATGTATGTGCTCCATTTATGTAGCTAGCAGCGTGTGGCAATGTTATTACCATATCCCACATGCCTAATTAATGTGCCTGGCGACGTATGGAAGCTGCTAATGTATCACTTGCCATACGTCGCCTATAGCAGTTGACAAGGAACCTAGCCAGGGAGACCGCTGCTCTCCTTTGTGTACATACTCTTATCCAGTAAACCGAACCTACAAAACTATACAGGTGTTTGTGTTCTCTCCTGTATATAGAACTTCTTATTCAGAACCTAACATGGCGCAGTGATCCGATCTTACTGGATATTTACGAGTGATAGTGCAAAGTTTGTGGGGAAGCCGGCGTACGGACTCCTCTCTCGCTTGGGTCAACTCCCGCGCGTCATCCCTGCTCGAAGAATTTCGCAACTTTGAGCAGTGTCAGTGACAGTGATTTTCTGTGAAGTGTTTAGTGCATTGTGTGTTTCGTGCCATTCATGTGTGACCTTGTTCTAAAGGATTCCCAAGGTATACGGCACGTTCTGGGCATTTGTGAGGAGTAGAGTTCAGTGCACCCGTCTCTGACCGCGTTCTAAGGGTAACTGGACTGACTGGGAGTCGCCGCGCCTCTCCCTCCACCCCCCTCACAGCGCCGCCTCCACCCCCCCTCACAGCTGGGGCGAGACGCTTTGCCGGCCCGGGACACACACTCACACACATACACGTACTAACACTCGCTGACCGCGCGGCTTCCTTATATATATTTTATATATATAACCTACTTATCTGTGTATTTAATTAATTTTTTGTCTGAAATCTTGTTGATACGACTGGCTGACCGGTCAACACTGATTTAAGACATAGTACACAGAGGAAGTAGTTATGTCTCACGCCTTACGTAGCCGTGGACCCAGCGTCTGGATGACTCAGGCGGGTGATAGCCCCGCAGAGATGGATGACCAGGCCGGCCACGACGCTCCAGCCCCCACATCGCGCAGTCCCTCACCTCAATATTCAGCGTTGTCTCCAGAGATAATTGCTTTACTGAAGTTTATGAGAGATGAGAAACGCGAGGATGAAGCCCACAGACGTTTGGCGGATGAGCACAGAAGGCAAGCAGAGGCAGAACGAGACCACCAACGGAGATTGGAAGACAGTGAACGGTTTGAAGCCTTGATATCTCGCCTCACTGTTAACCAAGCCCCTGGCTCTAACACTGCCTCGGTACTGACTGGTTCAGATACCTCATCCATGCTTCCTTCACGCCCCCCAGCCCCACCTAAAGCAGCAGCTCAAACGCCGCCCATCTTGAAGCCTGATGAGACTTTCCAGACTTTTCGTGAATGGCGGCGACGGTGGACTGATTATTCTACAATGGTGGATCTCCAGAGTTTGTCACAGCCTAAACAACTCATCCAGCTGCGTATGTGCCTGTCCTTGGAAATTCAGCGTGTCTTGGAACATACGTTGCAGGTACCCCCAACCTCTTCGCTGTCTGTAGAGGAGGTACTGGACGTTCTACAACGGCACATCAAAGGACAGCAGAATGAAGCTCTGCGCAGGAGGGAATTGTTTAGCTGCAGACAGATGGAGGGTGAGTCTTTTGATGCCTTTTACGTGCGTCTTAAGAGAGCCTCGGAAGAGGTAGATATATGTCCAGGTCACCACCAGCAGTGCGAGGAGACCCAGTTGAAGCAGGTGATCCTGATGGGTGTTAAGGACGAGGAACTTGTCCAACGCCTCACCTCCCTCGACTCTTCCTCTTCTCTTAAGGATGTGTTGACGATATGTCGCTCCTATGAGGCTGCCAGGTGTGCCACCTCTGCCATCCGTGCTCCCCCTACAGCTGTACGCGCTGTGTCCCGGTACAAGAAGGACAAGAAGTCTGTTCCTACGCCTTCGCCCACCACGTCCACGCCCGGTTTATTTTGCAACAACTGTGGTAAGCAGCACGGAACACAGGTGTGTCCAGCTGCTCAGTCTACCTGCAACAGTTGTGACCGTAAGGGCCACTGGTCACTCACAGTACGGTGCCCAGCCAAACGCGTCCAGTGCAATGTGTGCGGTCGTCTGGGCCACTATGACAAGTGTTGCCCTTCCAACATACCCAAGGGACCGCGTCGGCGGAAGCTTCAGCCCCCCTCCACCAGAGAGGGCCGCCCACAGTCTTCCAATCAGAGGTACGACGACTCCTGACAACGCTCGAGCCACATTAGGAATGTGTGCTCCCCCCAGCGTCCCAGGACCAAAGTCCCCCAGTACATCAGCGTCATCGTGACCTACGGCGGTGTGTCATCCCGTCTTCAGATGTTGCCCGACACCGGCGCTGATGCTACAGTCATCGGTCCCCAGCATTTGCAATGCTTGGGGCTCTCTCCAAGTGATCTAGGACCGCCCCCCAAGGATCTCCGCTTTATGGCAGATGGTTCACAGATGACCCCGGCCCTAGGTTCACTCTATGCACACGTCACCTTTGGCAACAGGTCGTGTCAAGCCTGGATTGATGTGCATAATGGCGTCCCGACTCCTTTGCTGTCCTACAGACATTGCCAAGAGTTGGCCATCATCTCCCAGGACTTCCCAACACCGATTCTCGAGGTAAAACACGCCAACTGGGTGCACGAAGGGAGCAGCAACTACCCTGCTGCCGCCCTACCCCTACCTCTGGCCAGTGACACTTCTCCTTCGGTAGTTGTCCCTGCTGCTTCAAGTCTCCACGCCTTGGCTCGCCTCCACGACAGTCACTGTGGAGCCGAGGCCACCAAACGGCGTGCAAGACAGACTGTGTTCCGGCCTGGCATCGACCCCGACATCTCCAATGCTGTCCAGGTGTGTAAGCCCCGCCGCGTATTACAACCCAGCCAGCAGCAGGAATCCTTTATGAGTGACGACAACCCCACCCGCCCCTTTGAGTCTGTGTCGGCCGACTTTTTCTGTGTGTCAGGAAAGTCCTTCCTCGTTATCGTCGACCGTCTCTCTGGTTGGCCGGTTGTCATCAAGTGCGGTAATGACACGACGTCTGCCGCCACCATCAGCAAGTTCCGCCACTACTTCCGTGACGTGGGCGTTCCTGCACGCCTGCGAACCGACGGAGGGCCTCAGTTCACAAGCCGGGACTTTGCTGTGTTCCTTGACCGATGGGGAGTCCGGCATGTGTTGTCATCGCCCCATTACCCGCAGTCCAACGGCCACGCTGAGGCTGCTGTCAAATCCCTGAAGCACCTCATCCTTAAGGTGGCCCCTTCTGGGAACATTGACTGCGAGGCCTTCGACAGGGGTCTTCTTGAACTCCGCAACACACCTAACTACACCGGACGCTCCCCTGCCCAGGTCTTGTATGGACGCCCCCTTCGTTCTTGTGTCCCTGCTCACCCTCAATCCTTCTCCAAGGAGTGGCAGGCCAAGACAGAGGATTGTGATCGCCGAGCCGCCGAACGTGTTCAGGACGTCGTCGCCCGCTACAATGACCACGCCCGTTCTCTCCCCAGGTTGAGTGTCGGCACCCAGGTCCGTGTTTAGGACCCGACCTCCCTACGTTGGGACAAAGTAGGCGTAGTCATGGGTCTCGGCAGGTCACGGGACTACCAGGTGCGGTTACCCAGTGGTCGTGTGTGGTGGAGGAACCGCCGTTTTCTCCGACCCGTAACAATGCCTTCTGCTGGCCCCGCCACCAGTGTTGAGTCCCATACCCTTCCCAGTGATGAAGTCCCTCGACGCTCAGAACGGATCCAAAAGAAAAGGTCCGCTCAAGACTTTGCTATGAGCGTATAGGGGGGAGGGAGGTGTATGTATATTATGTATGCTGGATTATATGTCATGTATGTATATTATGTATGTGCTCCATTTATGTAGCTAGCAGCGTGTGGCAATGTTATTACCATATCCCACATGCCTAATTAATGTGCCTGGCGACGTATGGAAGCTGCTAATGTATCACTTGCCATACGTCGCCTATAGCAGTTGACAAGGAGCCTAGCCAGGGAGACCGCTGCTCTCCTTTGTGTACATACTCTTATCCAGTAAACCGAACCTACAAAACTATACAGGTGTTTGTGTTCTCTCCTGTATAGAGAACTTCTTATTCAGAACCTAACACACACCACAGTACCGAATACACAACGCATGACCCAACACACTCCACAGTACCCAAAACACACCACAGTACCCAACACACAACACATGACCCAACACACGCCACAGTTCCCAACACACACCACAGTTCCCAACACACACCACAGTACTCAACACACACCACAGGAGGTAGTCTGTTACCAACAGAAGGGCTGCTACACTGTTTCAGGGTTACAAAAGTGAAGTCAAAGATATGCAACTTGGTACCCCTCAAGGTGGGGTACTTAGCCCTACTTTGCTCAATGTTCTTATAAGAACACAAGAACATAAGAAAATAAGGAGTCTGCAATAGGCTGGTTGGCCTGTGCATGGCAGCTCCTGTCGAGAGTTACAACCACTCTCTATCATCCATGACTCTATCTAGCCTCCTTTTGAAACTTTCCAGAGTTCCAGCACTTACTACAAAGTTGGTGAGCTTGTTCCACTCGTCCACCACCCTATTTGTGAACCAGTTTCTTCCTATCTCCCTCCTAAACCTAAACTTATCCAACTTAAATCCGTTGCTCCGAGTCCTCTCCTGCTCGGATATTATAAGAACTTTATTTATATCCCCTTTATTGATTCCTTTCACCCACTTAAATACTTCTATCATATCTCCCCGCACTCTTCGTCTTTCTTGGGAATGCAAGTTAAGTTTCTTTAACCTATCTTGATATGGAAGGTTTCTAAGTCCCGGAATCATTTTTGTCATTCTTTGTTGCACCGACTCTAGTGAATTGTTATCCATTCTATAATAAGGGCACCAGAACTGAACCGCATAATCGAGGTGCGGCCAGACTAGCTTAAGATATAGTTGCAATTAGACCTCTACACTCTTATTACCTACACTTCTAGATATAAGACCCAATACTCTGTTTGCCTTATTTCGAACATTAAAGCACTATTTTCTAGGCCGTAGGTCCGGGCTTACAAGTACCCCTAGGTCTCTTTCACAAGTCGACTTCTCTAGGTTGATGTTTTTAAGGCTGTATACATTGTCAGTATTTGTTCTTCCAATATTAAGTACGCTGCACTTGCTGGTGTTGAATTTCATTTGCCATTTTTCAGACCACCCCTGCAGTTTATTTAGATTTTCCTGTAATGCATTTGCATCCTGCCCTGAATTAATCTGCCGCCCTATTTTGGTGTCATCCGCAAACTTGCTTATGTCACTGCTGATCCCAGTATCTAGATCGTTTATGCAGATTATGAACAAGAGTGGGCCTAGTACTGACCCCTGGGGAACCCCACTGGTTACACGGCCCCACTCAGATTTAACACCATCTATGCTGACCCTCTGCTTTCTATCGGTGAGCCATGATTTTATTCAATTTAAAACTTTCCCCTCGATTCCATGAGCCTTAATTTTTCTCAAAAGCCTCTGATGCGGTACTCTGTCAAATGCTTTGCTAAAGTCTAAGTAAATAACATCGTAATTTTCGTCATTATCTACTACTTCGAAGACTTTCCTAAAAACGTCAGCAGATTTGAATGCATTATTAAATTTAATACCAGACAACCCCAGCAATATCACAATCAGCTATGCTGATGATATTCTTATACATACTAAAACTCATCGTGAAAGCAAACCACCCTGAACCATGTATACGCAGCCTGTGAGAACCTCGGTCTTATTATCTTCACTGAGAAAACTAAGGTGTTCAATAAACAAGCTGGTAACAGCAAACGCGGCCCGCCAAGTTCAAGATAGGTGTAAGCGCCTTAGTTTAGGACTTTCAGGTGACGGGCAAGTCGAAGGGAATGATTGAAACCCGTCTTTTGACGCATTCAATATTTATTGATGTGGTCAAAACCTGCAGAGGAGAAGGCGTTCATAATATTACAAGGTGATCCATCTGATACATAATTAGTTAGTCTCACACAATTTTTTCTTAATTACAATTTATTAAACATACTGACATAACACAAAGTTCATAACTCTATTAATCTTAGCTTCGCTTCACTCTGCATTGTCTTATTATTCCAGGTTAGGCAGAAACGAGTCTGCGTAATTTTTCAACAATATTTCAGTACCGAGGGGTATGTCATCACTTAGGCTGTACTTACAAGTGCGGGTCAATGCAGATCAGTATGGTGATCCAAGAGAAAACAGTATTGCGTAAATCGTCCCAGCACAAATTCTCGGACAGAAGGCTGGTCTTCACAGCATCACTAGAGAGGGCGATCTGTCTCATGGAGGGGCCGGCAGCCACCGCCACCAGTCAAAGACAGTCCACTCAGCAGAACCAGGACTTGTCTGTAAACACTTCTACATCTGGCGAGGTCACAGGTCGAAAGATTTAATGGCATCACACGCTAGCACTGTAGCTGAAGTCAGCGGCGATAACAATAGGTAACAACACTATTGACTATGTTTCTTCTTTTAAATATCTTGGGGTCTCCGTCCCTTGTACCTTACCTGTCATACAACAGCTAACCCGCCAATTTACTGACAGACTGAGACCTCTTAGAAGTGTATCGGGGTACAGCCCACATTATGGTGCGAATATTAGAATTGTTAAAACAATCTGCCTAGGCTATATAAGATCTCTGATAGATTACCACGCACCAGCCCCGGTCCTTCGTGACAGGAAAGGCGTTGACAAGCCCTCAGAATTATCCTAGGATGTCCCTTGAACACTAAAGTACTTAATATGAAAAAAGAACTAGGTATACTCAGTGTCAAAGATAAAATCATTGAAGTCAACCACATGATAGCCCTGAGGCTTCTGCGTGGTGATCCTGATAACATTGTATCCTGAAAATTGCTAGAATGTATGAACCATGGGACTGCTGAGTCTAAATGGATCCAAACTACAGCTACACATATGAAGTTGTTTGGATTAGACCATCTGTACAAAGTTGAGACACAACAGCGCTTCCTGCCACCCTGGCGGACAGTTCCCTTCGATATCACAATACCGACGTATCCGCCTTAAAAATTAATTATACAAAGTATTTATCTCCAACACACCACCAAAGTGAGAGCTCTTGAACACATACACACACTACAGACTGATGATAATATCACACAGACCATCTTACACTGATGGATCTCTAAACACCGCCTGTGGGAGGGCTGGGAGTGCTATTGTTGTGACTCAACCTGACGGTAATATAATTGAGAAAGGAGTTAGAATTAACAACTGGGCATCCACTCTACAAACTGAATTAGTTGCCATACTCACAGCTATTAAATTCATTAAAACCACTGTTACTGACAGTCTCATCATCACTGACTCTCTATCCTCTCTACTTGCCCTTGGTACCCTCGACTCAGGTTGTCACGCGCTTGTCTCTGAAGTCAGACACAAATATGCGTACCTTGTTGACCTGGGTGTCAAGGTCAAACTGTTGTGGATCCCCTCTCGCATAGGCCTCATAAAACATGACAGAGTTGATGCCCTCGCCAAACTCGCATCTAACAAAGACAATGTTGAATACAATTTGGGTCTGTCAAAAAGAACCCTTAAAACTGTAATTAGGAAAGAACTTATTGATGAGTTTGACGCAAGTAGACTAGTGCAAACAGGCACTAGTCGATCCATAGTTTACCATGATGAGATGTATCAAGTGAAACATGAATATGAAGCAAGTAACAAGATCACTAGATTTCAAGATGTTGTAACCGCTAGATTAAGGTTAGGATATAAGTACCTCTGGCAGTATGTTCCTCAAGCAGATGTAAACAAAACTAAATGTAAAGTGTGTGGCCAGACATATGGCCACACACTTGAACACTACGTCCTCGACTGTGTGAAGATAGAACCTTTTAGGGACAGGTCCAAGCACACTGTGTGTGAAATGGCACAACAATTCATCTCTAATGGCAAGATAGCCGACATATTAAGATTTTAACCACTTTTTTGCACTTAGTAACTATATCAATTCTCATGTACAGAACCAAATACACAATGTGCTTGAATACTTCTCGCGCAAATGTCAATAAGAAAGTGTGCGGCCAGACATACTGCCTTACACGCCTGTTCTCACGCATCTGTGAATAAGTTACCCTTTATGTATAGATAAATAATTAATATAATTGAAATATTGTGTAGCATTCAGTGCCATAATATCCTGACAACGAGGGTTAATTATTATGACCCGTTGTAAACTCTACTCTGTAATCCTTTTGCGCTACCGCTCACAGGATGAGTGTGGGGTGCACAATAAAGTAGCCGCTGTAAGCGGCAAAATATAAAATCAAATACCCCACACTAATCTTTAACCTTTAATAATGAGTAAATTGTTTCTCTAGAGGAAGTAAAAAAAAAGAAGACACACACACACACACACACACAGATGGCCGCCTCTCACGACTTGCTGCTAAAGGTCACAGAGTTGAGGGAATGCAATAATGAAATAAGTTTATACCAGGGAAGAAGAGTTGACCTTTCAAATGTGTTGAGGCCATAAGTTGGGGCCATGGGTTGGGGCAATATGTTGAAGTCATGTGTTGGGTGTGTTGGGAGCTTCCGTCACAGAACTTCAGTATGCAGACGACCATATTCTCGCCGCTCACACTGAACACTACCTGCAGGAGATCCTGAACACCTACGCAGACGTGTATGAATGTAAGCAAGACATACATTCTGTTCCAGGCTGTCCGTGGATCAACCACTCCTCCAACGTCCACCCCGGTTAACGGGACCAACCTCTCCTAGGTCACCATTTACAGCGTCCGTCCACCTGCGCTTCTCGGCTTGCGCCGCAGCCGTGGCGGGGCGGTTCTTCCTCCGCTCTGATAACACTGCCTGGGCTAGACGACAACCATGGGCACCCAAGGTGGCCCTTTGCTTGCCCGGACCTGCTCCCACCCTCCCTCTGCCTCGTCCTGATTGTGATTGTTGCACCATCAGGGCATTTGCCTACCCCCTCATGCAAGCGGTGTTTAGCCACTGCACCTGTTCTCTCCTTCTAAAATTCATTTCCATCCTCTCTTTACTCTTCCGCTGAACCTCCTTCCCCCCTGTCACTAGCATTTTTCTTCTTCTTCTTCTTCACCATTTACAGTACCTTGACTCCCACCTGTCCACCATCGCGGACATCGATAAAGAGATCCAACATAGGACCAGACTGGCAGACGCCATGTCCGTGTCTTCAGTTGTAGGGAGCTGAAATGATTTAAAAAGATCGACGTAAATCGATCACTGGTCCTGTGTTAGCCCGTCTAACAGACAGTAATATTTGTGTAAATGAGAGGTACATAAATTAGTTTTATATAATTGCAACACCCAAGGTAATTAAACTATAAGCAAGTGTCTAGTAAATAATGTTTAGTAAATACTGATGCCAGTGACGCTATGTCACATAACCTCATTGTCTTTCAAATGGCCCCCGCGCACCACTGTTTAGCAGAAGTCATCATATTATTAGCCGGTTACACCCAGTTGACCCAGGTATCTGCACACCACAACGTGTTTACAAAGCTCCCTATGCACGCTTTATACTTTCATAAGTCAAATGCTAATTATTGTTATATGACACTTTAATTGTGCATAGACAAACTTTTATAATAAAAAGAAAAAAATCGATTTTGTTTGAAACTTTACCCAGAAACAAGTATTTGTGTACCTAGGTGTGAGACCCCTCTACAGGATCGCCCAACAACCTTACAAAAGGTACAAATAGGTAGCAGCTTTTTAATATCCGGACTCGTATAACTCTGAAGCCAGTGTTTAACTGCTCAAAGCAATTGGTCAGCAGTTTTACTTATTTTTCTCTTTTGCATGCTGTGATATTCACCAGTGCATGACAGATACCATTTTAACTTGTACAACGCTACATTACAACATACAAGTAGAATCTTTTTTGCTTTTAAGTGATTTGTTATTTTATGACTTTAACAAGTAGTACCACAGTTGTGCCCTACCTTACCCCCTGCTCAGAGACGAGCGGCAGGCGTCTCCTGTGTTTTGACTACTTCAGCGCATTCCAGAGTGGCACTCTACATGAGCTGGTGGTCGACCCCAACACATCCTAGTATCCTATGGTCACACCCAGTGTACCCAGCGTGTGACCCAGCAAGAAATCCACCCGGCGGACCCGGGTTACATTTGACTGTATTCTTCAAACAGCTTGATCAGCTTATCATATCTCAGCTGAACTGAACTCTGTGTATGTGTGTACGTGCGTTCTACACGACACAATTCCAGGCAACAGTGACGTCATCGACGCCATCCTTGGATACGTCATCAACAAAGTCCTATTAAGACATCATTTTGGGAATCGTCAACAATCAACCTATGTAGTGTCCGTGACCCAATGCGTAACAGCGAAGCGACCAGACATACGCAAATCTACGGAAATTACTACCAGAACTTCGAGACTCTACTACAGTATCAAGACTCGAGACTTGAAATTGGGTAATCACCGACGATCATCAGCTGGTAACACAGTGTATATATTCGATGACATACCGTCACATATTAGGAATCGTGATAGTTTAGTCTTACACTACAAGTGCCTTGTACCAATTATTAATTACGTAATTATTTTTGTCACTTTTATTGTAAATGGATAACAAGGTTATTGTATTTGTATTTTTTTATTTCATCACATATGGATGGATTACGTAAGTTAAATGTCCAAAGAATTCAACAGTTGGTGGAGGATTTATCTGTTGCCTCCAGTGAGTCAGATAACTGCTGACACAGAGCCTGACAGCATTGGCAATAATGGTGCATTTGAGGATGTGCATGAAACATATACTGATTTACATATATACCCTTCAGTTGCGATTGATGAAAGATACATTGATACTACATTTGACAATTTAAACCATGCACAACTACAGTTTGGTCTTACATACTTATGATACCACACCTGTTCAGTAGTCTTATCCCATGGTTAATCCCAGTGTGTCAGTTCGTTCTACTTTACCTACTAACCTTTCAGTAATGTTCCAGGCTTTTATTAAACTACTAACCATGATTAACACAGTTCAAGGCACACCAAGCAAGACTCCTAATGTACTAAAAATTTTACCAGAATAGGATCACATTGACGAATACAGTTTTTTATGTGCATGTGAGGATGCTATCCAAAATAATTGTATCAAAGAAAGCGACGATCGTAAAGATTTCGTGTGTACTCACTTCAAGTAAGGCAGTCACGCAAGTAAGCTGATGAATACTAGTGGTCTTGTTCATCAGACTATGAGGAATTTAGGATTAATATTATTGTGGTTTGTAATGTTTTTGTCATGGTTTACTTGGTGGTCATCTGAATTGGATTTTTGATTGGCTGACAGAGCCATATCTTATGACCGAGCACAGGACATGTTCACGAGTCAATCCAAAGCGGGAGAGACGTATGACATTAAATCGCAGTTTTTAAACTCAGATTCGTTTGACGCTGAATGTTATCACCGCTGGCTTCAGCTACAGTGCTGGCGTGTGATGTCATTAAATCTTTCGACCTGTGACCTCGCCAGATGTAGAAGTGTTTACAGACAAGTCCTGGTTCTGCTGAGTGGACTGTCTTAGACTGGTGGCGGTGGCTGCCCGCCCCTCCATGAGACAGATCGCCCGCCCTCTCTAGTGATGCTGTGAACACCAGCCTTCTCCTGTCCGAGAATTTGTGCTGGGGCGATTTACGCAATACTGTTTTCTCTTGGAACACCATACTGATCTGCATTGACCCGCACTTGTAAGTACAGCCTAAGTGATGACATACCCCTCGGTACTGAAATATTGTTGACTAATTACGCCGACTCGTTTCTGCCTAACCTGGAATAATAAGACAATGCAGAGTGAAGCGAAGCTAAGATTAATAGAGTTATGAACTTTGTGTTATGTCAGTATGTTTAATAAATTTTAATTAAGATAAAATTGTGTGAGACTAACTAATTATGTATCAGATGGATCACCTTGTAATATTATGAACGCCTTCTCCTCTGCAGGTTTTGACCACATCAATAAATATTGAATGCGTCAAAAGACGGGTTTCAATCATTCCCTTCGACTTGCCCGTCACCTGAACGTCCTTAACTAAGGCGTTTACAGTCAAAACAAGTACGGGGGGCGTCGAAGGAAATTCTCAACTACCATGAGACAACGTAGATCGTCATAACGCCAGCACAAGAGACAGTGACGTAGAGTGTAGTGTGTTTGATTGAAGTGTTCAAATATCTGAAGAGTTGTCATAAAGTTTCGGTTCAGGCGTACAGGGTTGAGTGTTTGTTTACGACAGGGCCAGCCCACGCACCCAGTGAACGAATATTCATTACACTCGGACAGTGTCGTAAGGTTTCGGTCCGAGCGGTCGGGCTGTTATTGTTCATTCCGGACAGGCAAGCCCACCCTCCCAGTGATTATACGCGTGTTTAATAATAATAATAATAATAATAATAATAATAATAATAATTAACGGTTTATTGAAAGAGCATAACGGCCAGAAGGATGAAAATATACAGTTACATAATTGGGGAATGGGTTTCGATTTACAAATAATATACAAGTAATATAAGTGATACAAATAAGATATATAATAACTAGATGGGTAAAAGCTCAAACTACAGGGCATTTCAACATAGTGACAGGGCAAGAAGTAGGATTTACTGGGAGTGAAAACACTGGTTTTTACAATGGTTGGGACTGGGTGTGTGTACACACCAGTGATCATAAAGAACAGCTGATCCGCCTACACCAGTGACGTACCGTGGTTACACTGATGAATCATGCAGAACACCTACATAGTATATAAAATATCAAGTAGAATATGTCCTCTCTCTAAATAAGGTGTTGTCAAGCCATCTTAACATCCAAAAAAAATGTAATGATTGATTGTCAGACCAAACCTTACAGCCCAGAATTATGCCGTATATAGCAGCAAGTACATCACAGACCTCGTGGTACCACCACATTCCGGGTTGACACACCTCAGGTCGACCCATGGGACATGACCTCGCCCGCTAATGACGTGAGCCGGGTGACCTACAACCACACCTGCACACAGCTATCCAGATCAAACCAGTTTAGTGTTAATTGGTTAGAGGTCAGAAGCCGGCTGGGCCGACCCCATATAAAGGCCCTACAGTCCCGTCCACGGCGACTACGATTAGGACGGGCATGGCAGTACCATTATCATCCTGATTCTGGTGATACTGATTCTCACTCTAGTTGCTGTCACCTCTCTCCCGTTCGGGTCGTCACTCGGCCAACTAAGCAGAGTCACGCACGTCCCCTCCCCAGGTCGGGAGGGAGACCTCCCGACTAGACCACGGCATCGCCAGCTAAGCAGATTCTCCCGTAGGAGGCAGCCCAGCCAGCACTCACTGGGCCTACGTCAGGGTACACGTGAGTCTTGTCAGAACGTCCTAGGGTGAGTTACCTACTGTGGGAAGTGTATTCATTCAGGTGTGTCCGAGAGTCAGTGTCAAGTAACGTAAAGCATAATGTGTTAGTACCCCGATATAATAGTGATATTAATGTGTTCATGTTATTGAGTGAAGTAATAAATAGTTGTATCAAAGAGGTGTTTAACAAGTTGTCCCTTTAAGAAGTGATGTATGTGTATTGACATACGAGATGAGATAAGCGTAGTGACGCTGTGCAAATAACATCCAGGCCACGCTACCAAGCTTCCTATCTTTACATTCCTACTCTCTATACTTCTCCTATATAAAAAGAACATAAGAATGGAGGAAACTGCAGCGGGCCTATTGGCCCATACTGGGCAGTCCCGTTTACACCCAACCCCTATTGCTCATATGAGCATCCAACCTATGTTTGAAGCAATTCAGCGTATTCGAGTTAATGATGATATTTGGTAACTTGTTCCATTCATCCACTACTCTGTTTCCAAACCAGTGTTTACCTATTTCACGCCTAAATCTAAATTTGTCCAATTTAAAACCATTGTTACGAGTTCGCTCCTGGTTGGATAATTTGAGTACCTTTGTAATGTCCCCTTTGTTTAGCCCTGACTTCCATTTATACACCTCTATCAGGTCGCCCCTCGCTCTACGTCTCTCAAGGGAGTGCAAATTAAGATGCTTTAACCTGTCTCTATACTCAAGGTTCCTGATACCCGGGATTAGTCTTGTCATTCTCCTCTGAATTCTTTCCAAGGATTCTATATCCATTCTGTAATACGGTGACCAGAACTGGACTGCGTAATCCAGGTGTGGTCTCACAAGAGCAAGATACAGTTTTAGGATGACCTCGCTAGTCTTGTAACTAACACACCTTTGTATGAACCCAAGTACTTTATTAGCCTTGTTACGAGCAAAAACACATTGTTTACTTGGCTTAAGGTTCCTACTTATCATTACTCCTAAATCTCTCTCGCAGTCGGATTTCTTTATGGCATCGTTGTTCATCTGGTATCTGGTTTCCCTGTTTACATTTCCTATACTGAGTACTTTACATTTGTCAATGTTGAATTTCATCTGCCATTTTTCAGACCATTCGAAAAATTTGTTTAGATCCTCCTGTAGTTTTGCCGAGTCCTCGTCAGATTTGATAACACGTCCTATTTTAGTATCATCAGCAAATTTGCTTATGTTGCTGTCTATGCCGATATCTATGTCGTTTATGTATATAATAAACAATAATGGTCCAAGTACTGAGCCTTGGGGAACTCCACTTGTGACGTTGCTCCATTGGGACTTAGTGCCGTTAATGCTCACTCGCTGTTTCCTGTCCTGTAACCACGCCCTAATCCATTTAAGGATGTCACCTTTGATGCCATGAGCTTCTACCTTTCTAATTAGTCTTTCGTGGGGTACTCTGTCGAAGGCTTTGCTAAAGTCGAGATATACCACATCATAATTGTGCCCCTCGTCCACTGATTCGAAAACTGATGAAAAGAATGTTAATAGATTAGTTAGGCAAGAACGTCCGCTTGTGAAGCCATGCTGGGAATCATTGATCAATCTGTGCTTCTCCAGGTGATTTCGAATAGAGTTTGAAATGATTGCTTCCAGTAATTTGCCTACTATTGATGTTAGACTGATTGGGCGGTAGTTAGAGGATAGTGATCTATCCCCCTTCTTGAAGATCGGTATTACATTCGCTATCCTCCAGGATTCTGGTACTACACTTGTTTTTAAGGACATGTTAAACAACTTTGCTAAGGGCATACTAAGCTCTTCCTTACATTCCTTTAATACTCTGGCAAATATCTCATCGGGACCAGGTGACTTATTAGGCTTTAGTTTGTCTATTTGCTTACTAACATCGTTACTAGTCACTACTATCTCACTTAATTTGTTTTCTTCACTATCTCTGAATAGAGTCGGTGCCTCGGGTATCATGTTTAAATTTTCGCTGGTGAAAACTGTTGAAAAATATTTATTTAAATTATTGCTCATTTCTCCGTCGTTATCAGTGAGCTCGCCGGAGTCTGACCGTATTGGTCCAATCTTTTCTCTTGTTTTAGTTTGGTACATTTGGTAGAATCCTTTGGGGTTTGTCTTTGCCTCCCTTGCTATCCTTACCTCATTATTCCTCTTTGCTTTCCTTATCTCGGTTTTAACCCTACTCGCCAATACCCTATAATAGTCCCGGAGGTGAATTTCGCCACGATTTATCCTTCTACCTATAGCCTTCCTTTGGCCAATGATGTTCATTAAATAATTATTTATCCATTTAGGGTCATTGTTGTTTGATCTGAGTTTTTTGTATGGTATGTTCTGCCTTTGTGCATTAAGTAACTCACTATTTAAATTGTCGTGGAACTCGGCAATCTCAGATCTCGTTATCAGGTCGGTGTCATCTGTCAGGTTCACGGCCAAGCGCGACACCCCCTCTCTCAGCTGCCTCTTTATACTGTCAAAGTTTGCCCTTCTGAAATCTGGTACTTTAGTGGAATTTTCCTTACGTTTGCCCTGAAAATCTAACTGGAATCGAATTTCTTTGTGATCGCTGTTTGCAAGTTCGTTCCCTACCTCGACATTGCTAATGAGGTTTTCTCTGTTTGACAAAACTAAATCCAATATATTATTACCCCGTGTGGGTTCGGTTATATGTTGACTTAGGAAACAGTCCTGGATCGTCTCGAGAAAATCCTCTGATTCTGAGTTTCCCGTAAGGTCGGTCCAATCTATTTGGCCAAGGTTAAAGTCGCCTACTATACAGACTTTGTTGTGTATGGAAGCCCTGCGCATTTCATCCCAGATAAGTCGCTCATTGACTCTGTCAAGATTGGGGGGTCTATATATTACTCCTGTGATTAATTTTTCCCGACCGTCGCTTAATTACATAAGAACATAAGAACATAAGAATGGAGGAAACTGCAGCGGGCCTATTGGCCCATACTGGGCAGTCCCGTTTACACCCAACCCCTATTGCTCATATGAGCATCCAACCTATGTTTGAAGCAATTCAGCGTATTCGAGTTAATGATGATATTGTAACTTGCTGCATTCATCCACTACTCTGTTTCCAAACCAGTGTTTACCTATTTCACGCCTAAATCTAAATTTGTCCAATTTAAAACCATTGTTACGAGTTCGCTCCTGGTTGGATAATTTGAGTACCTTTGTAATGTCCCCTTTGTTTAGCCCTGCCTTCCATTTATACACCTCTATCAGGTCGCCCCTCGCTCTACGTCTCTCAAGGGAGTGCAAATTAAGATGCTTTAACCTGTCTCTATACTCAAGGTTCCTGATACCCGGGATTAGTCTTGTCATTCTCCTCTGAATTCTTTCCAAGGATTCTATATCCATTCTGTAATACGGTGACCAGAACTGAACTGCGTAATCCAGGTGTGGTCTCACAAGAGCAAGATACAGTTTTAGGATGACCTCGCTAGTCTTGTAACTAACACTCCTTTCTCCTTTGTATGAACCCAAGAACTTTATTAGCCTTGTTACGAGCAAAAACACATTGTTTACTTGGCTTAAGGTTCCTACTTATCATTACTCCTAAATCTCTCTCGCAGTCGGATTTCTCTATGGCATCGTTGTTCATCTGGTATCTGGTTTCCCTGTTTACATTTCCTATACTGAGTACTTTACATTTGTCCTTGTTGAATTTCATCTGCCATTTTTCAGACCATTCGAAAAATTTGTTTAGATCCTCCTGTAGTTTTGCCGAGTCCTCGTCAGATTTGATAACACGTCCTATTTTAGTATCATCAGCAAATTTACTTATGTTGCTGTCTATGCCGATATCTATGTCGTTTATGTATATAATAAACAATAATGGTCCAAGTACTGAGCCTTGGGGAACTCCACTTGTGACGTTGCTCCAATGGGACTTAGTGCCGTTAATGCTCACTCGCTGTTTCCTGTCCTGTAACCACGCCCTAATCCATTTAAGGATGTCACCTTTGATGCCATGAGCTTCTACCTCTCTAATTAATCTTTCGTGGGGTACTCTGTCGAAGGCTTTGCTAAAGTCGAGATATACCACATCATAATTGTGCCCCTCGTCCACTGATTCGAAAACTGATGAAAAGAATGTTAATAGATTAGTTAGGCAAGAACGTCCGCTTGTGAAGCCATGCTGGGAATCATTGATCAATCTGTGCTTCTCCAGGTGATTTCGAATAGAGTTTGAAATGATTGCTTCCAGTAATTTGCCTACTATTGATGTTAGACTGATTGGGCGGTAGTTAGAGGATAGTGATCTATCCCCCTTCTTGAAGATCGGTATTACATTCGCTATCCTCCAGGATTCTGGTACTACACCTGTTTTTAAGGACATGTTAAACAACTTTGCTAAGGGCATACTAAGCTCTTCCTTACATTCCTTTAATACTCTGGCAAATATCTCATCGGGACCAGGTGACTTTTAAGGCTTTAGTTTGTCTATTTGCTTACTAACATCGTTACTAGTCACTACTATCTCACTTAATTTGTTTTCTTCACTATCTCTGAATAGAGTCGGTGCCTCGGGTATCATGTTTAAATTTTCGCTGGTGAAAACTGTTGAAAAATATTTATTCAAATTATTGCTCATTTCTCCGTCGTTATCAGTTAGCTCGCCGGAGTCTGACCGTATTGGTCCAATCTTTTCTCGTGTTTTAGTTTGGTACATTTGGTAGAATCCTTTGGGGTTTGTCTTTGCTTCCCTTGCTATCCTTACCTCATTATTCCTCTTTGCTTTCCTTATCTCGGTTTTAACCCTACTCGCCAATACCCTATGATAGTCCCAGAGGTGAATTTCGCCACGATTTATCCTTCTACCTATAGCCTTCCTTTGGCCAATGATATTCTTTAAATAATTATTTATCCATTCAGGGTCATTGTTGTTTGATCTGAGTTTTTTGTATGGTATGTTCTGCCTTTGTGCATTAAGTAACTCACTATTTAAATTGTCGTGGAACTCGGCAATCTCAGATCTCGTTATCAGGTCGGTGTCATCTGTCAGGTTCACGGCCAAGCGCGACACCCCCTCTCTCAGCTGCCTCTTTAAACTGTCAAAGTTTGCCCTTCTGAAATCTGGTACTTTAGTGGAATTTTCCTTACGTCTGCCCTGAAAATCTAACTGGAATCGAATTTCTTTGTGATCGCTGTTTGCAAGTTCGTTCCCTACCTCGACATTGCTAATGAGGTTTTCTCTGTTTGACAAAACTAAATCCAATATATTATTACCCCGTGTGGCTTCGGTTATATGTTGACTTAGGAAACAGTCCTGGATCGTCTCGAGAAAATCCTCTGATTCTGAGTTACCCGTAAGGTCGGTCCAATCTATTTGGCCAAGGTTAAAGTCGCCTACTATACAGACTTTGTTGTGTATGGAAGCCCTGCGCATTTCATCCCAGATAAGTCGTTCATTGACTCTGTCAAGATTGGGGGGTCTATATATTACTCCTGTGATTAATTTTTCCCGACCGTCGCTTAATTCTATCCAAATTGTTTCTGTATTCCTCTCAGTTTTTATTTCCTTATTTATTTCACACTTCAGATTATCCCTAACATAGATTGCTACTCCGCCTCCTTTCCTGGTCTGCCTATCGGTATGGAACAGTTTGTAACCCGCAATTTGGTATTCGACTGGTAATTCACGTGTGTCTAGGTTGATCCATGTTTCAGTGAATGCAATTATATCGATTTCTTCGGTACATACCAAGGCCCTAATATCATCCATTTTGTTTCTCATGCTTCTACTGTTCGCGTAATATACATTTAAGTTAGTCGTGTTCTGAGTCCTTCCCTTACCGTGTTTAGTTTTAAACTCCCTGTCTAATTTAGTTATGTCATCATTCCTAACACTATTTCCCTGTAATCTTTCGCCTTGTTTACCCGCTCCCACTGCAGTCTCCTCCACCCCCGTGCCCCTATGTTCTCTTAGCAGTTTAAAGACTTCGATATCTTTTGAACTGCCCCCTCTAGAGCCCCAGCCAGGGATGCTACTCCATCCCTAGACAGGTGCACCCCATCCCTAGCATAAAGGTCCCTTCTGCCATAGAAGTTGTCCCAGTTGTCAATGAATGGGACTGATATTGACTTGCAATATCTGTCAAGGCGGTCGTTAACACCAACTGCCCTTGACAACCATTCACTGCCAACTCTCCTTCTAGGCAGGACACAGCATATGAAAGGGATCCCTCCCTTAGTCCTAATACGATCTATGGCTGCCTTGAACTTATCAAGAAGCTCCTCGCTCCTACACCGGCCAATATCATTGCCTCCTGCACTGAGGCAGATAATGGGTTTGTTCCCATTACCAGACAAGATATTGTCCATCCTGTCAATTATATCCCCCACCCCAGCTCCTGGCAAACACACCCTCATCCTATTTTTGTTTTTACCACAAAAGGCCCTGTCCATGTACCTTACCTGTGAGTCACCAACAATTAAAGTTTTTATACCTTCCTTGTCATCCCTGTCCCTGACTGTACTAACGTCCAATTCGTCTATCAAGGGACTGAACGGGTTGGTACACTTAGCTGTTGTTGTCGTTGTTGTCGTATCCTTGGTGTGCTTCTTCACCAAAAGCTTTGTCTTCCCACTACTCACAATTTTCCACTCGCTTGATTTTTCGTCAGCCACTGGCTTTACTCTTCCAGCCTCTCCTTTTAACATCGCCAGCTCTTCCCTTAATTTCAAGTTCTCCAACGTGGCCCTCTCATTTTCTAACTTGGCCTTCGCCAATTCTTCAGTGGACCACTCCAGTTTGGTCAACAAACTCTCATACCCAAGACCGCACCTTGCTCTGGCCATATCTGATAATTATCCCTCCGGAGCTAACCCTGCTCCTTATTTATTTCACACTTCAGATTATCCCTAACATAGATTGCTACTCCGCCTCCTTTCCTGGTCTGCCTATCGGTATGGAACAGTTTGTAACCCGCAATTTGGTATTCGACTGGTAATTCACGTGTGTCTAGGTTGATCCATGTTTCAGTGAATGCAATTATATCGATTTCTTCGGTAAATACCAAGGCCCTAATATCATCCATTTTGTTTCTCATACTTCTACTGTTCGCGTAATATACATTTAAGTTAGTCGTGTTCTGAGTCCTTCCCTTACCGCGTTTAGTTTTAAACTCCCTGTCTAATTTAGTTATGTCATCATTCCTAACACTATTTCCCTGTAATCTTTCGCCTTGTTTACCCGCTCCCACTGCAGTCTCCTCCACCCCCGTGCCCCTATGTTCTCTTAGCAGTTTAAAGACTTCGATATCTTTTGAACTGCCCCCTCTAGAGCCCCAGCCAGGGTTGCTACTCCATCCCTAGACAGGTGCACCCCATCCCTAGCATAAAGGTCCCTTCTGCCATAGAAGTTGTCCCAGTTGTCAATGAATGGGACTGATATTGACTTGCAATATCTGTCAAGACGGTCGTTAACACCAACTGCCCTTGACAACCATTCACTGCCAACTCTCCTTCTAGGCAGGACACCGCATATGATAGGGATCCCTCCCTTAGTCCTAATACGATCTATGGCTGCCTTGAACTTATCAAGAAGCTCCTCGCTCCTACACCGGCCAATATCATTGCCTCCTGTACTGAGGCAGATAATGGGTTTGTTCCCATTACCAGACAAGATATTGTCCATCCTGTCAATTATATCCCCCACCCCAGCTCCTGGCAAACACACCCTCATCCTATTTTTGTTTTTATCCCTGTCCCTGACTGTACTAACGTCCAATTCACAAAAAAAACCATACTAAAATATTTACTTATATTGAAATTCGGCTCTCCGAGAATTTGTAGAATTCTTATTGACATTAATATTGATATTGGTAGTTTATTTAGCCAGAAGAATGTTATCGCCGCTGGCTTTATCGTTGGTGTCAACAACCATGTGCTTCTCCCACCCCACACGGCCTGTTACCACACCAGATGTAGCGACTGGGGGGGGGGAGGTGTTTACCACCGGGAGTGTCATCACCAATGGCGTGAGCGCTGAGAGGGTGTCATGGATCTCATGACACAGATCGCCCTCTCGAGTGATGCCCCCCCCCCCCCCCCGACCACGCGACCTGTTACCTCGACAGATGTGGCAGCTGGGGGGGGGGGGGGGGATGGAGCGGTGTTTACCGCCGGGAGTGTCATCGCTACTGGCGTAAATGCTGTCGTAACGATCGTAACGACCTTCTTATAAGACCTAATAATTTTTTGCCTGATTTACCTTCGTCTCGCAATGGCCCGAGAAATTCAGCTCATTGTCAACATACACACCTAGATCCTTCTCACATTGTTTTAAATAGTGCAGATTCTTCATCCCGTGGGGACACATAATACGCCTCCTCACCGTTGGTACGCCCCAGGTACATCCTCTTACATTTCGTGACATTGAATCTCAGTAGCCATTTCTCGACTATTCCTGGAGCTCACAGAGATCCTTCTGCAGCTCTTCACAGTCTGCTTGGCTTCTTGATTTCCCGAAATTACTTGGCATCATCGGCAAACATTTGTATGGAGGAGTGTACAACGTCAAGCATGTCATTTATGAAACAAACAAACAACAGCGGGCCCAATATACTGCCTTGTGGTACCCCGCTTGTGACTGGTACGGACGATGGTTTCGTGCCATTAATCACCACACACTGCTTGTTGTCTTGTAGAAAGTCTTCTATCCACGCTAGGACAATTCCCGAATTCCGTACCCTTCCAGTTTGAATTTTAGCCTTTCGTGGGGTACACTGTCGAAAGCTTTGGCAAAATCTAGGTACACATTGTCGTGACTACCACCCCGTTCCCGAGTAAAGCTGCCTACTACCTACTACCTAACAACAACTCTTAGGAAACAAATATCACCGTTTAACATAAGACTTCAAGCTTATTAGAAGAGAGGGACTGGTAACAACTATAGCACCATCACATAATGGGAACACCACAGCCGATTACAATGAACACGTGGT
The DNA here is from genome assembly GCA_958450375.1 of Homarus gammarus. NCBI lineage: Eukaryota > Metazoa > Arthropoda > Malacostraca > Decapoda > Nephropidae > Homarus > Homarus gammarus. Next base: position 79,669 of record CAUDMG010002591.1, read on the forward strand.
AACAATACGTTATATCCACAATAATATTAAATTACGACATTCGCTCAAAGGTTATTGAGGATTTACAGTTTGTATACGAAGACTATTTCTCTGTTTCCTTAATTAAATTCACCTTAGAAAAGGACGCTTTGCATCAACAGTGAACGTCAGAAGTGACAACACTTCCATTGCTAATGTCCAAAACAATTATATTTTGCATCTCCTTTATTTAAAACGCTAATAACAGGTTTATAAAATTGCTGACTCTTTTGGGGTGTAAATATACCGCCAGTCTCCACAACTTACTGTTTAGTTCGAATCTTTTCTTTATTTCCCTACACACTACTACTACTAGAAGTCTCTGAACCACATCTTCGTCAGTGTTCATACTTATCTTCTAATGCTCTAGCCTTTGGAAGGTGGCATGTATTTGCGATCCTGAATATATCTGACTGACTGGTACATGTAGGGAATCATCGGTTGGATCAATACCATACATTTGGAGTTTGACACACTATGTAAATGGCAAAAGGATGCAGTTGACATGCTTTACGGATTAAATGCAAAGTTGGGGCTTTACTCTAAAAAATCAAGTTTATTGTGTTGACATGCAGCAATATGTAATGAAAAATTCAAGTAGCAGAACACAAGTCTCTCCTCAATTACCCTGATGTGGAAATACAGTTTGAGGGGATTGCCACTGTTGGAGTATTCTTGCAACAGCTTCACGGAGTGACAATCACCTCGTGGCATAGGCATGAAATATTTGTGGTCTGGGTTGACAAAACCCTGGAATTCCAAAACTCACATTTCCCTTTGGCACTATGGGAAAGGTAAATGTACACATTTCTCAACAAATCTTCACGAGTACGTGGCCAGGACTTTGCTGCTTCGCTGGCACAGAGATGCATGCTTTGTGCAACACGTTTAAATATGGTAATGCCAAGCATTTGAACTTTCATTCTGCTAGTTACACAGTTATATTAGCCTGTAATGTTTAACGCCCCATCTGCAGCAGACGCAATGAAGCTGTTCAATGATATATCATGTGTAGTGAGGCACTGAAACAGCATGTTATATATTTTCACCAGTCGAACCTTGATTACCTTCAAATACTCCAATCAAATCCTGCATCGCGATTTTGTCATTATCTCTCCGGATCAAAATACTTCACTATCATTGCACGTGATTTACTTGCTGAACAGTCGGTACTTTCGTCAATAATTACACTAAATTTATTTGTAGTTTCCTAACCAAGTTTTGAGTTGCACATTCCCCTAAAGCTTGCACGACGACCTTGCATCTGGTCCGTTTCGTTGCCGTTTGAGCGGCTGTCTTGGAATCGGGAACATTCGCTTATTGAGGTCGTCAAGGTGGCCACCTAAGCTAAAAGAAATATTAAATTTATTTGGCTATACTTGCAATTGAAGATTGTGAGATCACATGCTGCTTAATGATTAAGGTTTCTGCCACCCTTACTTGGGACAGATTAACACGACCACTTACTGAGCAGTGCCATTACATTTTGGGCTAAAACACAAGAGGAAACAAACACTAAATCACCTGAATGGCATCATGTTCTGCCAAAAACGCTGCGAATAGGACAGTTGCCTTCGCCGCGGCGCTCAGTATGGCCCCGGCAGGGTGAAGACGTGTCATGTTGATCAAAGGCACCGCCGCCAGGCTGACCACAATGAGCAAACGTGCCACCCGGAGCAGAGGTGCTAGCTTTGAGGAGTGCTTCCTTACCTGTATGCTGTCTTGAGGTGCGGTGGCGTTTCAACGATGATGCCTCGGCATTTAAGTATTTATGGCAAACCAGACGATATGCCTTGGTCGGAGTTCCTGGTACTCAAGCTAGTCAACAGCTAAACGTCCTTCGCTAACCAATCTTCTTGGGGACGTTGACTCTCACAAGCATTAAATAATCTCCGTGCACTCATGTGGCATGCATAGGATTTCACCAAATATAGAAGTATTACAGAGAACCTCGAGTTGAACACCAGTTTACTTGCACAAACATGTAATCCAATAAAAGATATTAGTTATGTTGATTGAGTGTGTAATAACGACAGTAAATACACCAATTACCAAGACAGACAGATGACTACATGAATCAGAGCCTCTTAATTCACAAGCAACACCAAAGATGTTTGTGAACAATAATCCTAAAAGAAGCTTGTACTATGAGATTCAATACACAGACAGTTTAGTCAGAGTTAATTTGTTACAGTTTAACATAACCGTGATCCAAGGTCGTAAATACAGGAGCGTATTAAGAAATATTAAGTAGATTTTCTTGAACGATACCAGTTTCCGATTTCTGTATGAAACGGCACGAAACTGGTGCATGGAACACTCATCCAAAGGAAGTAAATAAACAAATTTATCATAACAAATACAATTAGACCAAATGTGAAACGATATTCGCCGATGATATACTGAGCCTTACATAGTGGTTGCCAGACGAAAACCTCAGAAGTACTAATCAGTGTACAATCCTTCTGCCTTCACTACACGATGGTACCAGAATGACCATATCCGTTGACCTGTCTACCTCATCGCCTTTTCTACTGCATCAGCAACGAATTAATATGTTACTAACCTTACGTAAAATAAGGAAATCGTCGAATGATATCTGAATTTCATGTCCTCCTTTAGTATTGCATACTTGTACCCTTAAATTGGAAACATACATTACAGCAGTACTGGTCGGGACACTGTCATATGAGTGTGGACCACAGGTTGCGAGTGTTCCTTTTCGTGCAGGCAGAGCTGCCGCCCGCTACTGAGGTTACGAAGGAAAGACAAATTGATTCATTACCACCGGTTTTAAGGTAACAAATAACTAACTAGACGAAGTACACGGTAAGCGTGATTAAATTTACTTGTAACACCGTAAACAACCGGCAGTGAAATTCCACTTGTAATACCGTAAACAACCGGCAGTGAAATGCCACGTGTAACACCTTAAGCAACCGGCAGTGACCTGCCACTTGTAACACCATAAACAACCAGCAGTGAAATGCCACTTGCAACACCGTAAGCAATCGGCAGTGAAATGCCACTTGTAATACCGTAAACAACCAGCAGTGAAATGCCACTTGTAACACCGTAAGCAATCGGCAGTGAAATTCCACTTGTAACACCATAAACAACCAGCAGTGAAATGCCACTTGCAACACCGTAAGCAATCGGCAGTGAAATGCCACTTGTAATACCGTAAACAACCAGCAGTGAAATGCCACTTGTAGCACCGTAAACAACCTTATGTGAAATGCCACTTGTAACACCGTAAACAACCTTATGTGAAATGCCACTTGTAATACCATAAACACCCAGCAGTGAAATGCCACTTGTAACACCGTAAGCAATCGGCAGTGAAATGCCATTTGTAGCACCGTAAACAACCTTATGTGAAATGCCACTTGTAATACCGTAAACAACCAGCAGTGAAATGCCACTTGTAACACCGTAAGCAATCGGCAGTGAAATGCCACTTGCAATACCGTAAACAACCAGCAGTGAAATGCCACTTGTAACACCGTAAGCAATCGGCAGTGAAATGCCACTTGTAATACCATAAACAACCAGCAGTGAAATGCCACTTGTAACACCGTAAGCAATCGGCAGTGAAATGCCACTTGTAATACGTAAACAACCAGCAGTGAAATGCCACTTGTAACACCATAAGCAATCGGCAGTGAAATGCCACTTGTAATACCGTAAGCAACCGGCAGTGAAATGCCACTTGTAACACCGTAAGCAACCGGCAGTGAAATGCCACTTGTAATACCGTAAACAACCAGCAGTGAAATGACACTTGTAACACCATAAGCAATCGGCAGTGAAATGCCACCTGTAATACCGTAAACAACCGGCAGTGAAATGCCACTTGTAATACCGTAAACAACCGGCAGTGAAATGCCACTTGTAACACCATAAGCAACCGGTAGTGACATGACACTTGTAACACCAAAGCAGCCGGCAGTAACATGCCACTTGTGATATTGTAAGCAACCGGCAGTGACCTGGTAAGCAATCGGCTGTGATCGGCTTGTAACACTGTAAGCAATCGGCTGTGATCAATTTTAACACCGTAAGCAACCTGTGGTGATCCACGTGTAACATCATAAGCAATCGGCAGTGACCTGCCACTTGTAACACCATAAGCAGCCAGCAGTGAAGTGCCACTTGTAACACTACGAGCAACCAACAGTAACCTGCTATCATCAAACATAATACAAGCAGCGAGCTGCACCACCAAATACAGGCGGTGAGCAGTGGTTTACCGAACAAACTTTGAGACCTAACCGGAGCTGCAAATGAATATCAATAAAAGGACAAGAGGTTGTGGAAATGGATCCAGAGCAACGAAGGGGAAAGGTGAACAAGGACAAAGGTGACCGAGACCCAGAGGCAGAAGTTGTCCCTCCAGAGCTGAACCACCTCGACTTTTCGGCAACAGAAGCTGAAGGGGGCCACCCTCTGCCTGAGAATGAATGCTCTGCACCTCATCAGAATCCCGGGTCCAACATGATGGCAGAAGTGCGACGAACTGTGACTGAAATGCTGGAGGCGTGTTTCACAAAGGGGGAAGAAAGGGAAGCAGCACGACGTTTGGAGTTTGGGAATGGCAAATTTGAACAGTCAGAAGGTTCTCAGAACGATTCTGGGGACACAAGTCCTGGATGAATATCGACTGCAGATGCTATTTGTGAAGTGGAAACAATAATAAATAGTCGAACCATCACACCTGCGTCGAGCGACATAAGAGACCTGGAAGCGTTTACACCAGCCCACATTCTCCACGGTGGCCCACATGCTGATCTGCCATTGGGAGGATGTCTTCTGAAAGACTTACATCAATGACGGTGGCGGCACGTGCAGTTCCTAGCAGACCGCTTCTGGAAACGCTGGGTGAGGAAGCACCTTCCTCTACTCCGCAAAAGACAGAGGTACATAGAACCAACCTGTAATCTCCAGAAAGGCGACCTTGTTTTCGTCACCGGAGAAGGTCTTCCTCGCAACAAACGGCCATTGGGCAGGGTCACGACAACAGTCCCGGGAGCCAGTCTAGTGCGCCAGGTGTTTGTGCAAACCGTATCTATGGAGTTCCGAAGGCCAGAGACCCGTGTATACCTTATTGAACACGCCGCACCGTAAATCTTGGGCTATTGCCCAACGCCGGGAGTGTTATCGCCGCTGGCTTCAGCTACAGTGCTGTCATTAAATCTTTCGACCTGTGACCTCGCCAGATGTAGAGGTGTTTACAGACAAGTCCTGGTTCTGCTGTGTGGACTGTCTTTGACTGGTGGCGGTGGCTGCCCGCCCCTCCAGGAGACAGATCGCCCTCTCTAGTGATGCTGTGAAGACCAGCTGTCTCCTATCCGAGAATTTGTGCTGGGACGATTTACGCAATACTGTTTTCTCTTGGAACACCATACTGATCTGCATTGACCCGCACTTGGAAGTACAGCCTAAGTGATGACATACCCCTCGGTACTGAAATATTGTTGACTAATTACGCCGACTCGTTTCTGCCTAACCCGGAGTAATAAGACAATGCAGAGTGAAGCGAAGCTAAGACTAATAGAGTTATGAACTTTGTGTTATGTCAGTGTGTTTAATAAATTGTAATTAAAAAAAAATTGTGTGAGACTAACTAATTATGTATCAGATGGATCACCTTGTAAGAATATGAATGCCTTCTCCTCTGCAGGTTTTGACCACATCAATAAATATTGAATGCGTCAAAAGACGGATTTCAATCATTCCCTTCGACTTGCCCGTAACCTGAACGTCCTTAACTAAGGCTTTTACACTGACGGTAAAATGGTGGGGGACCATGTTGCACCTTTCTTAAAATTTGAGCATTTTATATTTTTGCGGGACCCTGAGTACAGTCAGGAAGACACTATAGATTTTACCAACACAGAAAAGATTTCAGCATACGCCCATAAACTTGCACATCCAGCTGTACCTACACCAATGGCCAGAACCTGTCGAGCCGACTCCGCAAAGAGCTTACAAAAGAATGGTACGTAATCTAAAAAAAATTTTGTATTCAAACATTAGAATAAGAAGGAACATACTAGTGAATATTGTTACCAGCTCCTGCAAGGTAGATTCAACACCACAAAGCCCCCAAAGTATACATTCAAGACCTCACCAAGACCCACCTCGGTCCTATTCGGCAGGTACTAAGACAAAATATGCTGCTGAACCGAAAGATGATTTGTGGTGTAAGTTTCATGAGTCCACGTCACAAAACTCACGAGACTATTAGTAGAGCTGATAATGGAAAAATCGTGCAAATGGTGATACAAGCATGAAATTTGGCATGATCATGTAGTTGGTCAATCTAAATGATCTTAGTGTCGATATGTATGTTTTCAAGCATGCTCAGATGATTTGTTTCTATTTCTGATACTCTCAGATATATATTTGTCTTATTTATGACTGGTTTTATGTAATGGTTTATGTTTTTTGCAACTAGGTGAGGGTAGAATGCAGAGGGTGTCTGCATGTGAGGGAGTGATTGTCGGGCACTACCAGGGCACACTGGTGACATCACTGCTATGCAACCTTGCATGTCATACTGCAGCAGCTTAGTGTCCCAAATGCTCCTTAACCAACCCCAAATCAGTTAAGCAGCCGCACCTGAATTGATAGGATGTGCCAGCGCGGGAGAGCCGAGCCAAGGATAACGGGGTTTTAGTTATCTGGATGGTGTACAGATCGCACGGGACTAATGACACTGGATGAACGATCGGACTAGGTGTAGGGCAAAAGGCATGAACCTAGTTGTATCCCATACAAGAAAGTGCTCATCAGGGTGGTAAAAGGATAAACCTTCGGCCCTGAAGATCAAAAATAATTATGGACACAAAATCTACCACCAAATCATTCCACACTGACTGGGCAAAGTGTTGTCTTTGTCAACAGGATAAGAGGGAAGATCTTAAGTCTCCACATGCAAATCCTGCCACAAAAGGAGATGACGGTTACAAGAGCTTGGCAAGGAATATTCCTCGATTTAATTCAATCAATGCACTGTCAATCAAGCTTGACCCTGCAAGACTTGTTGAAGATGATGGGATAGAGGAGACCTTGAGGAGAAACAAGGCACAGTATCATGAGAGTTGCAGACTTCTGTTCAACAACACAAAGTTAAATAGAGCTCAGAAAAGGCGAACCTCTGTGGTTGCTATAGAGGAGAGCAGCAGTAGCAAGATACCACGAATGGTCAGAGACCCCAAAGCAACAGAATGCTTTCTATGTGAGGAAGAAGCTTCGGGAGATGACATAAGACATGCAATGACAATGAAACTTAATAAAAGATTGAATGATTGTGCGAACACACTTAGCGATGGAAAACTCCTTGCCAAACTAAGTGCAGGAGATGTTGTGGCATAAGAACTGAAGTATCACCCTCGCTGCCTGGCAGACCTGGACAACCGAGAAAGAACACACCGAAATGCTCATGAGCAAGAAGAAGCACAAGAGTTTCATCCGAACAAGGACGCATACCCAACTGCTTTCTCTGAACTGGTCACTTACATCACTCAGATGAAAGCTTCAAGTGAAGGTACTGAACCACCCATTTTCAGACTTGCTGACCTGGTCACACTCTACAGACAGAGACTTGAGCAGCTGGGTGTTGGATCGCCCGATGTTCATGCTACTCGACTGAAGGACCAGCTGCTTTTTCACATCCCCCAGCTGCAAGCTCATCACCAAGGAAGAGATATCCTACTGGCCTTTGAGAAGGATGTCGGCTCAATCCTGGCACAAGCAAGCAAATACGGTGACGCGATCCATCTGGCCAAGGCAGCTGGGATGATACGACGGGACATGCTTCAGCACAAGTCACACTTCAGCAGTACATTTCATGAAGGATGCATTGAACAGGCTGTTCCCCCATCACTGCTTCAATTTGTATGCATGATCGAACATGGTGCAGATATCAAATCCCAACTCCAGCTTTGCCAACTACAAGGAAGGAACACAAATCCACAGACACTCCAAGGACCATGAGACACTTTTTGCTATCTACGTCGGCATGTCTGTGTTTGCTAAGACAAGAAAGAGGCAGCTCATCGACATGCTGCATGAAAATGGGGTCAGCATTTCATATGACAGAGTTCTACAATTATCAGCCCAGCTAGGAGAAGCAGTTGTATGCCAGTACATGGAAGATGGAGAGGTGTGTCCACCAATCTTGAGAAAGCAGTTGTTCACGACTTCAACAGTGGACAACATTGACCGCAACCCCACTGCGACTACTGCCAAAACGTCCTTCCATGGGACTAGTGTGTCCATCTTCCAACATCCAAGCCCTGAGCAGGCTGGTGAGAGACCATATGACTCCATTCCACCAACCCAGGCAGCCCTCAAGGAACATGCAAAGCGGGCTGCCTACCAGGCTGGTATCATCTGGGGCCAGGCAACAATCTCCAATCCAGAAACCAGCAGTCCTGTCAACTCGGGATGGACGCAGAAGGGAGAGGCATGGCAGATACGTTGGGCGACTCTTCCCCCGATTACGGCATGCTGTCAGGAGCTGACCAAATGTTGCTGTAAGAAAGACTGCAACCAGAGAAGCAAATGCTTTCGCTCTGGACTTTCCTGCACAGCACTTTGCAGTTGCATATGTGAACAGCAGTAAATGCACAAAGATGTATTGTCAGGAGAAGTCACAGGAACCAGTGCTAATAGTGAGTGCTTTTTTTTAGTAAGTTCTTTTTTGTTATATTTGTTTACTAAAAGTGTTATTTTATGTGGATACAAATGTTACAATGGACTTAAAACTATAAAAAAATCATCTGAGCATACTTGAAAACATACATATCGACACCAAGATCACTCAGATTGACCAACTACATAAATTTCTAGAAGAAAAATAAACTTTTGAAGGTCAATATGGCGGCCATCTTGAAAAATGGCCGCCATCTTGGATTTTCAAATGGCCAATCAGGCAGACTTTACTAGTAACCATTAGAGAATTACCATGCCAAATTTGGTGCATGTATCACCATTTGCATGATTCTCTTGAAAAATTGCATTTAGCTGCCCCACTGGAAATCCTGCCGTGAGCCGTGTGCTGTGAGTCCTGCCGTGAGCCGTGTGCTGTGGGAGTACTGCCGTGAGCCGTGTGCTGTGTGAGTCCTGCCGTGAGCCGTGTGCTGTGGGAATCCTGCCGTGAACCGTGTGCTGTGGGAGTCCTGCCGTAAGTCGTGTGCTGTGGGAGTACTGCCGTAAGTCGTGTGCTGTGGGAGTGCTGCCGTACGTCGTGGGAGTGCTGCCGTGTGTCATACCAGTGTTGTGTGTTTTAATTATTAAATAGTTAAGTCCACCCTTATACGTTGTTAAAACCAACCCTATTATTCTATTGGAAATAGCATAAAACTACTAAATTTAAGTCTCATCAAAGAAATTTCTCTACCATTGAGAAAGAAGCAGATTCATTATTAATGGCGCTAAATAAATTTTATGTATACCTTGGACACAGTGACGGTGGGCAAGGGGTGTGACACAGTGATCAAGGGCAGTAAGGTGTGACACAGTGACGGTGGGCAAGGGGTGTGACACAGTGATCAAGGGCAGTAAGGTGTGACACAGTGACGGTGGGCAAGAGGTGTGACACAGTGATCAAGGGCAGTAAGGTGTGACACAGTGACGGTGGGCAAGGGGTGTGACACAGTGATCAAGGGCAGTAAGGTGTGACACAGTGACGGTGGGCAAGGAGTGTGACACAGTGATCAAGGGCAGTAAGGTGTGATACAGTGACGGTGGGCAAGGGGTGTGACACAGTGATCAAGGGCAGTAAGGTGTGATACAGTGATCAAGGGCAGGCAGGTGTGACACAGTGATCAAGGGCAGTAAGGTGTGACACAGTGATCGAGGGCAGTAAGGTGTGATACAGTGATCGAGGGCAGGCAGGTGTGACACAGTGATCGAGGGCAGGCAGGTGTGACACAGTGATCAAGGGCAGTAAGGTGTGACACAGTGATCGAGGGCAGGCAGGTGTGACACAGTGATCGAGGGCAGGCAGGTGTGACAAAGTGACCGTGATGCTAGGTAACTTGAGGGAGACAATAGAGTCTTAGTAAAGGTGCGAGCGATACACCTTATGGTACATTAATTTCATTATCAACGCAACCCACTACATAACACCTTTGATAAACGAGTGTGGCTCACTTCCTTCACGGACCCTCTCCCATCTGGGTGGATTGCAGGTGCCCCAGGCTCTACCCAGGACAGGGGGCCGGCGATGTATCCACTCAGGTAAAAACAATATTGATTAACTGGCTGTTGCCTCCAGGTACAATAACAGCATTCCTGTCCAGGAAGATATGGTTGGGGGGAGTAGTGTAGGGTAGGGCAGGTACACGCATACCTTTATTATTGTGTGTTGTGCTGTGTTGTGTTGTGTTGGTGTTATTTAGTTGCTGTGTTATTTCTTTGTTGTTGATGTCGTGAAGATGTGTGGAGCTGCTGGTGTGTTGTTGTGAGCTGTTATGAGTTGTTAGGAAATGTTTTGACATAATGTATTAGGAGAGTTAGACTTGTAAGTTGTTTTGAATTGTTATTAGGTTAGGTTAGGTTAGGCCATTATGAGTGAGTGAGTGAGTGACTGAGTGATTGAGTGACAATCTCCCACGTCTAATGACCAAACTTTCCCCAACAAAATAATCTATACTCTTACAAACAGTGGAGACTGATGGGGGCGGAAGTATGTGACTAATTTCCTTGAGTCAAGTCTTGAGAAAGTTCACCTGAGGACAACAGACAGGTTACGACGTAAACTTAATTACTGTTTACCTGTGTTGATGATGAGGATGATGATGATGTTGATGATGATGATGATGATGATGATGATACTACAACAACAAGAACAACAACAACAATAATAATAATAATAATAATAATAATAATAATACTAATACTAATAATAATAATAATCATAATAATACCCAGTTCCTGTTCAGATACACAACACCTGGCCGGATACACAACACCCGGCCATATACACAACACCTGGCCGGATACACAGCACTTGGCCATATACACAGCACTTGGCCAAATACACAACAACAGGCCATAATCACCTGGCCAGATACACAACTCCTGGCCAGAATCATAACAGCTCCCAGAGCAGCCATATTTAATTGGGGTAGAAATTATTCAACATGGCCGTCCTCACTCACGCGGGGTCATCGGCATACACACGTGGCCATCCTAATAAACACATGGCCATCCTTAACGACACTTAGCCATCCTCACTCACACGTGGCAATCCTGAAACACGTGTCCTTCCTCACCCACACATTGCCATCCTCATACACACGTGGCCATCCTCATAGTCATGAGGCCATCCTCATAGACACGTAGCCATCCTCGATCATACCTGGCCATATTCATAGATACCTGGCCATCCTCATATATACGTGGCCATCCTCACTCATACGTGACCATTCTCATACACAAGTGGCCATCCTCACTCATACCTGGCCATCCTCATACGTACGTTGCCATCCTCACTCATACCTGGCCATCCTCATACGTACGTTGCCATCCTCACTCATACCTGGCCATCCTCATACGTACGTTGCCATCCTCACTCATACCTGGCCATATTCATAGATACCTGGCCATCCTCATATATACGTGGCCATCCTCACTCATACGTGACCATTCTCATACACAAGTGGCCATCCTCACTCATACCTGGCCATCCTCATACGTACGTTGCCATCCTCACTCATACCTGGCCATCCTCATACGTACGTTGCCATCCTCACTCATACCTGGCCATCCTCATACGTACGTTGCCATCCTCACTCATACCTGGCCATCCTCATACGTACGTTGCCATCCTCACTCATACCCGGCCATCCTCATACACAAATGGCCATCCTCATACATACATGACCATCCTCATACATACATGGCCATCCTCATACATACATGGCCATCCTCATTCACTGGTGAATCAGTATTATATTCAGTATTAGGTTCACTCTCTAAGGTTCACACAGTATAAGGGTCACTCAGTGTAAAGTTCACAAAGTGATAGTTTCACCCAGTAAAAGTTTTAGACAGTATTAAGTTCAAACAGTATTAGGATCACTCAGTATTAGGTTCACACAGCATAAGGTTCATTCAATAAAAGGCTCACTCACTATAAGTTTCACTCATTAGTTATCTCAGCATTAGGATCACTCAGTATTAGGTTCACACAGCATAAGGTTCATTCAATAAAAGGCTCACTCACTATAAGTTTCACTCATTAGTTATCTCAGCATTAGGATCATTCAGTATTAGGTTCACTCAATATAAGGCTCACATTATTAGGTTGCCACAGTATAAGGTTCGCTCAGTATAAGGTTCACTTAGTATAAGATTCACAGTATTAGGTTCACGCAGTATTAAGTTCACTCGTTATAAGGTTCACAGAGTAAAAGGTTACACTCAGTATAAGGATCAAAGAGTATAAGGTTCACATTATTAAGTTCACACAGTTTTTACTTCACTCAGTATGTGTTCATACAGTATAAGGTTCACTCAGTATAAGGGTCACTCATATAAGATTCACCGAGTATAAGGTTCACAGTATTAGCGTCACACAGTAAGAAGTTCACTCTGTATAAGGTTTACTCAGTATAAGGTTCACTCAATAAAAGTTTCACAAAGTATAAGGTTCACAGTATTAAGTTCATTCAGTGTTAGGTTCCCTTTTATAAGGTTCACACAGTATAAGTTTTACACAGTATAAGGTTCACACAGTGTAAAGTTCACACAGTATGTAGTGATGGGTTGTCAGACCACAGCTTACATCTCAGAAACAGTATAGACCCGACCCGACATTAGGGGGGTCAAGTGTAAGGGTACCCCTAGCGGCCGCTCAAGGGGGTTACAAATCAACCAGCTCCCCTCCCTTGTCACACGGCGCCAACAAATATGTAAGAGACACACAGTCAGAAGGAGCCACCTGCTGACTCTCCCCCAATTTACACAATAACCTACAGTACATCTCAGAAAAGGTCCAGACCTGACCTTACATTAGCGAGGTCAAATGTAAAGGGTCCCCTCGCAGCCCAAGTCAAGGGGCCACAAATCAACCAGCACCCCTCTCATGTCACACGGCCCCACCAACGATGTTAACAGGCACGCAGTCAGCAGAAGATTCCTCCAAATAGTACAACAACTTATAGCTCCGAAAAAGTCCAGACCTGACCTTACATTAGCGAGGTCAAATGTAGGCGTACCCCTCGTTGCCACCCAGTCATCTGCCGGCTCCTTCCCTAATATATAGAACCTGCAACGGGCCTCACGAGAGAAAATCTTGTAACAAAGAAGGGCCAGCAAAAACGTCCGCAGTCCCGCTCGAGAGAAGTCCGCCACTTAGTATAACGAGGTCTCAGCCGGGTCTATCGACATAGTGCTGTCAACTCAACGTGTAACAGTAAGTGCTGGTTGTGTAGACGGTAGAAGTGCCGTGATCCCGAACTTCCCCAACGATCGACTTCTAATTGTGAGGTTAGGTTATATGAGAATACCATAGTCTATCATAAATTGGGTCCGAACCCCCCCCCCCCCATTAATTCCCCCTATTGAACTAGTAAAATAAAGCTGTAACACGCATTGGTGTTTTATATACTACACTTGTACTGTGCCTGTGTTAATATACAGTGTTGACATCACACCCTCGAGACACGCTACCATTTCCACTCACTATACGACTCTACTACTATAAACTCCTAGCTTACCTCTTCATATGAGATTTTGTCTCATTATAATGCTTGTCGGAGAGCGTGACTTTAGGAAGTTAGATGCAATGGTGTTGCTTGCCCTGGCTTATTTCTGCTTAGGTTCCCTAGTGTTAGTGTCTTCAAGCCTAGAACAGATTTACATACTTGTTGCTTCAACTGTTAAACTCTTGCGCAGGGCAGCACACACAACATATATAATAATGAGATAAATGGCTGCGCTACCAATCTCTTCCTTCTCTTTTACTCTCTTATTAAATATTCTCTCTATAATTTCTACACATAAAACCCTTCATTATAAGTATATGGTCACACATTATAAGGTTCACTCTGAATAAGGTTCATTGGGTATTAATTTCGCTCAGTATAAGGTTCCGTATTAGGTTCAGCTAGTTTAGGCTCCCCTTATTATAAATATAAACTTCACTCGATATATGGGGTCATATAGTGTTAATTTCCCACATCATAAGGTTCAATCAGCATTAAGTTAACTCAGTATTAGATTCACTTATCATATAGTTATCTCAGTATAAGGTTTACTCAGTATAAGGGTCAAGCAGTATAAGGTTCACATTATTAGGTTCAAAAAGAATTAACTTCACTCAGTATTAGGGTCATACAGAATAAGGTTCACTCAGTATATGATTCACACAGTTAATGAATCACATAGTATAAGGTTCACACAGTATAAGGTTCACACAGTATAAGGTTCACACAGTATAAAATTCACACAGTTTAAGAATCTCTCAAGATAAGGTTCACCTAGTATAAGGTTCAAACAGTATGAGGTTTATTTATAACAAAGCTCAGTATTAGCTTTACTCAGTATAAGGGTCACTCTTTTTGTGGATCACACAATATAAGGTTCACAAAGTATTTATGTTCACTCAGCATAAGGTTCACCCAATATAAGGTTCACACAGTAAAAGGTTCGCAAGATATTAGGTTCACTCAGTATAAGGTTCACACAATATATAGGTAACACTAAAGTTCACACAGTATAAGGCTTACTAAACATAATATTCACTCACTGTAAGGTTCACTCAGTATAAAGTTCACACCGTATAAGGCTCACACAGTATAAGTTTCACTCAACATAAGCTTCACTCAGTATAAGGTTCGCTCAGTATAAGGTTTATTCAGTAAAATGTTCACTCCATATAATATTCATTCATTGTAACGTTCACTCAGTGTAAGATTCACACAGTTTAAGTTTCACTCACTATAAGTTTTATAAGGTTCACTCAACATAAACTGCATTCAGTATAAGGTTCATTCGATATAATGTTCTCTCAGTACAAGGTTCATCCGATATAATGTTCACTCAGTGTAAAGTTCACTCCATATTAGGTTCACACAGTATAAAGGTCACAGAGTAAAAGGTTTACTCTGTATAAAGTTCACAGAGTATAAGGTTCATAGAGTATAAGGTTCAAAGAGTATAAGGGTCACTCAGTATAAGGTACCCTCAGTATAAGCTTTACACAAAACAGTGGTATCAATTTAAGGTTCACACATTATAATATTTATCCAGTATTAGGTTCACTCAGCATAAGGTTCACAGAGTGTATGATTGAATCAGTATAAGGTTCACACAGTATATGGGTCATTCTGTATTAGGTTTAATCAGCATAAGGTTTACTCAGTATAAGGCTATCTCAATATAAGGTTACCCTCAGTATAAGGTTATCTGTATAAGGTTCCCTTCTGTATAAGGTTTACATAGAACAATGGTATTAGTATAAGGTTCACACATTATAATGTTCCGTCAGTATAAGGTTCACAGGGTAAAAGGTTTACACAATCTAAGTTTCATTCAGTATACAACTAACACAGTATACGATTTAGACAGTATAAAGTTCGTTTCGCATAAGGTTCACTGGGTACAAAGTTCTTTCATTGCAAGGTTCATGCAATACAAGGCTTAGTCAGTATTAGGGTCTCTCAGCATAAGGTTCACCCAGTTTAAGATTCACTCAGCATAAGGTTCGCATATTATAATGTTCACTCAATATAAGGCTTACTTACTATAAGGTTAACACAGTATAAGCTTCACACAGTATAATGTTATCAGTATTAGATTCACGCATTGTAATGTTCATTCAGTTTAAGGTTCACACAGTATAAGGTTCACAAAAGATAAGATTCACACAGTATAAGGTTCACAGAATGTAAGGTTCACACAGTAGGTAGTAGGCAGCTCCCAAACAGGGAAGTACTACCGCCTGGGAAGATATTGGAAGCATAATGTGTTGTCTCATGGAAGACCCTGCTGCCATCTGGCATCACGAAAATTGTGACCAAGTCCCAGGTTGCTGAACTGTCTTTCTGCCACATTTATACACAATTGCAGGGTCTCAATTGTCTCTCATACTAATGAAAACACAACAAATATTACCGTACTCACTCTTGATCTGTTCTACGAGTATTCATTCTATTTCATTCCCCCATGTCAGTTGATGTTAATACTGAAGCGGGTCCTTCTCCACTGGTCGGGAAGGCTGTGGACCCCAGGACCGACCTGATCATCATCAAACTACTGGGGCCTCAACTGGCGCCACCAGGGTTGCTGGGGATCGGCTTTTTTCACACTTCATTTTTCCAACATTCGCGGCCTGAGATCCAAATTTCCTTCTGTGGAGCAACATCTATTAACCTCTTCCCCCGACCTCTTACTACTTTCCGAACTTCAACTGACCAAAGCAGCTTCACCCAAACCTTTTCAAGTCTCCAACTACAACCTTTATATCTCTTTCCGTTCCGTGTATGCGCCTACAGCAACACACGTACACCCATAGCTCGACTCACGGATCTTGAATCTTCCCTTTATAACGTCATCTGGCTCAAAATATCTCTACCAACTATGACCATTTTTCTTTGTTTCCTATACTGCTCTCCCAACTCTACCAACTATTTGGAACTCTTTGACTATCTCACTTCTTGCCATGAGTCGTTGCTATCTACACACCCCAACACCGAGATCCTCTACCCAGGGAATTTCATTGTAAAACACAGAGAGTGGCTTGGCTCTGCGAGGGATGACCCAAGTGGAGCTGAGGCACTCTCTTTTTCCTTACTTTTTGATTTGGAACACATAATCAAATACCCTACACGCGTTACTGATGGGACACGATCAAATTGCTAACATTCTTGATCTTTGTTTTACCTCTAACCCCTCACACAATTCACACTCAATTTCTGAACCCCTAAGGGTTTTCTGATCACAATTTTATTTCTATTAAATCAAACTAGGCACGACCACCTCCCCCACCCCCCTCTAAACGTCAACTATGGCACTATTGGAGGGCAAGATGGCAATCCTTGCGATAATTCTTCACCGACTTTCCTTGGGATGAATGTTGCTTTTCCACTCGGGACGCCTCGGTATGTGCTGACAGCATTGCTGGGGTTATATAGGGTGGTATGAGTGCATTTATCCCATCTTCTACCAAAACTTTCACTTTACAATCATGGTTTCATTGTTCCTGCCCTATGGCTTGCAGGGAGAGAGATAGGGCATATCAAGCTATGAAACTATCTCCTTCTATTACCCATTCCTCTTTCATTACTTCTAGGAATCGTTGAAAGGCTATTCTTCGTAGGGCCAAGAGGAATTTTATAAAAAGAAAGACTGCTGTCCTGACTAATTCTTCCTCTAGTAAATCCCTCTGGTCCTTAGCCAAAAACATCTGCAATAACTTCTACACTACTTTTTTTCCTCCTCTCTTCCGACCTGATAACTCTATAGCCAATTCTCCCCCTGACAAAGCCAATCTCTTTGGCACCGTAATCTCCTTTAATTCCACCTTAGACGATTCCAACTCTATCCTTCCTACCCCTGCTCCCGCTACTGAACCTATGCACTTTCCCATAATCTCCACTCGCAGGGTTGCTGGTGTGTTATCCTGGTTGGATATGAGTAAGGTGCATAGACCGGACGGAATACCACGTCGTGCTCTGAGGGAGTGTGCTGAAGCTCTGGCCCCTGTGCTTGCTCGCCTCTTTCGCCTCTGCCTCAGAACCCAAACTTGTCATTCTCCTTGGAAGCATGCCTTGGTTTAGCCGATCCCAAAGAAGGGTGACCATTCTAATCCCTCTAACTATCGCCCCATTGCCCTAACTTCATTCCTCTCTAAGATTTTCGAAACTATCTTGAACTCCCATTTTCTCCGTCACCTTGAACGCCATTCTCTTTTGTCGGATCACCATTATGGCTCTCGCTAGGCGAGATCTACTGGTGATATGCTCTCCTATTGCACCCATCTTTGGTCATCCTCTCTTAGGGATTTTGGGAAACTTTCGTCGTGGCCCTCGACATCTCCAAAGCATTTGACAGGGTATGGCTAAAGTCTTTGATTTCTAAACTTCCCTCTTTTGGTTTCTCTCCCCCACTTTGTTTTCTAATCTCTAACTTCCTTGAGAACCGATCCATGGCAGTTGTTGTCGAGGGATCGATCTCTCGCTCTTTCTCTACCAATAGTGGTGTCCCACCGGGTTCTATTCATTCACCTACTCTCTTCCTTCTTTTTATCAATGATTTACTTCACACTACAACTAATTCTATGCATTATTACGCTGAGGATTCTATTATTCACTCTTCTTCACATTTTCCCCTTCCCCTAACTCTCAAACTAGATCTGTTTCTAGAGCTGATATCATTACATCTATCAATGCGGATCTGTGTGGGAGGTAGAAAGTTGGTTAAATTCAATAGTAATAAAACTTAGTATTTACCAATTACACTTTCCAAATTAGATGATCTCCCACCAATCACATTTCAGGACGCTGTTATCATACCAAGTTCTAAAATAGATAAGCTAGGCCTCACCATTTCCTCTAATATGTCATTGAAACCACACATCCTCAACATTGCTAAAGCTGCCACCCGAAAGTTGGGAATGCTGTACAGATGCTGTAGCTACTTCACTCCAGAGCAGTTGCTTCAAGTATATAAAGGATTCATTCGTCCGAACTTTTTTTTTTTTTAGTTTAAGGTGGGGAAAGGATGGAAGGCATTCTGGGGCTCAAGGCACAGCCAGACATGAGGGATGGAGAAGTCACAACATATAGTCGTGGGGGGAAAGGTTGGAAAAGAAGTTTATTGAGTTAAACACAGGGGGACGACACCCCTTGTCTTACATATTACAGAGTTTGTTGGCTAACTAAGCTAACCTTGGATTTAGAATGAGGTTGCACAATGGTTATTTTAGTAGACAATGACTAGATTGATTTTACAATTACAAGTTTATTAACATCTTATACTGTATTACGTTATGGACTCACTTGATTGTGACTTGTTAAATGTGAATTCATATCATCTAAGTTTTAATTTAAGGTGGATCACTGTGGCGGACATAGATGGGTCGCGGGTTGGGTTGTTGTAGTGCGGGCAGACTCCGGGGCCACCAGGCGTGGGGTCTCCCTCCGTTGATGTCTTCCCCGCGGGGTCTAGGACAACTGGCCGCCGCCATCTGGCCGCAGGCCATGAAGTACCTAACCTAACCTAACCTAACCTAACCTAACCTGCCTTGAGAGCGCAAAATTAGGCGTTTGCAGTTTACCCCCAGTCCGCGGCGGCCAGATGGCGGCGGCCAGTTGTCCCATTCCCTTCCCCGCGTAGGTGGTCTGGGCTGTGAGGGTCGTCCAGGAGCTTGTCCCAAACCTTCAAGCTACAGTCTCCGAAATGGCAGTCGTTAGCAGGATGAAAATTGTCCAACATAATGTCCTACACTGGTTCCTTAATAGACGTAATGAACTGTCTAACTTATACTATCAATTAGACCCAGACATCATTCTGTTAAACAGCACTGGCATAAAGGACGAAAGTAAGCTGAACATGACGGGTGAACTGAACGATGGTGTCGCTGTGGCCATCAGGTCACGGCTGAGTCACAGAGTGTTGCCAGACTTCGACGATTCAGTTCTGGGAGTGCAGGTGGAGACAACTAGGGGACCTGCTATCATATGCATAATGTACCTACCTCCCAGACGTCCTTACTTACCCGAACAAGACCTAAACCAGTTGCTACACCACAGAAAACCAACATACATCATAGGGGACTTAAATGCGCGCCACGCCATACGAGGACACGGTAATGAGAACAACGCCGGTGTGGCGCTGTATGACAACATCAGAAGGGGAAAACTGCAACACCTCGGGCCAGATTTCCCGACATTGATCAGACGTGCCAGTGCCACAACACCCGACATAATCCTCTCTAACAACGAGGCCGTCCTGAACAGGCACGTTACCGCCGGACCCATCAGTACCAGCGATCACCTGCCAGTCGTCGTGACGCTCTCATCCAATCCCATTATGATCCCCGCCAACATCAGGTCAAACTTCAAACGGGCAGACTGGGACTCCTTCAAGGAGTCTCTCAGTCTCAAGCAGGGGAGAAACCTGAAGAAGCCAGCCCCAATGACATCGACGACGCGGTCGAACAATTGTACACGGATGTGAAGACGGAGATGGACAACAACATCCAGACCACCAGTCACAGGACCATTTCCCATCCTCACACTAGTCACCAGCTGAGGCAGCTCAGTGTCCAGTACGCTCACGTGAGACAGCTAGCCAGTATCCGCGGGTGGACGCAAGAGCTGAGAGACCGGTACCGAGAGCTACAGACGGACATCCAGCACGAGAGCAAACGTCTACAAGAACAAAAGTGGGCCGCCTTGGTGTGGGAGGCAGCCAACAATTACCGCGATTCTGCTGCATTCTGGAAAGGGATCAAGCGACTGATGGGTTCCACCTCTAGCACGGTCCCTTACCTGCTCGACCAAAACAACGTAAAAATATTCAAGGAAGAAAACCATGAACAACTACATAGGCGATATTTACGAAAGATCTTTACCATTAGTGAACAGGAGAACGAGGGATTCGACAGGGAGTTTGAGGAGGACATTTTAGGTCAGTTGCAGGCCCATCAGCACCTGCTCCAGCCGCTCCCACGGACTGACTTCACTAGACTGGTGGACGGAAGCTACCTGACGGAGCCCATAGATCCTGCAGATGTGTCAGCCGTCATAAAAGGGTTTAAAAACAAATCACCTGGTCAAAGTCACATTAACAAGAAGATCCTGGCTCAACTCCCCGACAACATGATAGAGAGGCTTGCTCATATAAGCAATGCCTGCCTCGCCTCTGGATACTTCCCTAAGATGTTCAAAATCGCCGTTATTCGCCTGATACCAAAAGCAGGGAAGCCTCCAAACAAGGTCGAAAACTTTCGACCAACATCGCTGCTAGAGGTACCAAACAAAAATCTTCGAAAAATAGTCAACAAGCGATTGCGGATGTATCTGGAGGACGAAGACGTGCATAATCCCCGCCAGTTTGGCTTCTGCCAGTACCGAGGCACATCCACCGCCATAGCTCAGGCCTACGAGCAGATCGCCATGCCATGACTGGCCGCCTGCAGTGCAATATAGTACTGAGGGACGTCAGCAAGGCGTTTGACAAAGTTTGGCGCGCAGGGCTGCAGTATAAGATCAAACAACTGGGGCTACCCGAAAATCTGACGCGCCTGCTGTGCAACTTCATTATGGACCGCAGAGCCAAAATCAAGATGCAAGAACATTTTGGAGAAGAATTCTCTCTATCGAGTGGCGTGCCTCAGGGCTCTTGTCTCTCACCAACCCTTTACACACTCTACACGGCTGACCTGCCACTCCCAATCGTCGGCAGCGAGTACGTCATGTATGCCGACGATGTAACACAGACCGTCACCTGCCCAGGAAGGTCCACAGCAAGGATGGCGCGACTCACTGCTCGGGCAATAGAGGAGATCTCGGAGTATGAAAATAAATGGAAAATAAAAACAAACAAAACGAAATTTGAGGTCATACCCATAGACAAATTCAAGCCGGCCCCATTGATGATCGACGACGAAGAGATTGAGTACTCTAAACAAGGCAGGTTGCTCGGCCTCATCATTTCTCGGACGGGCATCATTTCCCACGTGAAGGACAGACTAAATAAAGCCAAAGTCGCCGCAGCCAAATTAAAACGTTTTAAATTGATGCCTGAGAAGATACAAGTTCACCTGTGCAAGGCGCTGGTGAGGCCTGTGTTGGAGTACCCATCTATACCACTCGTCACACTCGGGAAGACTAGACTACAACAACTACAGAGCTTCCAAAACAAGTGTTTGAGGTCAGCCAGTGGCCAAGCGCCATCCTACCAGGAGACAGTGGAAACCATCCACCTAAGAAATAAAACAGAGGCCCTCAACTTCAGGTTCCATCGCCTAGGGAAGAAGGTCCTAACTTGGAGTACTGCTCTCATATCTGGGGTGGCTCTTCTTCTGTTCAGTTGTTAGATAGGGTGGAATCAAAGGCATTTCGTCTTATTAACTCTCCTCTTTTAGTTGACACTTTCTTCCCTTTTCTTCGCCGCAATGTTGCTTCACTCTCTCTCTTTTACAGGTACTTTAACGGGCAATGTTCGGTGGATTTGGCATCCTGTGCTCCGCAGGCAAGGCCGTGGTCTCGTAACACACGTCATGCCCGCGGTGCCCACCGTTTCTCTGTGGGTGTCGGTCACACTAGAATAACCCGTTATAGTGCATCCTTTTTTCCCTCACACAGCCAAACTGTGGAATGCTCTGCCCTTTTCTGTGTTTCCATACTCATACAACCCGTCTCACTTTAAAAAGATGGTTTCCGGCATCTTCGTGGTGTAGAATAATATAAGCTTTTCCTTTTCTATTCTAATTTCTTTCTATTCTTATTTTCTCGCCCCCTAGGCTCCGTTGTGGGTCCTTGACCTGTGCCCGGGTGGGCTAATCCCCGCAAAAAAAAAAAAAAAAAAAAAAAAAAAAAAAAAAAATATATATATATATATATATATATATATATATATATATATATATATATATATATATATATATATATATTATATATATATATATATATATATATATATATATATATAATAAGGTTCACTCAGTAAATGGCTCACTCAGCATAAGGTTTACTAAGCATACGGTTCAATCAATATAGGTTTCACTTAGTATTAGGTTTATGCTATATAAGATTCACTTAGTATAGAAATTTCGGTATAAGGTTCATACGGTACAAGTTTCTCTCCAGTGTAAGGTTCACACAGTATCAGTTTTACTCAGTATAAGGGCCAGTCAGAATTAGGTTCCGTCCTTATAAGGTTCACTCAGTATAAAGTTCCCCCAGTATAAGGTTCACTCAATATAAAGTTTACTCAACCTAAGGTTCCCTCTATATAAGGATCACACAGTATAATGTTCACTCAGTATAAGGTTCGTGCTGTATAAAGTTCGCACCGTATAAGGTTCACACCGTATAAGGCTCAATCAGCATAAGGTTCACACAGTATAAGGTTCACATAGTATAAGGTTCACCCAATATAAGGTTCACTCAGTAAAGTGTTCACTCAGCATAAGGTTCATATAATATTAAGATCATTCAGTATAAGGGACACTCAGTATAATGTTCACCCAGTATTGGATTCACACACTATAACGTTCACTCAGTATAAGACTCTCATAATATAAGGTTCATCCAGAATTTGATTCACACAGTAAAAGTTCACACAGTATAAATTTCACACAGTATAAGATTCACACAGTATAAAGTTCACACAGTATAAGGTTCACACAATATAAGGTTCACACAGTATAAGGTTTACATAGTAAAAGATTCACACGGTATAAAGTTCACACAGTATTAGATTCACGTCTGTGTAAGGTTCACTCAATATTAAGTTCATAGGTTCGTGAAATATAAGTTTCACTGATTATAAGGCTCACTCTGTATAAGGTTCACACAGTTTAAGATCCACACTGTATAAGGTTTACTCAATATTAGGTTTATAGGTTCATAAACTATAAGTTTCACTGAGTATAAGGCTCATTCCGTATAAGGTTCACACAGTATAAGATCTACACACAGTATAAGGTTTACACAGTATAAGGTGCACACATAAGAACATTGAATGGAGGAAACTGCAGTGGGCAGTCCTGTTTACACCCAACCCCTATCGCCCAAATATTAATCCAACCTATATTTGAAGCTATCCGGCATAATCGAGTTAATGATGATGTTTGGTAATTTGTTCCACTCATCCACTATTCTATTTCCAAACCAATGTTTACCTATCTCCCGCTTAAATTTAAATTTGTTTAATTTAAAACTATTGTTTAGCCCTGACTTTCATTTATACACCTCTGTCATGTCGCCCTTCACTCTACGTCTCTCATGGGAGTGCAAATTAAGATGATTTAACCTGTCTCTGAAGTCAAGGTTCCTAATGCCTGGGATTTGCCTGTTTAATTGTTTCTAGGGATTCTATATCCATTCTGTAGTACGGTAACCAGATATGAATCGCGTAATCCACGTTAGGTCTCACAAGCACATGATATAATTTCAGGATAACCTCGCCTGTCTTGTAACTAACACTCCTTTGTATGAACCCAAGTACTTTGTTAGCCTTGTTTAAAAAAAATGCACATTGTTGTCTTGGTTAAGATACCTACTTATCATTACTCCTAAATCTTTCTCACAGTCGGATTTATCTCTATCAACGTTGTTCATCTGATTTCTCTGTTTACATCTACTAGGCGAAGTACTTTACATTTGTCCACATTAAATTCCATCTGTCCTTTTGCAGACCGTGCGAAAAAAATTAAGATCGTCCTGTAATTTAGCGGAGTCCTCGTCAGATTTAATTACATGCCCTATTTCAGTGTCATCGGCAAATTTACTTATGCTGCTCTCTACGCCTACATCTTTGTCGTTTTATATATATAATAAATGCTAATGGTTCAAGTACTGAGCCTTGGCGTACTCCCCTAGTGAGGTTACCCAATAGGATTTAGTGCCGTTAATGTTTACTCGCTTTTTCCTGTCCTACAACCACGCCCTAAGCCATTTTAGAAATCTCCTCCAATTCCATGAGCCTGCACTTTTCGTATTGTTCTTTCGTGAGGGACTCTGTCGAGGGTTTACTCAGAATAAGGTTCACTTGGAATAAGGTTCACTAAGTATAAAATTCTCTCAGTGTAAGTTTCACTCAGTATAAGGTTCATAGAGTATAAGATTTGCTCGGGATAAGGTTCACACAGATTAAATTTCACACAGTATAAGGATCACACAGTATAAGGCTCGAACATAAAAAGGTTCACACATAATAAGGTTCACACAGTATAAGGTTAACACAGCATAAGGTTCACACAGTATAAGGTTAACACAGCATAAGGTTCACACAGTATAAGGTTAACACAGCATAAGGTTCACACAGTATAAGGTTAACACAGCATAAGGTTCACACAGTATAAGGTTAACACAGCATAAGGTTCACACAGTATAAGGTTAACACAGCATAAGGTTCACACAGTATAAGGCTCGAACATAAAAAGGTTCACACATAATAAGGTTCACACAGTATAAGGTTCACACAGTAAAAGTTTCACACAGTATAAGGTTCACACAGTGTAAGGTTGACTCTATAATAAGGTTCAAAGAGTATAAGGTTCACACAGTGTAAGGTTCACACTGCATAAGGTTCACACAGTATAAGGTTCACACAGTATAAGGTTCACACAGTAAAAGATTCACACAGTATAAGGTTCACATAATATAAGGTTCACTCATCATAAATTTCACGCTGTATAAGGTTCACACAGTATAAGGTTCACACATTGTAAGGTTCACACAGTATAAGGTTTCACACATTATAAGGTTCACACAGTATAAGGCTCACACAGTATAATGTTCACGCAGTATAACACCATCTGTGAGGGAATTACTACACCACGTGAGGCCCCTCATAACACCATATGTGAAGGAGTTACTACACCAGGTGAGGCCCCTCATAACACCATCTGTGAGGGAATTACTACGCCACGTGAGGCCCCTCATAACACCATCTGTGAGGGAATTACTACACCACGTGAGGCCCCTCATAACACCATCTGTGAGGGAATTACTACACCACGTGAGGCCCCTCATAACACCATCTGTGAGGGAATTACTACATCACGTGAGGCCCCTCATAACACCATCTGTGAGGGAATTACTACACCACGTGAGGCCCCTCATAACACCATCTGTGAGGGAATTACTACACCACGTGAGGCCCCTCACGACACCATCTGTGAGGGAATTACTACACCACGTGAGGCCCCTCATAGCACCATCTGTGAGGGAATTACTACACCACGTGAGGCCCCTCATAACACCATCTGTGAGGGGATTACTACACTACGTGAGGCCCCTCATAGCACCATCTGTGAGGGAATTACTACACCACGTGAGGCCCCTCATGACACCATCTGTGAGGGAATTACTACACCACGTGAGGCCCCTCATAACACCATCTGTGAGGGAATTACTACACCACGTGAGGCCCCTCATAACACCATCTGTGAGGGAATTACTACACCACGTGAGGTCCCTCCTAACACCATCTGGGAGGGAGTTACTACACTACGAGTTTGCTGTTCAATACCTACATTAATCTGTATGTTCACTGTATGTTCCTTTACCTTTCTCTAATGAAGGCGTTCGTTAAACCACCAATGTATGTAATAAGTCATTTATGTCCAATGTATATTTTCAGCCTTCGGGCTGCAGAACTTTTTCAATAAACCGTCAATTATTATTATTATTATTATTATTACACAGTATAAGGTTCACATAGTATAAGGGTAACAGTATAAATTTCACATAGTATAAGGAACACACAGAATAAGGTTCACACAGTATAAGGTTCACACAGTATAAGGTTCACACAGTATAAGGTACGAACAGTAAATGGTTCACACAGGATAAGGATCACACAGTATAAGGTTCACACAGTATAAGGTTTACACAGCATAAGGCTCACACAGTATAAGGTTAACACAGTATAAGGCTCACACAGTATAAGGTTCACACTGTACAAGGCTCGACCATTAAAAGGTTCACACAGTATAAGGTTCGAACATTAAAAGGTTCACACAGTATAAGGTTCGAACATTAAAAGGTTCATACAGTATAAGGTTCACACAGTATAAGGTTTACTCAATATAGGGTTCACACAGTGTGAGGTTCACAGTATAAGGCTCGAACATTAAAAGGCTCACACAGTATAAGGTTTACACAGTATAAGGTACACAGTATAAGGTTCACACAGTATAAGGTTTACATAGTATAAGGTTTGCACAGTATAAAGTTCACACACAGTATAAGGTTCACACGTGTAAAATGTTCACACAGTATAAGGCTCGAACATTAAAAGGTTCACACAGTATAAGGCTCGAACATTAAAAGGTTCACACAGTGTAATGTTCACACAGTGTAAGGTTCACACATGTATAAGGTTCACACAGTATAAGGCTCGAACATTAAAAGGCTCACACAGTATAAGGTTTACATAGTATAACGTTTGCACAGTATAAGGTTCACACGTGTAAAATGTTCACACAGTATAAGGCTCGAACATTAAAAGGTTCACACAGTATAAGGCTCGAACATTAAAAGGTTCATACAGTATAAGGCTCGAACATTAAAAAGTTCATACAGTATAAGGTTTACACAGTATAAGGCTCGAACATTAAAAGGTTCACACAGAATAAGGCTCGAACATTAAAAGGTTCACACAGTGTAATGTTCACACAGTGTAAGGTTCACACATGTATAAGGTTCACACAGTATAAGGCTCGAACATTAAAAGGCTCACACAGTATAAGGTTTACATAGTATAAGGTTCACACAAAATAAAATAAGGTTCACACAGTAAAAGGTTCACCCAGTAATAAATTCACGACAATTCACAATACTTTTTAATTAGTTGACAATTTAAAACAAAACAAATAATAACAGTTATTACATCGAACTGTCCTGGTCATTAGAGCGGTACTGTCCTGGTGACTATTGGCGGCACTGTCCTGGTGATTATTGGCGGTACTGTCCTGGTGAATATTGGCGGCACTGTCCTGGTGATTATTGGCGGTACTGTCCAGGTGATTATTGGCTGTACTGTTCTGGTGATTATTGGCGGTACTGTCCTGGTGAATATTGGCGGTACTGTCCTGGTGAATATTGGCGGTACTGCTCTGGTGATTATTGGCGGTACTGTCCTGGTGAATATTGGCGGTTCTGTCCTGGTGAATATTGGCGGTACTGTCCAGGTGACTATTGGCGGTACTGTTCTGGTGATGAGTGGCGGTACTGTCCTGGTGAATATTGGCGGTACTGTCCAGGTGATTATTGGCTGTACTGTCCAGGTGATTATTGGCGGTACTGTCCAGGTGATTATTGGCTGTACTGTCCAGGTGATTATTGGCTGTACTGTTCTGGTGATTATTGGCGGTACTGTCCTGGTGAATATTGGCGGTACTGTCCTGGTGAATATTGGCGGTACTGTCCTGGTGAATATTGGCGGTACTGTCCTGGTGAATATTGGCTGTACTGTTCTGGTGATTAGTGGCGGAACTGTCCTGGTGATTATTACATAAGAACAAAAGAAAAAAAGGAGTCTGCAATAGGCCGATTGGCCTGTGCATGGCAGCTTCTGTCGAGAGTTACAACTACTCTCTATCATCCATGAATCTATCTAGCCTCCTTTTAAAACTTTCCAGCGTTCCAGCACTTACTACAAAGTTGCTAAGCTTGTTCCACTCGTCTACCACCCTATTTTTGAACCAGTTTCTTCTTATCTCCCTCCTAAACCTTAATTTATCCAACTTAAATCCGTTGCTACGAGTCCTATCCTGCTCGGATATTATAAGAACTTTATCTATATCTCCTTTATTTATTTATTTCACACACTGAAATAATTATATCTTGTCTCCCCGCACTCTTCGTCTTTCTAGGGAATGCAAGTTTAGTTTCTTTAATCTCCAGTGAATTGATAGCCATTCTATAATAAGGGCACCAGAACTGAACAGCATAATAAAGGTGAGGCCTGACAAGCACAAGATTTAGTTGCAATATGCCCTCCGCACTCTTATTACTTACACCTCTAGATATAAAACCTAATACTTTGTTTGCCTTATTTCAAACATTAACGCACTTTTTCTAGGCAGTAGGTCCGGGCTTACAAATACCCTTAAGTCTTTTTCAGAAGTCGACTACTCTAGGTTGATGGTGTTAAGACTGTATACATTGACAGTATTTATTCTTCCAATATTAAGTACGCTACACTTGCTGGTGTAAATTTCATTTGTCATTTTCTGACCATTCCTGCAGTTTATTTAAATCCTCCTGTAGTGCATTTGCATCCTGCCCTGAATTAATCTGCCGCCCTATTTTGGTGTCATCAGCAAACTTGCTTATGTCACTGATCCCAGTATCTAGATCGTTTATGTAGATTACGAACAAGAGTGGGCCCAGTTCTGATCCCTGGGGAACCCCACTGGTTACATAGCCCCACTCAGATTTAACACCATCGACGCTGACCCTCTGTGTTCTATCGGTGAACCATGATTTTATCCAATTGAAAACTTTCCTCTTGATACCATGAGCCTTAACTTTTCTCAAAAGCCTCTGATGCGGTACTCTGTCAAACGCTTTGCTAAAGTCTAAGAAAATAACATCGTAATTTTCGTCATTATCTACTGCCACCAACAATTTCCTAAAAAACGTCAGCAGATTTTTTTGAAAAGATTTTTCCTTTGTAAAGTCATGTTGAGAGTCATAGATTAATTTGTTTTTCTCTAAATGCGATCGGATGATATTTGCTAAAAGTGATTCAAAAAATTTCCCCACTACTGACGTCAAACTAATCGGCCGGTAATTTGACTCTGATGCTCTGTCTCCCTTTTTGAATATGGGTACAACATTTGCCCGTTTCCACAAGTTTGGCACAACTCCCGTGTCTAATGATTTTGTAAATAAATTTTCTAGAGGTCTGCTAGTCTGTTCCTTACACTCTTTCAAAACTCGAGGGAAAATTTCATCCGGCCCTGGGGATTTTGTCTTCATTAATATATTTATCTTCTTGAGAACATCCTCTCTTCTGATAGTGATATTCTTTAATTTATCTTCTTCATTTCCCCTAAATATCAGTTCCACATCTGGTATTTCCTCTTGAATTTCTTCCGTGAAAACTGATAAGAAGTAGCTGTTTAATGCTTTGCTTATTTTCTCACTATCATCGATCACTTTCCCTCTCTCTGACTTTAAAGGCTTCACTTTGTCCTTGACCTTTGTCCTATATACCTGGAAAGTCCCTTGGGATTCGCCTTTGATTTTCTTGCTATCCTGATTTCGTAGCCCCTCTTTGCCTTCCTTACATTTTTCTTAACAGTTCATTATACCTATTTCTAAGATGCTCCTCCCCTCCCTTTAATTTCTTATAAATTCCTTTTTTTATTCCTATGTCACGTTTAAGTTTTTGGTCATCCACCTTGGCTCATACTTATTTGACCTAATTTTTCTGGACGGTATATTTTATTCTTGTGCTTTACGTAGTATACGAGTGAATATATTATAGGCATGAACAATTGTTGTGTCGCCGGTGATCTCACCCGCTTCTACAGGAAACTGACCTGACTTTTCCCAGGCGACCTCACCTAGGTACCTTCTTAACCCCTCATAATCCGTCGATCGAAAGTCTGGGACTCTGACCAGATTGTCATTGTTTTTCTTTTCCCAAGCTAGAGTGAATCTGATTTCTCTGTGATCACTGTTCCCTAGTTATTCCCAATTGTGATATTTCTGATATTTTCTTTATTTGTTAATACTAGGTCACCTCTAGTAGGTTCTGTAATTAGTTGTTTTAAGAAATTGTCCTGTACTGCATATAGGAAGTCTTCATATTCATAGTCACCTACAATGTTGTCCCAGTCAATATTTCTGGAGTTGAAATCCCCCATAATGCACAGGTTGTTGTATTTTGCTGCCCTACTCATTTCCTGCCACATGGGCTGAGCTACTTCGTTCCCAAGATTTGAGGGCTTGTAAATCACTCCCAAAATTATTAACGGTACTGTCCTGGTGATTTTTGGCGGTACTGTCCAGCTAAATATTGGCTGTACTATCCAGGTGATTATTAGCGATACTGTCCAGGTGATTATTGGCGGTACTGTCAAGGTGATTATTGGCGGTTCTGTCCAGGTGATTTTTGGCGGTACTGTCCAGGTGATTATAGGCCACATTGTCCAGGTGATTATTGCCGGTACTGTTCAGGTGATTATAAGCAGTAATGTCCAGGTTGATTGTTGGGGGTACTGTCCTGGTGACTATTGGCATTAATGTCCAAGTGCGTTTTGTGTGGGTAGGGCGTGAGTTGTGTGTGTTGTAAGTGTAGGGTGTATGTTGCATGTGCTGTGGGTGTAGGGTGTGTGTGTGTAGTGTGTGTACTGTGTGTGTATGTGTGTTGTGTGTGTGTTTTATGTGTGTAGGGTGTATGTTGTGTGCATTGTGTGTTGTGTGTGTTGTGTGTGTGTAGTAATAATAATAATAATAATAATAATAATAATAATAATAATTGACGGTTTATTGAAAAAGTTCTGCAGCCCGAAGGCTGCTTGTTGTGTGTGTATGGTGTGTGTGTGTATGTGTTGTGTGTGTAGGGTGTGTGTTGTGTGTGTAGTATGTATGTTGTGTATGTTGTGTGTGTAGGGTGTGTGTTGTGTGTTGTGTGTGTTGTGTGTCTAGGGTGTGTGTTGTGTGTGTAATGTGTTGTGTGTGTGTGTAGGGTGTATGTTGTGCGTGTTGTGTACGTTGTGTGTGTGCTGTGTGTTGTGTGTGTAGGGTGTGTATAATATGGACACGAAGTAGTACCTTAAGCTGTGTATTCTTATATTACCCTATTAATTATGTTTTGTAAAGTATTACAGAACATGTATTAATCCTATGAAATATTTCTATTTATTATGCACCATGTTATGTATGTAAATTATCATATTTACATATTATGTATTCAGCTTGTGAATGCTGGCATCTGTACATGCCAGCGCGGAGTGATACAGAGAGTTGAGATCGCTAGTCCTTATGGTGTGGAAGCCGACTGTCTATTAGTTCCTCTGTATATCTCCCGTGAGACAATAAGAACCTCTTTTCAAGATAACAAGTGTTTGTGTATACCCTCAATAGTGTAGAACATTTTAGGGGTATCAAAGACAAACATAGAAGGCGCAGTGAGATTTCTCAATGAGATTCAGAGTGTACTTAGCCTTCCCGCCGGACTGTGTTAATGGCGTCTCGTCTTCAGCTTCGCCAAGGATTTACAGCCAGACTACAAGCCTCAGGACTTACAGTGTTGTGAAGTGCTATGCTGTGTACAGTGCTGTGCTGTGAAGTGAAGTGTTCTGTGAAGTGCTGTGTTGTGTATTTTAATCAGAATTGTCTGTGCAAACTGCAGTCAGATGACTGAGGGAGCTGCCCAGCAGTACAACCCCTCCCGCCTACGGTCATTGGGTAACTGAGCAGTGCGCATTAAGACAACTTTGGTTCAGTTGTGACTTGCACCCAGCTGCCTCTACGTCTGGCAGTGCGCCAAGCCTCCCGGCAATGAGCCATACACACACTCACGCACTCACAGGCCCACTTTATATTAAATTCTTGTGTATTACTTTAGACTTCTGTAATTCTGTGCATAGATTACGAGGGGTTGACCCGGTCTCTTGCACAGATAGAGTACAGAAACTGTCGGCATGTCTCACAGGGATCAAAAAGATACCCTGGACGATGGGGTTATGAGTTTAAGTTTGGGAGACCTCTCCGCACCCACACTCAGGCCCCACTCTCCCCACAGTGACAACGCCCAATCACCCACAGAATCTCATCGTTCGTCGTGAGCAAGCTGTCCTGCGGTGCCTGCATCCAAAAATCTCCTTCAACTGATTAAGTGGATGGAAACTTCTCGACGCCAGGACTATGCTGCAAGGAGAAAAAAGGAAGAAATTCGGTACAGAGAGTCTGAAAGACGACGCCACGAAGATGAACAAAGACGCAGAGAACTAGAAGATATACGTAGAAGTGAGGATGACCTGAGAAGAAGAGAGGATCAAGCCAGATTTGAAGCCTTCATTTCCCTGTTAGCCTCCCCACAACGATCTACTCTACAAGATTCTTCTGCTACTACTAATGCTGATGCGACTAGAAGTACTGGTACCTCATTTCCCAGAGTCGGTTCAACAATTCCTCAAAAGGCTGCAGCACAAACGCCTCCCTCTCTGAAGTCTGACGCTTCTTACCAGATATTTTGGGAATGACGTCGACGTTGGCAAGACTCTGCAGCATTGGTTGGCCTATCAAGTTTACCACAGCCTAAACAGATAATACAGCTTCGTATGTGCCTGTCCTTAGAGACACAACGTACTCTCGAGCACACACTTCAAGTGCCTCCTACGACAACTCTGACTGTAGAGGCCGTGCTTGACAAGTTACAGGAACATGTTAAGGAACAATGCAACGAAGCACTTAGAAGAATAGAACTCCTCCAATGTAAGCAGCGTGATGGAGAATCTTTTAATGAATTTTTTGTAAGACTGAAAAGATATTCAGAGGAAGTTGATGTTTGTCCTGGAAATTCTCAAGTTTGTGAAGAGACACAACTCAAGACAATCATTTTAACGGGTATTCGAGATGAAGAGCTAGTTCAGCGTCTCATTTCACTTGACCCCACTTCCTCCCTTCAATATGTTGTTACAATATGTCGAGCGTACGAGGCCGCCAGGTGTGCGACTTCAGCTTTACGCTCCCAACCTGACCAGGTGAGGGCGGTGTCTTCCAACAGAAAGGGTAAGAAGCAGCAAGGTAGCCCCACCCCTCACCCTCCAGCTACACCTTTAGCAGCAGCTTTGTGTAACAGCCGCGTGAGACAGCATAATGCCTCCCAGTGCCCAGCTGCTCAAAGCGTGTGCAGAAGTTGCGACCGCCAGGGTCACTGGGCTTACACAGTCAAGTGCCCTGCTAGCAAAGTTCAGTGCAGACTTTGTGGTCGTGTGGGCCATTATGACAAATGTTGTCGTAAAAAGACACAGAAAGGACACCACCAAGGATCCAAGAAATCATCCTCAGGTAGTGCTGGCACGCCCCCTCCTTCTGGCAAGCATCAAGGCGCTTTGTCCAGTCGTTCCTGCCGTCGTGTACATTGTTCCACAGACACGACGCTTCAGCACATCAGTGTCGTCATTTCTCACGGTAACTTGTCATCCAGTCTTCAGATGTTACCTGACACCGGTGCTGACGTCTCAGTAATTGGTCCACAACACTTAGCAAGTTTGGGAATACCCGGGAGCAACCTACAGCCCCCTCCTCAGACAACGAAACTGACAGCTGATGGTTCCAAGATGGCTCCAGCTTTGGGATCTTTCTGGGCTACTCTTACCTTTGGTAAGCAGTCTTGCTCAGCCCGGATTGATGTTCATCATGGGTTCCCGACTCCGCTTTTATCATATGGCCATTGTCAAGAGTTGGCCATTATTTCAAAGGAATTCCCCAAACCTATTTTAAGGGTCACCCATGTCAACAGGTTGAAGGAACTCCCTATCTCTACTAACACGTTCCCTTCTGATGCAGGAGCTTACCTTCTCAAGGAGTTTGCTGACATGTTGGTTACGAAGAAATCTTTAGGATCCACACCACTCAAGCCGATGGTGGGTCCACCTATGAAGATTCATCTTAAGGATGGTGCCACACCTTTTGCCATCCACACCCCTCGTTTGATTCCTCACGCCTACAAGGAGCTAGTTAGACAAGAGCTTGACTCCATGGTTGCTCAGGGAATCATCAAGCCGGCCGGAGACGAACCTTCACCTTGGTGCCACCCTCT
This sequence comes from Homarus gammarus, assembly GCA_958450375.1. Lineage (NCBI taxonomy): Eukaryota > Metazoa > Arthropoda > Malacostraca > Decapoda > Nephropidae > Homarus > Homarus gammarus. The sequence continues at coordinate 114,169 of CAUDMG010002591.1, forward strand.
CGTCCCAGTCGCCAAACCTCGTGGTGGAGTACGGATCACCACCGATCTATTAAAACTTAACCAGCAAATTTCCCGTCCAGCCCACCCTTCACCCACACCCTTCGCAGCTGTTCGAAATGTGGACCCGAAGGTGAAGTTTTTTACAACGATGGACGCCTTATGTGGTTATTGGCAGATCGAGTTGGCCGAAGAAGACCAGCATTTGACTACATTCATCACACCATATGGAAGATATCAGTATTGCAGAGACCCCATGGGATTTGCCGCTACGGGTGATGCATTCTGTCAACGTGGTGACGCGGCCCTTCAAGGAGTCACGAATTGTGTCAAGGTGGTTGATGATATTTTACTCCATGACGAAGACTACTGTGCCCACCTCTCCCGAATATTTGAAGTTCTCACCAGATGTCGAAAGTACGGGATTACCCTCAACGCTGACAAGTTTGTAGTCGCCGCACCATCAGTGAACTTCTGTGGGTACACTCTCTCAGCATCAGGTATTGCAGCTGACACGGAGAAATTAAGTGGAATGAGGGATTTTCCAACCCCTGCCAACCTTTCAGACTTCCGTTCTTTTTTGGGTCGGGTCAATCAGCTGGCTGAATTCTCACCTGACATATCCGCCGCAGCTCAGCCATTACTCCCCCTGCTGAGCCCCAGGAGGACATTCCTGTGGACCCCAGATCATCAGGAGGCCTTCCAGCGAGTCAAGCAGGCCCTCTTAAGTCCACCTGTCCTCGCCTGTTACGACCCAGCCCTACCCACGGTCCTCCAGACTGACGCCTCCAGACTCTACGGCGTTGGTTACGCCCTTCTGCAGGACCATGGCGGTGGACAACTCCGCTTAATTCAGTGTGGATCCCGGTTCCTCACGGACGCCAAGACCCGATATGCCACGATTGAGCTGGAGATGTTGGCTGTTGTCTGGGCGATGGCGAAGTGCCGCTTCTACCTGATAGGACTTCAGCACTTCACCCTCTTCACGGATCATCGCCCTCTTGTACCTATTATCAATCACTACTCTTTGGATGCAATAGAGAATCCTCGCCTTCAACGTTTGAAAGAGAAGCTCTCGCCTTATCTCTTCACGGCTGTGTGGCGTGCGGGTAAGCTGCTGTGCATCCCGGATGCCCTGTCCCGCGCCCCTGTCAGTCGCCCCTCCCCAGAGGACGAGATGTTGTGTTCTACAGCTGCTGCATCCCTCAAGTCAGTAGTCTCATTGAAGGCCGTCTTCACATCAGAAGAGTCTACAGCACCGGATGCAGACAAGACCCTTGAAGATCTCCGCACCGGATGCAGACAAGACCCTTGAAGATCTCCGCACCGCAGCCCGGGCCGACCCTTCCTACATCCGGCTCGTCGACTGTGTGTCCCAGGGATTTCCATCTAACCGATACGACCTTCATGAATTGCTACTCCCGTACCGGAAGATACGCGAGGCCCTCTATTGTGACGGAGACCTCGTCTTGTATGGTCCACGAGTAGTCATTCCTGCTGTCCTACGCCGCCGTACCTTGACCCGCCTTCACGACAGCCATCGAGGAGTGGAGGCCACCAAGCGACGGGCGAAGCAGACTGTATTTTGGCCCGGAATCAACGCGGACATTGCAAGTACCGTCCGTGCCTGTGAGCCGTGCCAGATTCTGCAACCCAGCCAGCAACAGGAACCTTTAATGTGCGACGATAACCCTTCAAGACCCTTCGAGTCTGTGTCGGCCGACTTCTTTGCAGTGGCAGGGAAGTCCTTCCTCGTCATTGCCGACCGATTGTCTGGATGGCCTGTTGTCGTCCCCTGTGGTAGTGATACGACGGCTACTGCTACCATCCGGAATTTCAGACATTACTTCAGAGAAGTTGGTGTTCCCCTCCGCCTCAGGACTGATGGAGGACCCCAGTTCACCAGCCACGAGTTCCGGGACTTCATGGACAGTTGGGGAGTCCGTCATGTTGTGACCTCGCCCTACTATCCCCAGGCGAATGGACACGCTGAAGCCGCAGTCAAGACTGTTAAACACCTGATCCTTAAGGTGTAACCCTCAGGAAATATCGACTGGGAGGACTTCGATCGAGGTTTGTTAGAGTTACGCAACACCCCGAACTTCACCGGACGCTCCCCAGCCCAGGTTCTAAATGGACATCATCTCAGGTCTTGTGTTCCTGCCCACCCGAAGTCTTTTTCTCAAGAATGGCAAGCCAAGACTAAAGAATGTGACCGCCGTGCAGCAGAACGAGCCGCAGGTGTCGCTGTTCGGTACAACTGTTATGTCTGCCCCCTTCCCAGCTTGCGTTTCGGCCAGCAGGTCAAGATTCAAGATCCGATATCTCACCGCTGGGACAAGGTTGGGGTTGTCATGGGTATTGGCCGGTCCAGGGACTACCAAGTGCGTCTTCCTAGTGGTAGAGTATGGTGGAGGAACAGTCGTTTCCTACGACCTGTGGAGCTGCTAAGTGTTGACCCTTCCCCAGTAGAGTCCCCTAATGTTGATGTCTTTACAGTAAATCCATCCCCACCTTATATTTCTGCCCCGGTACTCCGCAGGTCCGAGCGACTCAGAAACAAAAGGTCCGCTCAAGATGAAACTATGAGCGTATAGGGGGGGAGGGAGGTGTATAATATGGACACGAAGTAGTACATTAAACTGTGTATTCTTATATTACTCTATTAATTATGTATAGTAAAGTATTACAGAACATGTATTAATCCTATGTAATATTTCCATTTATTATGCACCATGTTATGTATGTGAATTATCATATTTACATATTATGTATTCAGTTTGTGAATGCTGACATCTGTACATGCCAGCGCGGCGTAATACAGAGGGTTAAGATCGCTAGTACTTATGGTGTGGAAGCCGACTGTGTATTAGTTCCTCTGTATATCTCCCGTACGAGAATAAGAACCTATTTTCAAGATAACAAGTGTTGGAGTATACCCTCAGTAGTGTAGAACATTTTGGGGGTATCAAAGACAAACATAGAGGGTGTATGTTTTGTGTGTGTAGGGAGTGTGTTGAGTGTGTAGGGTGTGTGTTGAGTGTGTAGGGTGTGTGTTGTGTGTGTAGGGTGTGTGTTGTGTGTGTAGGGTGTGTGTTGTGTGTGTAGGGTGTGTGTTGAGTGTGTAGGGTGTGTGTTGTGTGTGTAGGGTGTGTGTTGTGTGTGTAGGGTGTGTGTTGTGTGTGTAGGATGTGAGTTGTGTTTGCTGTGTGTGTATGGTGTGTGTTGTGTGTGTAGGATGGGTGTTGAGTGTGTAGGGTGTGTGTTGAGTGTGTAGGGTGTGTGTTGTGTGTGTAGGGAGTGTGTTGAGTGTGTAGGGTGTGTGTTGAGTGTGTAGGGTGTGTGTTGTGTTTGTAGGGTGTGTTGTGTGTGTGTAGGGTGTGTGTAGAGTGTGTAGGATGTGTGTTGTGTGTGTAGGGTGTGTGTTGTGTTTGTAGGGTGTGTGTTGTGTACGTATGGTGTGTGTTGTGTGAGTTTAAGGTGTGTGTTGTGTAAGTTGTCTGTATAGGGTGTATGTTGTGTGTGTTGTGTGTGTAGGATGTGTGTTGTGAGTGTGCGTACTGTGTGTGTAGGATGGGTGTTGTGTGTGTTGGGTTTGTAGGGTGTGTGTTGTGTGTGTAGGGTGTGTGTTGTGTGTGTAAGGTGTGTGTTGTGTGTGTGTGGTTTGTAGGGTGTGTGTTGTGTGTGTAGGATGGGTGTTGTGTGTGTAGAATGTGTGATGTATGTGTTGTGTGTTTAGGGTGTGTGTTGTGTGTGTAGTATGTGTGTTGTGTGTCTCCAGTAGGGAGTGTTTTGTGTGTGTAGAGTGTGTGTAGGAAGTGTGTTGTGAGCGTAGGGTGTGTGTTGTGTGTGTAGGATGTGAGTTGTGTTTGCTGTGTGTGTAGGGTGTGTGTTGTGTGTGTAGGATGGGTGTTGTGTGTGTAGGATGTGAGTTGTGTTTGCTGTGTGTGTAGGGTGTGTGTTGTGTGTGTAGGATGTGTGTTGTGTGTGTTGTATGTGTAGGGTGTGTAATATATCTGTTGTGTGTGTAGGGTGTGTGTTGTATCTGTTGTGTGTGTAGGGTGTGTGTTGTGTGTGTAGGAAGTGTGTTGTGAGCGTAGGGTGTATGTTGTGTGTGTAGGGTGTGTGTTGTGTTTGCTGTGTGTGTAGGGTGTGTGTTGTGTGTGTAGGGTGTGTGTTGTATGTGTAGGATGTGTGTTGTGTGTGTAGGATGTGTGTTGTGTGTGTTGTGTGAGTAGGATGTGTGTTGTGTGTGTTGTATGTGTAGGGTGTGTAATATATCTGTTGTGTGTGTAGGGTGTGTGTTGTATGTGTTGGGTTTGTAGGGTGTGTGTTGTGTGTGTAGGATGTGTGTTGTGTGTGTTGTGTGTGTAGGATGTGTGTTGTGTGTGTTGTGTGTGTAGGATGTGTGTTGTGTGTGTTGTGTGTGTAGGGTGTGTGTTGTGTGTGTAGGATGTGTGTTGTGTGTGTAGGGTGTGTGTTGTGTGTGTAGGGTGTGTGTTGTGTGTGTAGGGTGTGTGTTGTGTGTGTAGGGTATGTGTTGTGTGTGTAGGGTGTGTGTTGTGTGTCTCCAGTAGGGAGTGTTTTGTGTGTGTAGAGTGTGTGTAGGGTGTGTGTTGTGTGTGTTGTGTGTGTAGGATGTGTGTTGTGTGTGTTGTGTGTGTAGGATGTGTGTTGTGTGTGTTGTGTGTGTAGGGTGTGTGTTGTGTGTGTAGGGTGTGTGTTGTGTGTGTAGGGTATGTGTTGTGTGTGTAGGATGTGTGTTGTGTGTGTAGGATGTGTGTTGTGTGTCTCCAGTAGGGAGTGTTTGTGTGTGTAGAGTGTGTGTAGGAAGTGTGTTGTGAGCGTAGGGTGTGTGTTGTGTGTGTAGGATGTGTGTTGTGTGTGTAGGATGGGTGTTGTGTGTGTAGGATGTGTGTTGTGTGTCTCCAGTAGGGAGTGTGTTGTATGTGTAGGATGTGAGTTGTGTTTGCTGTGTGTGTAGGGTGAGTGTTGTGTGTGTAGGATGTGTGTTGTGTGTGTAGGGTGAGTGTTGTGTGTGTAGGGTGTGTGTTGTGTGTGTAGGGTGTGTGTTGTGTGTGTAGGGTGTGTGTTGTGTGTCTCCAGTAGGGAGTGTTTATGTGTGTAGAGTGTGTGTAGGGTGTGTGTTGTGTGTGTAGGGTGTGTGTTGTATGTGTGCAGGATGTGTGTTGTGTGTCTCCAGTAGGGAGTGTGTTGTGTGTGTAGGATGTGAGTTGTGTTTGCTGTGTGTGTAGGGTGAGTGTTGTGTGTGTAGGATGTGTGTTGTGTGTGTAGGGTGTGTGTTGTGTGTCTCCAGTAGGGAGTGTTTTGTGTGTGTAGAGTGTGTGTAGGAAGTGTGTTGTGTGTGTAGGGTGTGTGTTGTGTGTGTAGGGTGTGTGTTGTGTGTCTCCAGTAGGGAGTGTTTTGTGTGTGTAGAGTGTGTGTAGGAAGTGTGTTGTGTGTGTAGGGTGTGTGTTGTGTGTGTAGGGTGTGTGTTGTGTGTGTAGGGTGTGTGTTGTGTCTGTAGGGTGTGTGTTGTGTGTGTAGGATGTGTGTTGTGTGTGTAGGGTGTGTGTTGTGTGTGCAGGGTGTGTGTTGTGTGTGTAGGGTGTGTGTTGTGTGTGTAGGGTGTGTGTTGTGTGTGTAGGGTGTGTGTTGTGTGTGCAGGGTGTGTGTTGTGTGTGTAGGGTGTGTGTTGTGTGTGTAGGGTGTGTGTTGTGTGTGTAGGGTGTGTGTTGTGTGTGTAGGGTGTGTGTTGTGTGTGTAGGGTGTGTGTTGTGTGTGCAGGGTGTGTGTTGTGTGTGTAGGGTGTGTGTTGTGTGTGCAGGGTGTGTGTTGTGTGTGTAGGGTGTGTGTTGTGTGTGCAGGGTGTGTGTTGTGTGTGCAGGGTGTGTGTTGTGTGTGTAGGGTGTGTGTTGTGTTTGTAGGGCGTGTGTTGTATGTGTGTAGGGTGTGTGTTGTGTGTGTAGGATGTGTGTTGTGTGTGTAGGATGTGTGTTGTGTGTCTCGAGTAGGGAGTGTTTTGTGTGTGTAGGGTGTGTGTTGTGTGTGTAGGATGTGTGTTGTGTGTGTAGGGTGTGTGTTGTGTGTCTCCAGTAGGGAGTGTTTTGTGTGTGTGTTGTGTGTGTAGGGTGTGTGTTGTGTGTGTAGGGTGTGTGTTGTGTGTCTCCAGTAGGGAGTGTTTTGTGTGTGTAGAGTGTGTGTAGGAAGTGTGTTGTGAGCGTAGGGTGTGTGTTGTGTGTGTAGGATGTGTGTTGTGTGTGAAAGGTGTGTGTTGTGTGTGTAGGATGTGTGTTGTGTGTGTAGGATGTGTGTTGTGTGTGTGTAGGATGTGTGTTGTATGTGTAGGGTGTGTGTTGTGTGTGTAGGATGTGTGTTGTGTGTGTAGGATGTGTGTTGTGTGTGTAGGATGTGTGTTGTATGTGTAGGGTGTGTGTTGTGTGTGTAGGGTGTGTGTTGTGTGTGTAGGGTGTGTGTTGTGTGTGTAGGGTGTGTGTTGTGTGTGTAGGGTGTGTGTTGTGTGTGTAGGGTGTGTGTTGTGTGTGTAGGGTGTGTGTTGTGTGTGTAGGGTGTGTGTTGTGTGTGTAGGGTGTGTGTTGTGTGTGTAGGGTGTGTGTTGTGTGTGTAGGGTGTGTGTTGTGTGTGTAGGGTGTGTGTTGTGTGTGTAGGGTGTGTGTTGTGTGTGTAGGGTGTGTGTTGTGTGTGCAGGGTGTGTGTTGTGTGTGTAGGGTGTGTGTTGTGTGTGTAGGGTGTGTGTTGTGTGTGCAGGGTGTGTGTTGTGTGTGTAGGGTGTGTGTTGTGTGTGTAGGGTGTGTGTTGTGTGTGTAGGGTGTGTGTTGTGTGTGCAGGGTGTGTGTTGTGTGTGTAGGGTGTGTGTTGTGTGTGTAGGGTGTGTGGTGTGTGTGTAGGGTGTGTGTTGTGTGTGTAGGGTGTGTGTTGTGTGTGTAGGATGTGTGTTGTGTGTGTAGGATGTGTGTTGTGTGTGTGTAGGATGTGTGTTGTATGTGTAGGGTGTGTGTTGTGTGTGTAGGATGTGTGTTGTGTGTGTAGGATGTGTGTTGTGTGTGTAGGATGTGTGTTGTATGTGTAGGGTGTGTGTTGTGTGTGTAGGATGTGTGTTGTGTGTGTAGGATGTGTGTTGTGTGTGTATGGTGTGTGTTGTGTGTCTCCAGTAGGGAGTGTTTTGTGTGTGTAGAGTGTGTGTAGGAAGTGTGTTGTGAGCGTAGGGTGTGTGTTGTGTGTGTAGGGTGTGTGTTGTATGTGTAGGGTGTGTGTTGTTTGTGTAGGGTGTGTGTTGTGTGTGTAGGGTGTGTGTTGTGTGTGTAGGGTGTGTGTTGTGTGTGTAGGGTGTGTGTTGTGTGTGTAGGGTGTGTGTTGTGTGTGTAGGGTGTGTGTTGTGTGTGTAGGATGTGTGTTGTGTGTGTAGGGTGTGTGTTGTGTGTGTAGTATGTGTGTTGTGTGTGTAGGATGTGTGTTGTGTGTGTAGGATGTGTGTTGTATGTGTAGGGTGTGTGTTGTGTGTGTAGGATGTGTGTTGTGTGTGTAGGGTGTGTGTTGTGTGTGTAGGGTGTGTGTTGTGTGTGCAGGGTGTGTGTTGTGTGTGCAGGGTGTGTGTTGTGTGTGTAGGGTGTGTGTTGTGTGTGTAGGGTGTGTGTTGTGTGTGTAGGGGTTGTGTTGTGTGTGCAGGGTGTGTGTTGTGTGTGTAGGGTGTGTGTTGTGTGTGTAGGGTGTGTGGTGTGTGTGTAGGGTGTGTGTTGTGTGTGTAGGGTGTGTGTTGTGTCTGTAGGGTGTGTGTTGTGTGTGTAGGGTGTGTGTTGTGTGTGTAGGGTGTGTGTTGTGTGTGTAGGGTGTGTGTTGTGTCTGTAGGGTGTGTGTTGTGTGTGTAGGATGTGTGTTGTGTGTGTAGGGTGTGTGTTGTGTGTGTAGGGTGTGTGTTGTGTGTGTAGGGTGTGTGTTGTGTGTGCAGGGTGTGTGTTGTGTGTGTAGGGTGTGTGTTGTGTGTGTAGGGTGTGTGTTGTGTGTGTAGGGTGTGTGTTGTGTGTGCAGGGTGTGTGTTGTGTGTGCAGGGTGTGTGTTGTGTGTGTAGGGTGTGTGTTGTGTGTGTAGGGTGTGTGTTGTGTGTGTAGGGTGTGTGTTGTGTGTGTAGGGTGTGTGTTGTGTGTGTAGGGTGTGTGTTGTGTGTGTAGGGTGTGTGGTGTGTGTGTAGGGTGTGTGTTGTGTGTGTAGGGTGTGTGTTGTGTGTGCAGGGTGTGTGTTGTGTGTGTAGGGTGTGTGTTGTGTGTGTAGGGTGTGTGTTGTGTGTGCAGGGTGTGTGTTGTGTGTGCAGGGTGTGTGTTGTGTGTGCAGGGTGTGTGTTGTGTGTGTGTGTGTAGTGTGTGTGTTGTGTGTGTGCGCTATAAGAAGTGTGTGTAGGGTGTGTTGTGTATGCTGAGTAGGGTGTGTGTTGTGTGTGCAGGGTGTGTGTTGTGTGTGTAGGGTGTGTGTTGTGTGTTTTGGGTGTGTGTTGTGTATTTAGGGTGTGTGTTGTGTGTTAAGGGTGTGTGTTGTGTGTGTGTGTTTGTGTGTGTGTAGGGTGTGTGTTGTGGGTGTGTGTTGTGTGTGTGTGTGTGTGTGTGTTTATGGTTTGTGTTGTATGTGTGAAGGGTGTGTGTTTTGTATGTGTAGGGTGTGAGTTGTGTGTGTGTATGTGTTTTGTATTGTGTGTTTTGCGTGGTTTATGGTGTGTGCTTTGTGTCTGATAGTTTTATTGGCAGGTGTACTGTTTAGCGTCAAACTGTGATAAGGTGCTCGCACCCCTTCTTAGGAGGGTTGTGGGCGAAAAAAAAGGGGGGTTGCTGTACTCGGATGGAGGGAACTCTTGATCTTAATTTATATTTCCTTCAGCAGTATATATGCCAAATTTCATCTTTTTATAAACTTTTCCACCCAAAATACTTATATGACTGGATTATATAGCTGGTGAAAGCTATTATAGCTGGTTGTGTAGGATAATATTGGTTAGGTTATGTAAAGTATGGTTAAATTAGGTCAGGTTAGGTTAAGTTAGGTTAGTAAGGCTATGTTAGGTTAGGTTAGGTTAGGTTTGGTTTGGTTATGTATGGCTAAGTTGACTTAGGTTATTTATGGCTAGGTTAGATTAGGAAGGGTAAGGCTAGGTTCAGTTTAGTTTAGTTTAATTTAATTTAATCAGGTTAGGTTAGGTTAGGTGTGGTGTGAAAGGAGGCCCTAGGTACCAAAAGAGGGCTAGGGTACCAGTGGAGGACCAGGGTACCCATGGAGGGCCAGGTTAGCAGTAAATGGTCAGGTTTCCAGCGGAGGGAGAGGGTATCCGTGGAGGCCAGGATACCATTGGAAGGCCAGGGTAATAGTAAAGGGCCATAGTGCTAGTGGAGGGCCAGGGTACCAGTGAAAGGCAGGACTACCAGTGGAGGGCCAGGGTACTAGTTGAAGGCCAGGGTATCAGTGGAGGGCCAGGACACCAGTGGGCCAGGGTACCAGTGAAACGTCAGGCTACCATTGGAGGGCAGGGCTACTCATGAAGGGCCAGGGTACTAGTGGAGGGCCAGGGTACCAGTGAACGGCCAGGGTACCATTGGAGCGCCAAAGTGCCGGGAGAAGGTGGGGGTGTAAGGGGTTGGATGAGAAGGTGCCCCTAGCAACTCCTGAGTCAACACAGCCACGACAGTGATTAAAGTTTGAAGTGGGGAGGAAGCTAGAGTGGTGTAGGTGTATGTGGGGAGGTTACTGGGGGTGTGAGGAGAGTATTGGGGAGGGGAGGATTTGGGCTGGATTTTGGGGTGGGTAGTTTTATTGTTTTTACCCAACTTTACTTTACCTTACCTTATCTAAACTAATCTAATCTAATCTAATCTAATCTATTAAAATCTTTCCTTGTGTTGCCATAAATTTATAATTAGTTCCACATCACCAATGAAACAATAGAGTAATCTTAATGCCTAATTAACCACATAACACCCACGCCAATACATAAAGGCTCTGTTTGTTATTATTGGCGCTCAAATCCTCTACTTTCAGCCACAATAATAAACAACGAAGTCCTAATTTCTAAAGGTGAAGGCTTATGTGTTCTGTGAATATTTTACCTTTAGTGAGTATGTTGCAGGTGTGTGATCATCATCATCATCATCGTCGTCGTTGTCATCGTCGTAGTCTTCATCATAGTAGAGTGCTGACCTTGTTGGAGGAAAGGTCACAGCTGATTTAGATCCACAGGATTAACCGACAGTGCAATGCCTAGCGTTAGTTGTAAACAGTTGTATGCTTTGAAGGCTGAGGTAGTGGAGGTCAAGAGCGAAAACTTGAAAATAAAGGAAGTGATTGCAAGGATGAAGGAGGAAGGCACGAAACATGGAGAGTCTGTGTCTGACAACAACACAGGCCAATGGAGGGTTGTGAGGAGAGGAACGACCAAACTAGTGGCGAAAAAAGACAAAAAAACTACAACAGCTAAGTGCAATAACTTTTTTATTTCTTTGGTAGACGAATTGGACGGTAACGGTCAGGGACAAGGCTGACAAGGAAGGTATGAAATCCTTGATTGTTGGGGATTCTCAGGTAAGGTACCTACAGTACATCGAGCGTTCTGTGCAAAAAACAGAAATAGGATAAGGGTGTGTGTGCCAGAAGCCGGGATGGGTGATATAGTTGACACAATTGACAATATCATGTATGGTAATGGGTAAAGCCCATTATCTTCCTCAATGCAGGAAGCAATGATATTGGCCGGTGAAGGAGTGAGGAGCTCCTTAATGAGTTCAAAGCAGCTATTGACCAGATTAGGAAGAAGGGTGTCCTGCCTAGAAGGAGAATTAGCAATGAATGGTTGCCAAGGGCAGTTGCTGTCAATGGTTGTCTTGACAGATATTGCTAGTCAATATCTGTCCCATTCATTGACAACTGGGAATTCTTCTACTGCAGAAGGGACCTTATATTGGCCAATCACTAGTAGTGCAGCCTCCTCCGCTCATCCGAAGTTAACTCCATAATTAAAGACGCTGAAGGCCTCCTTCGGTGCTGAAAAGAGCACTACCATTCACTGCTCAACCGAAACACTAATGTGGATATCCTGACAACCCAGCACGTCCTTCAGCATCCAGAGCTGACCAACGTCAGCTGTCCTCCATCCCTGGGTGAGGTAGCTACTGCCATCAAACAGATGAAAAATAACAAAGCCTCAGGGCCTGATAGAATCCCAGCCGAGGAGTATAAAGCAGGAGGACCTCTGCTTACCAGCCGTCTCCACTCTCTCCTGGAGAATATATGGGAGAGGGAGGAAATCCCTCAAGCTCTTAAAGACGCTTCCATTGTCAATATTTATAAGAACCAGATACAGGAAAAGTGCAGAGAACAGCGTCGTGACTTGTACATGGCGTTCATCGACCTAACCAAGGCCTTCGAGTCTGTCAACAGGGAAGCTCTCTGGTTGGACCCTCAGCCGTTTTATCTGCCCTCCAAAATTCATCGCCATTATGAGGCAACTCCACGATGGCATGTACGGCAGTGTCCTGAACAATGGCACCCAGTCTGAGTTCTTTCCCATCCAAACAGGGGTTAAACAAGGGTGTGTACTGGAACCAACTCTCTTTTCTATTTTCTTGGCTGCCTTCCTTACTCGTGCTATTGACAATTTAGCCGGCGGGGTGGACATCGAGTACCGGGTGAGGGGAGGTCTTTTCAACATATGACGACTCCAGGCAAGAACAAAGGAGTCGGCAGCTTTCATTACTGAACTTCAGTATGCAGACAACCTCACCCTTGTTGCTCTCACTGAACACAACCTACAGGGGAACCTAAACACCTACGCAGATGCGTGTGCACACTTCGGCCTTGAGTTGCATGTACGTAAGACTCAGATTCTCTTTCAACCTGCCCCAGGTTCAGACACACCTCCACCATCCATCCAGCTTAACGGTACTACCCTCTCTAATGTTACTCACTTTCGGTATCTCGGCTCCCACCTGTCTACCACCGCAGACATCGATGAAGAGATTCAGCACCGGATCAGATGTGCATCTCAAGCCTTTGTCGGACTCCGAATCCGTGTCTTCAGCTGTAGGGTGCTGAAATTATCTACAAACCTGTATGTATATCGAGCAGTCGTCCTCCCCACCTTACTATATAGCAGTGAGACATGGGTCACATACAGGAAGCCCCCTAAGGCACCTGAAAACTTATACCTACGTAGTCTAAGTTCCATCCCCCGAGTTTGCTGGGAAGAAAATAGAACAAATGCCAGTATTCTTGCTGACACCAACTGTAGGAGCATCGAGGCTACCATTATCCGTGAACAGCAATGCTAGACTGGCCATGTTACCCGCATGAACAACAGTAGACTGCCAAAGCAGCTAGTACTTTACAGTCACCTAACGAATAGTAAATATAACGCCGGCGGGCAATTGAAAAGGTATACGGATAGTTTTAGGACAAACCTGAATAAGTGCCAAATCGACCCCCCTCACCTGAGAGTCGATTACTCCACCTTCGTAACGCTTGAAGGAGCGCCACACGAGATGTCAATACTTTCGAGTTAGCCCGACTGCAAGCCGAGGTAGACAAGCGCCAACGCCGGAAAGACGCTGCCACCGCCCCTCCCGCACTAGATGCAGCCCTCCACATGTACTACGAATGTGAACGACCCTGCCGGGCCCGTATCGCCCTCTCTCGTCACCTTAATTCACCAACCTAGGTGACATCCTTAATAACTCATATCATTGTATCATAACTGGATGGTCGTCATACTCGATTCTGAGTGACAGCAAAGTAGTAGTAGTAGAAGTGTGGTGTGATTGGTGTAGTGTGCTTGGTATAGTGCGGGTGGTGTAGTGTGGGTGGTGTAGTGTGAGTGGTGTAGCGTGAGTGGTGTAGTGTGGGTGGTGTAGTGTGGGTGGTGTAGTGTGAGTGGTGTAGCGTGAGTGGTGTAGTGTGGGTGGTGTAGTGTGAGTGGTGTAGCGTAGGTGGCGTAGTGTGGGTGGTGCGTTGTGGGTGGTGCGTTGTGGGTGGTGTAGTGTGGGTGGTGTAGTGTGGGTGGTGTCGTGTGGGTGGTGTCGTGGGGGTGGTGAGGTGTGGTAGTGTGGGTGGTGTAGTGTGGCTAGTGTAGTGTGGGTGGTGTAGTGTGGGTGGTGCGTTGTGGTTGGTGTGGTGTGGGTGGTGTAGTATAGGTGGTGTAGTGTCGGTGGTGTAGTGTCGGTGGTGCAGTGTGGGTGGTGCGGTGTGGGTGGTGTGGTGTGGGTGGTGTGGTGTGGTGTGGTGTGGTGTGGGTGGTGTGGTGTGGGTGGTGTAGTGTGGGTGGTGAGGTGTGGCAGTGTGGGTGGTGTAGTGTGGGTGGTGTAGTGTGGGTGATGTTGTGGGGGGTAATATTTTTGTGATTGGTGTAATGTGGGTGGTGCGGTGTGGGTGGTATGGGTGGTGTGGTGTGGGGTGGGTGGTGTGGGGTGGGTGGTGTGGTGGTGTGTGTGGTGAGGTGTGGTGTGGAGTAGCGTGGTGTGGCGTGGGTCGTGTTGTGTGGGTGATGTTGTGTGGTGTAGTGTGGGTAGTGTAATGTGGGTGGTGTAGTGTGTATTGTGTGTGTGGTCTAGCGTGGGTGGGGTATTGTTGCTGGTGTGGCATGCGTGGTGTAGTGTGGGTGGTGTATTGTTGGTAGTGTAGTGTGGGTGGTGTAGTGTGGATGGTGTAGTGTGGGTGGCACAGTATAGGTGGCACAGTGTGGGTGGTGTGGACTGGGTGGTGTATTGTGGGTGGTGTGGTGTGGGTGGTGTAGTGCGAGTGGTGTAGCGTGGGTGGTTTAGCGTGGGTGGTGTGGTGTGACTGGTGTAATATGAATTTCAGTGTGTGGGTGGTGGGGTGTGGGTGGTGTATTGTAGGTGGTGTAATGTGGGTACAACGGTGTGGATGGTGTGGTGTGGGTGCAGTAGTGTGGATGGTGTGGTGTGAATGGTGTGTTATGGAAACTGAACAATTAAGAAGGCAAATGTCTTAAGTTCCTTTACCTTTTACTTTTATTTTAATCTCAAAACTTTAAATTATTTCTTTTACCTGTGTGTGTCTAGGGTCTTTTTAACAGAAATGATTTAGTTATAATACCTTGTAATACTCATGCCCAATTACGAAATAAATGACAATCTGTTTGTATGGTGACCTTTTCTAGTTATGTTTTACTGTGAGTTTAGTTATTACAGCATTACTTTGCTTAATTGAATATTTTACACCACACTCATGGTTGACATGACAGTACCCAACACAATACAAATAGTAGGACGTGAAAAATATGCAAGTGATTTTTATATAATATTCTTAAAACAAAATCAACACGAAACACATATACAAGGGTGAAAAACAATTTACTCAGCTGTACTAATACACGTTACAAATAGCTGTCCAGTAGATCTCTTTGTGTTACAGGCAGTGTAGGTAACAGTCGCTCAACTTCACGACAGAGTAGGCAGGGAGAACAAGTCGCCGAGGTGGTGGGAGTAGGACTGGCTTGGAATCCCAGTGTTAGATTAGACTCACCTGTCATAGAGGGCGCCCCCAACAGCAGGTTTTCCACCAATCAGGAGCCATTTCATGACTCGTGTGCCCACTAGTTCACTGCGGGTTAACTTGTGGTTTGGGAAGTGTGAAGTAAGCCGTGCAGATAAAGGTGACAATGCAGCGCATATACATGGAAGTGTAACCCTTCTGTTAAACCTTCCCCTCGAAGCCCATCGTAGTCGTAGAAGGAGATGGGCAGCCGACACGTAGAAGGGGTCACAGATGCAGTGCCAAACGATTGTGGTCAATGAGGTTTGTCTGTTTCCCGGGATAATACATCTACTAAGATGTAGATTTCTCCTTTGATGTGGTTGACCTTGATACGAAAAGGCTGGATTAGGAGGGCCCACCACAGAATACATTGATTACTGTGTCTTGCCTTTTCGATGAAGTTGATTGGATTATGGTCTGTAAAGACCTGAACATCATGAGTAGGATGCTGGAGATAACACTCAAACTTCTTAAGGGCAGACACCAGGGCTAATCCTTCTTCTTCAACTGTACTATAGTTGCGTTGGTGAGGTTTCAGCTTAGTTGAGAAATAACAGACTGGGTGAAGTACCCCAGCAGAATCATCCAGTTGTAGAAGGACAGCACCTAAGCCCTCACCTGAGGCGTCCTCATGAAGGGTAAAGGGCTTATTGAAATCTCGAGATTTGAGAACAGGATCGCATGCTATCAACTTCTTCAGCTGGTTAAAGGCTTCTTGGCAAGCTTGATTCTTCTGGAATGGGACATTCCCGCTTGTAAGGGACATCGGTGGAGCAGCTACAGGTGCGAAATTCTTGCAGTACCTCCTATAATATCCCACCATTCCAAGGAATCTCATAAGGGACTTGTCGGTTGTGAATACTGCAAAGTTGAGGATGGCATCGACGTTGTCAGTTTTGGGTCGACATCGTCCTTGACGCAAGATATGTCCAGGGTATGCAATGGTGGCCTGGCCGAATTGGAACTTCGCCAGATTGATAGTCAGGCCTGTCTCATCCAAGCTCTGTAGGAGAGCTCGAAGGCGGGCGACGTGAGCATCCCACGAATCTGAAATAACTACCAAATCAACTAGGTATGATTAAGTACCACCAAGACTTTCTATTATGTTGTTTATACAACGCTGAAATGTGGCAGGAGAGCTAGCCATCCCAAAAGGCATAACCTCAGACTGCAAATGTCCAAATGGCGTACAGAAGGCTGACATTGATTTAGCTCTCTCTGTTAATCCAATCTGGTAGTATCCTTTCTGTAGGTCGATCTTAGTGACATACTTTGCTCGACCTACAGTATCAACAAGTTCGTCAGTTAATGGGAGTAGTTAATGAATTAAATTTACGATAATCTGTCTAAAACATAGTTCCACCTCCCTCTTTTGGGGCCAGCAGGGAAAGAGAGGCCCACTGGGAGGAGCTGGGTACCACCAGATCTTGCTCCAAGAGGTAGTCAACTTCGTCCTTCATCTTGGCCTTCTTCTCTGAACTGAGTCGGTTAGAAGTCTCTCGTATAGGATAGGTATTAGCATAGAGTTCGATATCATGGAGAACCTGGACCATCCCTGCATACACCTGAGTTATCTTGCAATAATCTAATAACATCCGCCTACTGTTGAGTGGTCAAGTTTTGTAAATACTCTTTAATGTTGTTTATTATATAAGAGTTTTCTTTCCTGCTTTCTACAATAGGACTATCCTCCCCAACCAAATCTATGTCCTCAGCAGAGAACGCCTGGTTGGTGAGGACAGGTCTCTCACCAGAGTCACCCTGAGGATTCTTTCTGCGATACAATTTCATTAAGTTAAGATGTACTAGTTGAGAATGCTGTCTACAGTCAGTAGTTAGAACAACGTAGTTTACTTTGTTTAATTGATGAGATACTTTGTAAGGGCCTTGGTATTTTCATTGAGGAGTGAGACTGGAATAGGCAAATACAGCAATACTTCATCTCCAGGCTTGAAATTACTGATTTTAGCCTTTCGGTCATAAGTACTCTTCATCTTACTTTAAGATTTCATTAAATTATGTAGTGCAATTTGTCTTGCTTTACTTAGTTTAGATTTGAGATTATAAAAATATTGACCAACAGTCTGATTAGGAATCTCTGCAACTTGACTAAACCATTGTTCCTTTGTGACTAAAAGAGTCCTCTTTCTTGACAGCCAGACAACATTTCAAAAGATGAGAATCCAAGTGATTCTTGTCGGCATTCTCTAATTGCAAGGAGCATGAAATGAATTCCTAAGTCCCAATCAACTTTTGTGTCAAAACAAAATCTGCTTAGCATTAATTTTACTTTTTGGTGGTATCTTTCTAGGGAACCTTGTGACTAGAGATAATATGTCAACGATGACGAAGTTTGCTTTTTGCCTAACACCAATAACACTTTGCAGAAGAGGTCACTTGTAAAATTAGACCCTCGGTCAGATTTAATTTCCTTGGGGATACCTATTTGTGTAAAAAAAAATAAAATAAATATCAGCAATAGGTTTAACTCTAATGTTTCTTACTGGGAATGTCTCAGGATACCTAGTTGTGGGGCACATTATGGTCAACAAATATTGGTTACCTTTCTTGGTTACTGGACGTGGCCCCACACATTCTATCAGAATCTTGTTAAAGGGTTCCTCCATAACAAGAATAGGGTTAAGTGGAGCGGGAGGAATAACCTGATTGGGCTTCCCAACTAGTTGGCAAGAATGACAAGTGTTGATGAAGTTAACCACTTGTTTCTTCTCACCTGGTCAGAAAAATCCTGATTAAGTTTGTTATAGGTTATACATATCCCCAAGAGACCATTTAGGGCATCATGAACCAGTTCTATGAGCTGTACTCCAACAGAATATGGGATAACTATTTGATGGACGTCAGCCCAGGAGTCACCATCCTTTAAATATCTTGGACGATATTTTCTCATTAAGACATCATCTTGATAGTAAAATCAAGGGACTTTAACAATGTCTGACTTGGGTACTGCTACATAATGAAATTTGGCAAGAGAAGTATCCTCTTTCTGAGCTTTAACTAAGTTGTCCCTGGTCATAACCTGGCTGGGGAGATCATAAATGAAAGTGGGAACACTTGAAGCATCAGCACTCGGGTCAAATGAAGTTTCAAATCTAGTGACGGCACAAAGAGGAAATAATTGTGAATGTTTGTCACGTGCCTAAAACTCTTTGGAACAGGCATGTCTTGTGGTATCTGTTTACGCTTCCACTCCACACAAGCTATTAATAATTTGTTATTTTTACTATTATCTTATTGTTGGTCTTAGTTACTTAGGTTAATTGTAAATCTATGTATGTCATTAATATGCATCATTTGTGTTACTCTGTTAAGTTAAACCAAGAGTAGTATTAATTAGTTATAAGACTATTTGGTAACTGTCCTGTGTCACGTGAGCTAAGATGCGCCTCACTCGTATGCTGAGTGGCCAGAGACCCTCTCTAGTAAACCGTGGTGTAGGCAGGACGTGTCCACACCGACTCTAGCCTCGACACTTGCCCAGTACAGACGTGCCTTGTTCAGTCATCTACAATACCCTAGTGGTATCTGGTAATTAGTGGCACGTTAAGTTAGGCCTAGGAAGGGATCCTGGTGTTAAGGAATCTCTTATTTGGTAGGAAATAACCAGTTGGTTGTGATTGCTATGTATATATTGTAATGTCTGTGTTTAATATAGTTAATGTTAAGTAGTATATATTTGATCTAACTCCTTAACGGTATATTTTCACCCTTCCGGCATCACTCTTATTTTAATATACAATCACTTATTCCCTTAAATTCCATGGTTGCTAGACAGTACTCCTTTAAGAACATAAATTGAATTATTTGATTATCTTCCCATTTGTGACTCACTTACTCCAACTTATTCTTATTAATTCAAGTACATTCAGTTGAGTCGGTTTTTGTGGGGATAATTATTGCCGTGTTCCCTGTTTGTTCCTTTATTTGATGATAACTTGGGGTAGGTTTCACTCCCCAGGTATAAAGGATATTGGGATCGCGACAATGTTCACTCTCCAAGTCCTGAGCAGGACTCTCCGTCAACGGTTCATCAACCACTATAAGGTTAGGAACAACAAGTGAACCAGCTAGATCAGTGGTTCTCAACCTTGTTTGCTCCATGCACCCCTTTCACCATTTGTCAGAATGTCATTCCCCCCTCCTTTCCAAGATTGTCTGCCTCAAAAAGTGCATTCCAAATAATATGCATATAATACTGAAAATCCTTTATTTTTTCCATATTAGTACATATACATTTACAATTTTACATGGATTATTTTTATAGTGGAGTTTTACAAATTAAATGCCAATTGAAAATGTTGATGGATTTATAAAACTTGAATAAAAGTAAAATATATATTTTTTATATTTATAATGAATTACTTAACAGACCAAACTGAAGCATAATGCAATAAACAAAAAGTTCAATAGAATACCAGGATATTGTAAATTTGTAATTAATTTTATTCGGATGAAGATTACAGTCAATGAGAAACCAGTGATTGTTTTTTCTTCGCCAATTCTGGGATAGGCGGAGGAGTGCTTGAAAGGGCACAACGCAGGTCATTTTCTACCTCTAATCTACTACGTTGCTTCGTTTTAATTTGCAACAGAGTTGAGAAGCCTGACTCACAAAGATATGTCCACACAAACGGAAGCAATGCACGGATAGCTCGTTCTGCCACTTTTGGGTAGGAATCGCACATCAAGGGCCAAAATTCTGTGATTGATTTCTCATCGAACATATCTCTTGCTCCCGAATCAGTTTTCCCCCCCTGAAGACCTGAATTCCCCCCTGGGGGGAATTCCCCCCTGGTTGAGAACCCCTGAGCTAGATCATTACCCAGTAGCAATGTAACACCTGCTACTGGCAACTTTTCTCTCACTCCTACCTTAACCATTCCCTTCAACAAGTCACAATCAAGGTAAACATTTAGGAAGTGTTATTTTCTTTTTATTGAAATGGCGAAATAAATCTATGCAATATTGCACTGGGAAATATATAAAAGTTCTCTATTGTGTGTAATTTAAGATTTTGTTAGTAAATAAATAATGACAAAAATATTTGTAAGAAATTTCAAACATAGAAAACCATTATGCTAAATATATAAATTTTGGTAAACGTAAATAGAAAGTTGGTGCTTATACCTAGTAGGAAGTAAGTAGTAGGCAGCTACCAAACAGGGAGGTACTACCGCCTGGGAAGATGTTGGAAGCATAATGTGTTGTCAGATGGTAAACCCTGCTACCATATGGCATAACCAAAATTATGACCAAGTTCCAGGTTGCTGATCTGACTTTCTGCCTTATTTACACACAATTGCAGGGTCTCAATTGTTTCTCTTACTTTGACGACACAACATACTGTACAAGTGTACATATATTGTTTCTCACTATTGATCTTTTTTGTATGTTTTTATTATTATCATTATTATTAATATCATTATTATTAATATTATTATTATTAATATCATTATTATTAATATTATTATTATTAATATCATTATTATTAATATTATTATTATTAATATCATTATTATTATTATTATTATTATTATTATTATTATTATTATTACATTTTCGCCCCCCAGGCCCCGATGTGGGTCAGTGACCTTTGCCCGGGTGGGCTAATCCCAGTAAAAAAAATTCGAAAGATGGAAAGAATCTTTATCATAATAAATCTATAGTAAATGAAAAATTACTCACAAAAGACAATAAATCATTCACTCATAAATCTCTTTTTGCAGCGGTCTACATATCAAAGAATTCAATCACGAACTGACAAGTGCGTGAAAAACGTGTGGCTAACTATATTTAAGACATACATAGAAATAAGCATTAAATCCTCTGATTCACTGCCTGAATCGCCATCGCAGAACGCAACATGTGTTAGAGGATTTTTACACTAAAAAATTTCCGCCACTTGATCTCGAGCACACAATGCCTCACAATTACATGCTGCAGTGCATGGTCGTACATCGGTAAGACACTTGCACTGTAGAGCACAACATTTTGGAGAGCAGTTCCATTCAAGGTTATTCAACAATTCTGGTGTAGCTGGAGGCTGGCTCATCATCTTAGGTACTGTAGCATACTCTATGTGGCCTGTTGTCAAACTTCTCTATGTTTGTCTATTTTTTCTTTGATAGGCTCACATACATGCGTACATGTGGGAGATCTCGCACTAAGGATGGAGGTAAAAAGGGAAACTCACAATGGCGTTTCTGTATATATATTGTTACGACCGTGTCGAATTTTTCTATTTTTTTTTTTATATAACATGCTTCCATGTTCCATATTATTCCTGTAATGATGTGTTGTATATACTATTATATAATCTAGTCACCTTAACCCTGTGCTGTTAAGGTTTTAACTGTTATTATTTGTTCTCTAACGACCATCTGCATCGTTAAACGACCCACCGGCGGGTCGCGATACGATACGAAGTCTTTAGTTAAGAGGTGAAAGAAGATTATTAGGGGTTGAAGGAAAAGTGGTGAAACTGAAATACAGTAGGAGTAGAAGAATCTGGGCTCAACCAGATCGCTTCATCTTTCCTATTGGTGTTTTATCTTTGGTCTGCTCCCTTGGGTCGTCAGACCTTTGTATTAATATTGGTTTATTTATATAGTGCTGCTTATTATTATTATTTTTATTATTGTTGGAGTTAGTGAGCCAGCCCAGGTCCTTGTGTAACTGGGAGGGTAGTCACATTTTTTTTTTTTTTTTTTTTTTTTTTGAGGTGTTAGTTATGTTAGTCTAAAGGTACACTGTATGGAGAGGCCTGCCAGGTTCTTAATGGAACTGGTAGGTTACTCTCATCTTTTATTCTCTCTATTAATGTTTTATGTGTATATTGGGGCAGGAGATGGTTCAATTACTTTCTTCCTGGCTGATTTAAACCAACTGGGTTCTTGGAATTCTTCGTTGTCTATATTATTTATCCAATTTTGATATGTTTCTGTGTTAAGTTCAGTCACTTTTTTCCAAATATTTACAGCTTTGTTGTGTATATCTACATTGATTGCTAAGAGGTTTACTCTCTTGTGTAGCTGTTCATTATTGATGTGGTCTGTATATTTTATGTTATATATAAATCTGAGGGCTATATTTTGTACTGTTTGTAACCTTTTAATGCACGTTTTACTAAGGGTGTTCAATGGAATGGGTGGGTAGTCCATAATTGATTTGACAAGAGCAATATAAATCTTTCTTTTGTATTAATGCTAAGGTTCTTAAAGCGTTTTATTTTTGATAATCTTATTCTTGCCTGTCGTTCTTTATCTTTTAAGTATGTTATTCATCCTCTTTTTGTTAGTTTTAGTCCAAGCATCCTGCCTTCAGTGTCGTATGGGTATAGTTCCTGGTCGACTATTACTGGACTTGTTTTAATCTTGGCTATTGGTATTATCTTGAATTTGTTCTTATTTGTCCTGATTTTCCATTTTTTCTCAAAATCATTTATGTTTTTTATCGCTCTTACCGTGTAGAGTGCCATAAATTGGGTTGATTTTCCTGGGTATGATACTATTTGAGTAATATCATCAGCAAACATTACATATTCGCTAAAGGGGGTAGGTTGAGGTGTGTCTGAAGTATAAATTGTATATAGTGTTGGAGAAAGGCATCCTCCTTGAGGTACTCCACTCTCAAGATTAAACATAGTTCCCATATAGTTTCCAATTTGAATTTGTGCTCTCCTATCATCTAAATAGTTACACACTATTCTTAGCAAGTATTCGTTAAGTCCCAGTTTTAATATTTTACATTTTAAGCCTAAATGCCAAACTTTATCAAAAGCCTTAGAAACATCCCTTAAAATTATATTGATCTGGTTACCCTTGCTTTTTTCTATTGCAATTATTTCCGTTATTACAGCTATTGCAGTTAGGGTATTTCTATTGGGCATAAATCCATGTTGTCTGTTGTTAGTTTTCCCATGTTGTGTTAAAAAGGCTATAAGTCTTGAATTTAAAATTTTTTCCAATAGTTTCCCGGTAATTTCTATTAAAGATATTGGCCTGTAATTAAATATTTCCTTATTGTCCTTACCCTCCTTAGGAATAAATATCATTTTAGCATATTTTAGTTTGTCTGGAAAGTAACCAGTTATTAAGCATGCGTTATAAATGTTTAATAGTGTTTTTAAAATGTTTTCAGGTAGATTCATGATCATATTTCGTGTAATACCTGTGAGCCCAGGGGCTTTTTCCTTAAACTTCCTCAGACAGTGCATCATTTCTCCCATGGTTATTATTTGATTATTAGGTAATGAGTTATAGTCTATATATTGCCTTGGGGTGATTCTATGTATATGTCTTCCCATTTCGTCTTCTATCCTTTCTTCGTGTTCACTATCAAAATCTTCATTTTCCTCATCTGATATTTTAAAAACTTTTACCCATTCCCTTTTGAATGCTGACTCTTGTTCATTTTCCTCGTGCAGTTTTGTTCCATTTTGGTCTTTAATGTATGGTGTTTTTTGCTTGTTGTGCCCCATCATCTTGTTTATGGAAGTCCAAAATGTTTTTGTGTCTTTAGTCATGTCAGCCGCCATTATAATATCATTCCATTTTTTATTGTTTGCTTCCTTACATGCGTCTCTTAATTTTATCTGTAGTGCTGTCTGTGTCGTATATAGCCATCTGTTACTGCCGTGTCTTTCCATATACCTGTTTATTTCATTGTAATGGGTCTGGATTAATTTAACTTCTTCTGGTAGTCTGTTGTTGGGTAATGTTCTAAAGTGTGAAGTAGGAGTGTGTTTAGTTATAGATGTTTTTATTGCTGAGTGCAGTCTGTCCATTTCTGAGTCTATGTCTTCTGTTGTTTTCCCTTGTAGGTTAATCGAGTGGTGATTACCTAAGTCGTCTTTGAAGCTGTCCCAGTCTGTTTTACTCATTATCAGTCTCTTTTTTATTGGTATCTGTATGGGGCTTGTTGACAGTGTTAGTATAATTGGCAGATGGTCACTGCCTGTAAGAGGTCCTTGTATTATATGGTAATTGAAAAGCTTTGTTGTTGGTAAAAATTTTGTCTGGTGTCGATTGTGTATTGTGATTTCTCCAGGTTGGAAAGTTAGGACCTAGATGATTGATTTTCCCTAGGTTTATTAATTGATTAAGGGCGTTTCCCACGACGTTATTACTTGTATTGTCAAAAATCCTATGTCTGGCGTTAAAGTCTCCTAAGATGTACATCGGATGACTACTGTTAGCCAATTTTAATAGGTCTTCTATAGGTAAGTAGGGTCGTCTCGGTGGCAGATAAGTAGTAGCAATAATTACGTCTCCTTGAGTTGTATTTATTTTTATTGCTAGAAATTCATCCTGGAAGTCATCGGTTAGTTTAAATTTTAAGTTTCTTTTAACCGCTATACTAGCTACTCCGTCATTTCTCTCGCCCGATTTATTTCTTTGGTTTACATAATAGTTAAAGAGTTTTATGTTGTTGTTTTCTGTCTCACCGTGACTGTTTATTAGTATAATGTCTGGGTCAATTTCTTGATATATATTACTTAGGTTAATTCTCTCGGTCTTCCAGTTTCTTACGTTGTGTTGTATTATTCTTAAAGTTCTTACTGTTTGTCTGTTGTCCATTATTTCTTATACTTGGATTGTGGCAGTTGGAGTGGAGACCTATCATCCTGTTTCCCGCTTCTGACTCTTCTAAACTCTGACGGGTCTACTATTTTAAAGTCATTGGTCGTAATCTTTAGTTTGTCCATAGTGATTAGTGTCCAGACGTAATCTTCACTTAGGGATTTTTCTTGATATGTCCACTTGTATATCCCTCCTTCACAGTTTTTTAATATTGTCCCTCCTGTTGGTCTCGATGTTGGGATTCCATGTTTTGTTGTGGTGATAACATTTAATCCAATATCTTCAGCAGATTCAGGTTGTATATTGTGATCAGTTTCCATCTTATCTTCTCTCCTCCTAATCCTTTGTCTTGTAGTCTGTCCTTTTGCTATTTCTATCTTCTCTTTGTCACTTCTAGTCATTTGTCTGGGATCTCTATCAGTCGCTTGTGTTCCTTGTGCATCAGCTGTTGCTCCTTGCTCAAACCTTTGTTTGTCTAGCTGTGGTCTTTCTTTCAGTTCGCTTGAGTATGTTACCTGAAATAGTTTTTCGGATTGTGGATTCTCTGGAAATATCACCTCTGGTAGGCTATTCAATTTAAACATTTTCCTTAATTCCTCATTGTATGATCCGGGTGCAATGATATTGTGCAGATGTGCATGGATCATACTAATCATTACCTTGTCATGTATTGGCTCACTTAAGTATAATATGGTGGATTCTGGTCTGTGAGCCTCTTGGACCGCTCTCTTGGCTATTTCGACGTATGTCGTATCCTTCTTGTCTTGTTCCTTTTTCCTTGTTTCTTGTTCCTTGTACTTTATCATGTGTTTTTTTATTGGGCATGCCATTGCTAACGTCCTATGTCCTATGTATGCATTCCCGTTTCTCTTACAGTTGTGACAGCCAACATGTGTGTTCTTACATTCAGTGTAGGTATGGTCGTCGCCTGCACAATCTGAGCAGTACTTTTTTTCTTTTTCCGGACAGTCTCTCGTTGTGTGTTCTTCATATTTGTAGCAGGAGAAGCAAGTTTGCAGACTGATGAATGTTTCCTTCTTTATTTGATGAGGTGTTACTGACATGTTAAATATTAGAAAGCCCTGTTGTAAAACTTTTTCAGCCATTGACACTTCTTCAAAGGTAATCTTAAAAACATGAGTGTAGTCTTTTATCTTAATGACTTCTTCAATCTTCATCCACCTGTTTTGGCGTTCCAGTTCATCTTTCAGGTCTTCAGATGTCTTCCTCCCGATCTCTTGGTCGACTTGACGAACGAAAACTGATCTTTTTGCTTTTTGCTCTGGTGGCATGACAACAACAAGTCCTTCATTGTAAAATACATCTCTGGCTCTTTTGAGAGGATTTTGTCTGAATCAAAGTCATCTTTACAGATTACTTTGAAACCTTCGTTGGTGCTGAATATTCTTGTTAGTGGGACTTGCAATTTGTTGTAAGTGATTTCTGCCACTTTTCCTCTTCCAATAGAGTGTCCCTTATCTCTATGTTTTATTCTAATGCTTGTGGTCATCTTCCTTGATTACATTCTAATCCTACCTATAACACAGGGCTCCTGCCTGGGAGCAGTGACCCCGCCCCCCCCTCTTGGACGGGCGTCGGGCTCGTAGGGTTCTGCACCCAGGTTACCTGTGACTATAGTTATGTCTAAGAAAGTTGCCACCTACCGGTGACCCCCGGACAAGGGGTGCCCTGCACTATCACAGGTTCCCTTGCCGGATCGACCGTATCGCTAAGTCCCGCCTCCGGTTCAAAGAACGGAGTGCATGAGGGGGATGAAAAAAGGAAAGAAGAGGACTTAGAGAGTAGAGACAGCCTACCTACCACGCCACGTTCGGTTAGCCAATCAGAGCACCGCAGTAAACGTGCATATATCACGCCACCGTGAGGCACCACTGATTGGCCAATCCAGGACGTAGCCGCACGGGTAGTAGTCAAAATTTGGGGAGCCCAAATATTTGTTTTCCAGAAGTTGGAATTTTCCGTACAATCTGTGATGGTAATTGCACCGTCACTATGTTGAGTAAGTACAATCACTAGGATTGAGTGTCCTATCACAACGAACTTGCAGACTGCTCAAACATGCAGCAAAAGAGGCCTTATATATAGGACCCACCAACTGACGGAGTTAGTTCAGTCCTCTTGTCATACAGTCCACATTCTTTGAGTGACACTCGTCACCTGTTACTTATACTTAATTTATTTGTGTTGTTCCTGTCGCCACCAATGTGGTATATCTATGTGAGTACCTGTTTATGTCCATCAGTATTTGCTTCGTTACATTTAAGTAATTCAGTGTTGTTACACGTTAGTTAATTTCAGTGTTAGTTTTTATATGTTTATGCAGTGTTAACGTAATCCCATGCATTATTTTTATTCTTTTGATGTTTCGATGTTTAGTATCATTTGTGTCTTAAAAGTTTCGATGGCGAATCAATTTGTTGTGACAGCCTACGAGGCTCTTTATTGTGTTGATATTTAATTAAATTCTTAAAGGGTTACTTTATTTATTTTATTCTTTTAATTTACTTCACTTTTTGTTTGGTTACGCCTAGAACCTGGATAAATTAAGAGACGGCGTAACTATATATATTTATATATATATATATATATATATATATATATATATATATATATATATATATATATATATATATATATATATATATATTGTATGTACAGTGCTAGGGAGTTGCTGTGTGGTGAAGAGCTTGCTGAGAGGTCTTGTTGGGTGAGGAGCTTGTTGAGAGGTCTTGTTGGTTTGAGAGCATTGGGTAAAGTGATCTCCACGGCTGTTGTTGTTGAGATTGTCCGACCATAGTCCGACACGGGCCTTTGCCTGTAGGCGGCCTGTTTGGTGGTTCCGGGTGGAGCTCTTGGAGTAGCTAGACCGGATTTGGGATTGGAGGTTGTCCTACCTGCAGATTTGAAAGGATACTGCAGGTTTGCAAGTGTGAGAGAACCTTCGGTCAGTGAACGCTTACCACCAACCCCCACTCTTGGACGTGGTCAGTTTCGAAGTGGCGCGCCCCCCGAACTGGGGTCCGCACTTGCTGGGGGAGGATACTTCCTGAGCCATCTGGGTGGTGGGTATCGTGTGATGACCCGGAGAAGGTGGTGAATGTGGTTTGTTTGGGTCTTTCGAGTTAGAGTGGCCGCTGGTGTTGTGTGTGCTTCTTGGAAGTTTCGAATTCTGTTTCGGAGACTTTGTGTAACTTCGCAGTCGAGGAGATAGTGTTCCAGTGGCTTGGCCGCTGGCTCTTGACAGTAGGTGCATTCCCTGACGACATTTCCGTTCGTCTGCCAGGTGCACTTGTACCCTAGTTGTAGTCGATGAAGGCTAACATGGGTTTGTCTTGGTATTTTCTTATCCGCGAATGGTGGCTCCCCTTTTGTAGCCACCAGGTACCATTTGGCTGGTTTGGAACCAGCGTTGAATGCGTGTAGGAAGCTCTTTTCGATGTGGAGCTTGGTAGTCTTTCTGAGGTGGTTCTTGGTCTGTTGCACGCTTGCTCGAACTTGAATGTGTATGCTTCTAGAACGTGTGGCTGCCTTGGCTGCTTCGTCTGCCATGTCGTTTCCCCCGATCCCGACATGACTTGGAATCCAGAGTAAGACGACTGGGCGATTTTGTCTTTGGAAGTCCTGTAGCTGTGCGAGGATCGAGGTTATGATGTGGACGTTGTCTCTTGGTTGACTGTGTTGCAGCGCCTGCATGGCCGTTTTCAAGTCCGTGTGAATTATGATGGATTTGTTGTGTTGTGTTGCAGCGTGTTGTAGGGCCTTTGATATTCCTACCAACTCTGTTTATAGGGTGGAGCAATTATTAGAAATTCTCCATAGGAGGGTCTCACCTTGGGTGTAGAAGGCCGCTCCGCATCTATGATGTTTTGGGTCCACCGAGCCGCCTGTGAAGTATGATGCTGCATCAGCCGGTGTCTCGGTGGCTATGGCTTCCTGAGTTATTCTTTTGAGGTCCTCCTTGTGGAGGTTGGCTTTGCTATCACCTAGTTCGGTAATTTTGAATGTGGCTGGTGGAGGGCTCCATGGTGGAGGGCTCCATGGTGGAGGAACTACATAATCCTTGTCTCGTGTGTCTTGGTTGTTCTTGACGAGTGTTTCTTCTTGCAGGTGCCCGATGACCTCGCTTGCCTCGTGCGACCAGGTGGCCCCTCGCACTCTGTGGTCGAGGTGGAGGGAGGCACTGATTCTCGTTTTGGCAGCTGTGGGCTTATCTGATCTACAGATTTAGGCGAGGAGACCGGCTGTCACCTGCTTGACTCTTACTGCAAGGGGTGGTAGTTCAGTTTCCAATTGCAAATTCTGGTCCACATGGGTGCTCCGAGCATGGTCCTGAGAGCATTATTTTGGATAACTTCTAGCTTAGCTATCTGGTCTTTTCTCAGTCCAATGAGTGCTGGAGCACTGTAATCCACCAGCGATCTGATGGCGGCCGTGTAGTAGGCCTTGAGCACGTGTATGTTCGCTCCTGCGGTTGTGCTGGTGAGCGACCTCATTATATTGCGTCTGCTCTTCGTCCTGTGCCTGAGATACTCGAGTTGCGGCGTGTTTTGTATGGAGAGCATCATGTCTGGTGTGTCTGTGCAGATGGCCATCGCTTTCGACTTGGCTGGATTTATCTTGAGATCAAGTCTGTTGCACTCCTCTTCTATAAGTTGAAGTGCGTGTTGCGTGTTGACTAGTCTGTTTGCTCCTCTTACTATGAGCTGTAAGTCGTCTGCATAGCAGAGGAGCTTAGATGTTTGTCTGAAAGGAAGTCTGACTAGATTTTCCAACAGGACATTGAACAGCGTTGGACTGAGGATGCCTCCTTGTGGGGTTCCGTTTTCGTGGACCCTGTAGCTTGTCGTTGCAACCCGGAAAGTGTACTCCTGCTTCTCTCTGTGTAAGGTAATTCTGAATCCACCCCAGCAACCTTCCTTTGACGCCTTTTTTCGGAGATGCGTCGTTATAATGTCCAGTGAATTTGCTAATTCGAAGGCCTTCTCCAAGTCGAGGAAGACCACCAAAGCTGGTTTATTGTCCACTGTGCTGAGTATCTCGGCGATGTTGTTGCTTGTGCCGGTGTTCTCGGTGTAAGCAAAAATGTGAGAGTGTGGGCTGCCTACTTTCCACTTGAGTCTGTTGAGTCATTCTTTCTCCCGTCTTCGCTATGCAGCTGAGAAGGGAGATGGGTCTTGGTTTGTCTGGTTCTCTGGGCTTCGGAATGGGCTGTATATCTGCCTTCTTCCATTCCGGTGGAGGTCTCTGTGCTGTCCACGAAGCATTGATGACTTGTAGCAAAGACTCGTGCCCGGCTTCTCCGGCCTGGGAAAGCATGGATTAGGTTATCCTGTCGGCCCCTGGTGCTGTGTCCTTGCTTCGTTTTATCGACTTCTGGAGTTCTTGCTGGTTGAAGGGTCTGTCGGTGTCATCTTCACCATTGCAGGCCTCTTCTGTCATCTGGAGTCTGATCTGTCGCAGACGCCTTTGTGTCTCCTCCGCCTGTCTCTCGGCTTCCTCTTCTGGGTTGGGATGGGTTGGTGGTGGTGGTGGTGTTGCCTTCCCAGATGCCCTTCGGATCTGGGCCCACATTTTGCCGAGGGAGGTGTGCTCGTTCAGTTCTGAGCACCAGTTGAGCTAGCTTACGCGTTTGATTTCTTCCTTATCTACCCTGGTATCCTTGACTATGTCTTGCAGGAGATGTCTGTTTGTGTCCGTGGGATGTTTTCTGTAGTTTCTTCGGGCCATGTTCACTCTGTGGTTGAGTTCTTTCACCCTGGGACAGTAGTACCAGTAATCCTTGTACTGTCTTGATGTAGGTTTTGTTTTTGGAATAGCCTCTTCTGCCGCTTGGTGAAACGCCTCGACCAATTGTTGGTGGAGGGTTGCCTCGTCCACGGGTGCTGCACCAGCCGGCTGTGATTTGGCGCGCTACTTAGCCAGGTGTTTCCTATAGAGTTCCCAGTCAGCCTTTTGGGTATTGTATCTCCATCTCGGCGGGGGTGGAGTGGGGAATTTGTTCACCTTCAGTGTTGTTAGGGTGGCAAAGTGGTCGCTGGTCAGCGTGGGGTGTAGCTGCCAGGAGGCCGAAGGCTGTAGTGCACTGGAGACGAAGGTTAGATCTAGCCTTCCTCCCCTAATGTGGGTGGGCTCTCCGGTGTTCAGGAGGCAGATCTCGGGTGTGTCTTGAAAGGTGGTGTATAGGTGTAGGCCGTCTTCATTTGTGGGGCTTACCGAGCTTAGGAAGGGATGATGTGCATTGAAATCCCCTCCTATAAGTGTGGCGTGGTCAGCGGCCGAAGCGAATAATTGAGTCACCTCCAGTGACCCCTTGGGTTCTTGTAGATGTTGTGGACAGTTATTTCCCGTTCTTGGAGGGTTACTTTGACGGCCTGTGTTTCAATGTTTTCCCCACATGGCAATTGCTGCATGACCTCTCAGGATATGCTTGACTTGACCAGGATCATACACCCTCTTGTTGACGCCTGCGTGAAATGCCTCCTGTATGTCTTGTAACCACTGAATTTGAAACAGTGGTGTTCTTGTAGCAGTATGATATCAAGCTTGTCCTTGGCTGCTGCTTCTTGTAGGAGGTGTTTCTTGTTTTTGATGCCCTGAGCATTCCATGAAAGGATGTTCTGGGTGCTGGTGTTTTCCACCACTGTTTCATCGGGGACTTCTGGTGGTCCTCGATGGATATGTTCAGGTCTGATTCCGATTAAATCAGGTTCATATCTTGGTCTGTGGTGGTTTTTGCCTTCTGGGCCGTGGTTCGGTTCAGGGGAGCTGAAACGTCCAATTTCTTTCTGGGAGCTGACGGTATCTTTAGTTCCCTGGTGGCCTTTTTCGGTGTAGAGTGTACCTCGGCCGTCATTCGTGTGGGGGCAGGCATGGCTTCCTCCGCTGAGGTGGCTGGAGCTGTGGCGACTTGCCCGAGGACGCTCCCCATGAGTATTTGGAGCTGTGTGGGTTGGATCTTGTGGCCCCGTAGTCCGGCTAGGACCTTCGCGAAGGGTGTCAGTACCTTGGCTAGGTCTGATACGTGTATCATTCCTTCTGGTACCTTGGTGTGTGCTTGTTTTGTCTTTTTCGAAATTATCGTTGTCTGCTGCTTGGGGGGGCTGAGGTGTGGCCGTAGGGAGGCCAGGAAACTGGGATGCACTTTGGGTGTTGACCGGTTGAGGGGGTTGGCTTTGTTGTTTTTGCCTTTGGGTTCCCCACACGAAGGTACTTGGTGGGGCTGGTTTGCAGGCGGTGGGGGCCGGTCTTGCTGCTGGTCGGTTTGCCTGGACCCTCTTTGTCCTCTCGGAGCATCCAGGGTTCCAGGCGTGGTATTTGTCCCCGCAGTTGGCGCACTTGAGGGCAATTTTTTCCCTATTCTTCAACTTGGTGAGGCAGGAGTGTGTGCCTTGCTTCTGCGCACAGACGGCGCAGATTTTCTTGCACGTGCACCTCGTCTGATGGTGCCCGTATTTCTGGCATCTGAAGCACTGCAGGGGCTCCGGGACGAAGGGCCTCACTTCGTAGATCTCCCAGGTTTTGAGGTCTATGGTGCTGGGGGTGGACCGTAGTGCGTTATGAGCACTTGTTTAGTGGTGGCCGTCTTGTCGGTCGGGGAGAGCATCTCTCGGCTTTTAGGATCTTCGGGTGGTTCTCCAGGGGTTCGAGGGGTATCTCCTTTGGGTACCAGAGGACTACCGACTTTATCAGTTTCTGGGCGGGGTCCAGCATGGTTAATGCAACGGTGGTGGTGTTTTTCAGGTAAGTGTCGAGGGTGGTGGCGGAGTCCTTGTCTTTGGGGTGAATAATCATCTCCCCCCTTTAGGTTGGGCCGCACTGAGAACTTGGCCAGTGGATTTTGTTTCTCCATCTCTGTGATGGCGGCATCTGTCGTTTTCGTGTCCGTTTTCGAGATCCGGAATTTTGGCAGTATCGTTGGGGGTGAGCTGATGGTGGTTATGGGTGCCTTTTGGGATGCTTGACAGAATTCGTTTCCCGAAAAAGCACGTCGGCGTTTTTTGTTTTCAACCTTCGTCCAGTTGTCGTCCCCAGTGGCGGGTGGTGGTAACAGTGGTAGTGGAGTTGTTGGGGTCGGTGGCAGTGGTGTGGATGACGTTGTTCTTGCTTTTCAGAGCTTCGTGGAAAGCGCGCAGCTGGTCCGCTTTCTCTGTGCGGAGCCTGTCGTGGTTCGGGTCGTCGGGTTGGCGGTTCAGGCAGGGGTCGCGGTTAGTAGGGCATAGGCACTCCATAACCGGTGGTTAAGTGGTGTTTTCTTCTTCTTTGGAGTTTTTTTCTGTTGTTCAGAGCCTACCTATTCCGGTTGAGTAAGTAGCGGAGGAATTTCAACACTCCCCACAAGCACTTGATGGTCGGGTGGTCGTAGAGTGGTTCCTGAGCTTCTCTCCCGGAGCCCCGTTGGGGAAACCTACTTCCTAGTGTATGTGACTGCTCACTTATAGACGTGAGCTAAGTGTGCCTATTGGGGAAGGATAAGGATTGCTACCCTCTTTCCAGGTGGACCCGCACGATCACGGTTTTCCTGGAAAGACTCGGCAGGGATGGGTTCTTTCTCCAACCCCCTTTCGTGTTCACAATCTCCTGGGAGGGAGGTGAACAGTTACAGGGGGGACTGCAGGACGAATACACTTTTGAGGGTGCAGGTCCCTAGGCCAGAGCGAAAAAACGAAAAATAGTAGTAGAAGGAAAAGAGCTCAAACCACGTCGGGAATATCATGCTATAGCTGTTCTCCAGCTGGAGTGTGGGTCACTGAAAACGCTCGTGAGATGTTGTCGACAATGTCAGTGGCGGACGGTCCGGTCAGGAAAGTTGGCCAGCAATGGCAGCGGAGAGAGGGCGGTCTTCACAGCTCCGGGTCATTTTTTTTTTTTTTTTTTTTTTTTTTTATAATTGATTTGTAGGAATATTACCTACGCGGACCTTAAGCTAAAATGCTGGTCCACCCACTGCTGGGATAAAACACCAGCGTCTTTTTGGTTAAATGCACATCACCACTAGTGTGAGGGGGGATGCTCGGTAAGAAACTGTAGGGTTTCTTGAGAGTGGTTGGTGGTTAGCTTTCTGGCAACCTTCTCTGCTGTGATAGGTGGTTGTGTATTTCTCCTAGCTAATTGTGTTCCAGGGCACTCTATGAGGTAGTGCTGCAGTGTGTTTTCTGCTCCGCTGTCGCAGGTCTTGCACATGCGCTGCTTTGCTTGTGCCGATACAATTACTTCCCAAATGCATGGGTATCCCAGTCTCAGTCGGTGGAAGTTGACTTCTTCCCTTCTTGTTATATCCTTCATGAGTGGTGGTCTCTCATAATTCGTGACCAGATAGTATCACCTGGCCGATCGTGATACTGGTGTTAATCTTCTATGTTTCACTAATTTCCACTGGGCGGTTCGTGTTATTGTGGTCTTCTTTATCTGCTCCTGACTGGGCGGGATGTTCATCTCAATGTTTCGCTGTTCTAACGCAGCCTTGGCAGCAGCATCAGCTCGTTCATTCCCTGGGATTCCGATATGACTGGGCACCCAGTAAATGAAAACTTGCCGATCTTGTAGTTTTAAACCTTGCAGTAGTCCAATAACGGATGTTATGAGATGAATGTTGTCACTATGCTCTCTGCATTGTAGTGCTTTAATAGCACATCGTGAGTCAGTGTGTATTACAATGCCTTGTTGACTGT
This sequence comes from Homarus gammarus, assembly GCA_958450375.1. Taxonomy (NCBI): domain Eukaryota; kingdom Metazoa; phylum Arthropoda; class Malacostraca; order Decapoda; family Nephropidae; genus Homarus; species Homarus gammarus. Next base: position 147,998 of record CAUDMG010002591.1, read on the forward strand.
TTATGGAAGCGTGTCTTAGGGCTCCAAGTATGGCAGCTAGCTCAACTTGCAAAGTAGAGCATCCATCTGAAGTTCTCCAAAGGGACGTTTTACCTTCTTCTATAGTGAAGGCTGCCCCTGCCTTCGTACTGGTGGTCTCTACAGAACCGTCTGTGTAATACACTGTACTATTGTGAGGTGTTAGAGCCTTCATGTTTATCTCTGCTATCTGTCGGAGCTCATGTGGGTTACAGTCAGCCTTTCTTGTCCCAGTTTGTAGAATGTTGAAGACTGCTGGCGGGGACTCCCACGGTGCTGGGGTGCTATAGTCTGGACTCATTGTATCAGGTCCTTTGCTGAGGATTGTGTCTTTCAATTTCAGTCGATTTACAGCGTCAGCTGCGCACAATAGCCATGTTTTCTTGTTAAAGACATCTCTGTTAAGGTTCAGTGCTCGTAAGAGTCCATTCTTGATGTCACCCTCCCGAGCCCTGGTAATCAGTTTTGTTGCAAAGCACGCTGTTAATCGTTCCGCTCTGGTTTGGAGAGATGTGAGACCTGTCTCCATGTGTAAGTTTTCAATTTTTGTCCACATAGGTGCCATGACAATGGCTCTCATAGCGTTATTCTGGGCAACTTCTAATTTCGCCCACTGCCCCTCAGACAGTGTGTTAAGATCCGGTGTCGCATGGTCTGTTAATGATCGAATGGCGTGTATATATAGCGTTCTTAGGACTACATGTCCCGCACCCACCTTGGGTCCTGTCATGGCTCTCATCATGTTGACTCTCTTGCCTATTCGGTCTCTTAGATAGTTTATCTCAGTGTCAAATTTTAGGCGTTTGTCAATCCAGATGCCCAGGTATTTGTATACATTGACCCATTGTAGGGCAATACCTTGTATTTGAAGTTGTGTCACCGGCTCATTGTGTCCAAACCTCATGGCTTTCGATTTGGGGATTGATATCTTGAGCCCGAGACTCATACATTCTTCACTGATGAGGTCTAGTGCTCTTTTGGTTTTGCTGATTTGGTTTCTGCCTTTTACTATCAGTGCTAAGTCGTCAGCATAGCATAGTAGTTTGGTACCCTCTTGAAAGGGGAGCCGACACAAGTTTTCCATGAGGATGTTGAGAGTTGGACTAAGAACTCCTCCTTGTGGTGTGCCATTTTCCAGTCTTTGCTGACCTGAGACTTGTCCTTGACAAGTAACTCTTGCTGTTCTGTTTTGGAGATAGTCAGCAATCCAAGCCAGTAGGTATCCTTTAACGCCTTTCCGAGCCAGAGTGGTTACAATGGCTGTGCATTTGCCAGCTCAAATGCTTTCTCTAGATCAAGGAATACTACGATTGCCTTATTTTGACCAATCGATCCCAGGAGAGTGGCCAAACTGTGTGCAGTGCTGAGACCTTTGGTGAATCCAAAGATATTGTGGTGAAGTGGTCCAATTTTCCAGAGGAGTCGTGTAAGGACCATCCTTTCGGCGGTTTTGCCGATGCATGCTGTTAGTGATATTGGTCTGAAATTCGGGGGATCATTGGGTTTGGGAATAGGAACAATGTTTGCTCCTTTCCAAGCTGACGGGAGTTTGCCTGCTGACCATGATGCGTTTATAACTGTTATGAGAGCAAGTTCACCAGCAAGTCCTGCATTACTGAGCAATGAACAGGTTATACCATCACTGCCAGGAGCGGTGTCTTTGCTTGTATTCCTGGCCATTCTGATTTCGTCTATAGTAACAGACAGTCTGTAGTGTCAGCTTGTTCTATTGCATGTCTGACTACTACTTCTCTCTCCATTTGTACTTGCTGTAGATGAAGTCTTATTTCAGGAGGTAGTTGAGCTGATGACGAGCGTTCTGCAAAGTGCTCTGCCAAGCGATTTGTTCCTGTAGTGGCTGGGGGTGGGCTGGAGATCTAGGCAATTTTCCTGTTGCTATCCTGAGTTTTCTCCAGAGTTCACTCAGGCTGGTGTGTGCATTAAAGGTTGCGCACCACTCGAGCCATTTGTCTTCCCTAATTTTCTGAGCAATTTGACGAGCATGTTGGACAGCAGCTCTCAAGAGTTTCACTCCCTCAGGGGAAGGGTAATGTCGGAGATGTCTTCTGAATGTGTTGATTCTGTGATTCTGTTCTCTGACTTCGTCATTGTAGAACCAGTAGTCTTTGTGGTGTCTATTTGTAGGGTTTGTTTTTGGTATTGCTTTCTCTGCTGCGTGTTGTATGGCATCAGTCAGGTCCTGGTTTAGTTGGTCAATATATTCTGCTGGTTCATAGTTCGAAAACCATTTTTGGAGTTCATCTTGATATAATTTCCAATTTGCTTTCTTGGCATTCCATCTGGGTGGCGGACGTGGGGCAGGAGGGAGTAGTTCTATTCTCAAAGTAGTTGTCGTTGCAAAGTGGTCACTGGTCAGTTCATCATCTATCTCCCACTGAGATACTGGAACGAGCTCAGTGGAGATGAATGTGAGGTCCAGTGTTCCTCCCAGTATGTGTGTTGGTTCCCCAGTATTAATGAGCGTTATTTCTGGAACTTCTGTCAGCAGTTCCTCTAGGTGACGACCATCCAGGTTCATTGTTGTGGTCGAATTGATCGTTGGATGGTGGGCATTAAAGTCCCCAGCAATGAGCACAAGTTCCTGTGTTGCTTGTGTCAGTAGTTCACCGGCTTCTAGTCGTTTGGTAGGCGGTTTATAGTTATTGTATACTACAAGACTGTCGTTTGCCAGGTGTATCCGAACAGCTTGTGCCTCTACTCTATCTCCACAGTGAACTGGTTCTACTTCTGAACTGGGGATGGTCGCCCTGACGAGAATCATGCTGCCATGGGAGTTGGGCCCCTTTGGTACAGAGTACTGTTGGTATCCAGGCAAGCGGAATTGTTGATCTTTGGACATGAGGGTTTCTTGTAGAATGAAGACATCAATATTTTTAGCTAAGGCTGCTGCTTGTACAGTATGACGTTTATTGGACAGGCCTTGTACATTTCACTGTGTTATCTTGAGATTACAAGGAGGTGGGGCTATTCTGTCATTGTCTCCTCGTCGCTGGTGCTGTAGTTGCTCTCGGCGGTCATGGTCGAGTCGCTCTCCTCCTCGTCCGTTAGGAGTGGTGGCTGTTTCTTGGGCACCTGCTCTGAGGGAGGAGCAGGAGGTGGAATCTCGGGAGTTTTTTCTTCTCTCTTCAGGGTGCTGTCGCTCTTGTCTGTGATCGTGTGTTTGCTGACGGTCTGTGTTTGTTGTTCTATTCCTCGTGATCTGTTGCAAGGGGCTTGAGGTTTCACTGTTGTGAGTGATCTCTTGGATGGCAAGTTGTTCCTCTTGTCTGATATCTGTCTCAAGGGCGTCGTCTGTTCCACTCGTCGTTGTGGAGTTTTGGGGGTCTGGTCTTCCTGCATCTTTTCTGTGAGCTGTGTCATAACTGCATTTATTATATTTTCGGTGCTGGTATCTTGTTTCTGCATTATCGTAGAGAAAGTCACTATCATAATAGTGATCATCTGTTTTATTTGTTCTTCTGTGAATGCCGCTTGTAGATTGGCAGGCTGGGGTGTATTCAGTTGGGTGGTCGCCTGAAGGGGTTGCAGTGTCCCAGGCAATATGGTGTTCTCCACCAATACTGGAGTGTTCTGTCCTTTTACTGCTACACAGCTCTGGAGCTGCGGTTCAGGAGTCCACTGGTTTGTCATGGTTTTCTGCATGGACTGATTTTGTCCTGTAGCCTGGTGAAGAAAGTGCAGGGAAGGAATCCTTTGACAGTTGGGGCGGAGTGGGCGTTGGGTTGACTGTATTCTGTCGCTGTTGACCCCACACGAATGTGCTTTGAGGTGCTTCTGTTCTGTTTTGTGGTTGAACTTTTGCCATTGCAACTTTCATCCGCTCTCTCCTCTCTGAGCATGATGTGCTCCAAGCGTGATGTGTCTTTCCACAATTTGGGCACTTGGCTGTCGTGATGGTTCCGTCCTTGTGTTTCTGAATACACATTTCTGTCGTGTGGCTTTGGCTGCAAATGCCACATCTCACGTTTTTGTGGCACCTGGATTGGTGATTTCCAAATTTCTGACAATTGTAGCATCGTAGTGGTTCTGGGACAAAAGGACGCAACTTGTAAGTCCCCCAGTTGCCTAGGTCTACCTCCTCTGGGACTGTCCCCTTGATGTCCACACGCACTTGCCTTGTCTGTGCTTTGTCCCGACTTGTAACACAGCGCTCTGCCTTGGTCACTTTTGAATGTTTTATGACGACTTCTACAGGTAGTTCCAGAGGATATCGTCGTAGGACCATTCTGGTTGTTTTCTCCTTGGGGTCTAATGGTATTATCTTGATCGTCTTCCCGTTGAGATTGCTGACCTCGCTGAGGATCTTGGCTGTGTTGTGGTCTTGGGGGGAAAGTATCAAGTCTCCAACTAGGTTGGGCTTCACACTGAACTTGATGTTCTTGTATTCCAGTTCCAGTGCTACTACTACCTCGTATGCATGGTCGAGCTCGGTTTCCTTGGGAATCTTGTACTTCATCACAGTTGTAATCGCGACGGTGGGTGGTTCTGCCACGGGGTGGATTGCTGGGGACATATTGGCCATGTCGGAGGAATCGTCTTCCTTCCGAAGCCTCTTGTGGCATTTTCCTTCCATTGGCTACGTCTCTCTCGCTCGTCTTAAATCAATAAATTGACAATGAAGGCTCACTATACCTACCTAGTTCCTCGTTGCCCCAGGACCAGTGCCGTAGCAACCCCCCCCCCCCCCCCAACTGGGGTCGAAGGTTGGTGGCCTGACCTAACGACAGTTCCCGCAGGGTTCGTTAATACTGGGAGAATCGGTGAGGGCACTAAGAATTGTGAGCAAAAAACAGAGAAACAAGCAAGTCAATTCAACAGAGACGAGATATTTATACGATTCTCCAGGATCAGAGAAGAGAGGTGAGAAGTGAGGTGAAGGCGATAACGGGCCAATCACCGGGCAGTCCGAGAGTGAGGCCTGGGTCTGTGGAACTAACTGCTGATTGGCTGGTAAGCGGACGGCAAGTGATCAGTCAGCAGTTGTAGGGGAAAGTATCCACTACAGTACCACAGACGTTCCATCTAGTGTTTTCTCGTCTCTTAGTTGACAGATACACCGCAGGAGATGCAAGTTAAAGCTCTCTTCTGTTGGTGGAAGTTTCTTAGCACGTACAGTACATTTTTTCGACGTACCATTTCACATCTTCGCACATTCAAAGACCTGCAGTTTGATTTATCATAAAGACTTCCAATGAATACAGTTGCAGTCAGTTTTTTAGATTTTTGTAGTGTCGCGCTTTTCCCTGAGTTGGACAAGTCCTGGAAGTTGTTGCTCTTTTCCATCATCAACTTATAAGCAGATTTCTTTCCATGCCCCCATAAAGAGCTGCCAGCATCACAACCTGTCAAAATGTGTTGTTGTTTTTTTTGCGTGTGTGTGTATTTGATAGCTTGTGTGACGACTTTGTCCCCTCCTCACTCTACCACCATAACCATCACTTGCTCCAACTAGACACTAGGAGAAGAAACTGCTTCACGAAGCTACTCGACCTCAGTGAGCACCGTTTCAGAACCAGTTTCCTATCCGACTATGAGACCAGTTTCCCATCTGACTATGAGACCGAGGTATCGAGACAAGTGTGTCTGCCTGGTAGGCTGAGTCTCTCCTTTTCGGTTTACTGTGTTCCTCTTCTCTCGGGGTGTGGATGACGAATTGTATTAAGGACTACTGCTGGTGGTGTTGTGATGATTTGGTGGTAGTGGACTACGGCGCTATTCCCTGGTTCCTTGTGGGTGGCCATCGCAACCTAGACTTGCTTCCCGAGCTGCCAATTCTATCAGGTTTTGTGTTGTTGTATATAATATGTTTATTTAATGTATAAAGTAGGAATAAGTGGGTAATATTCTGATGTGTTTTGATAGATGCATAGTTGTTACTTTTGTTTTGATAATTGCATATTTTGTTTTACCTGTCTTATTTAATGTACCTAATTAACTAACTTAAACAATACTTAATATATATGTTATTAAAATACTTAGTTTACATGATATTCTTCTTATTCCTTTCATAACTTAAATTTGTCTGTCACGAACAGTGATTCATGTGTGTGTGCTCCTTACTTGCTGCAGCCACGTATTTCAACTCCAGCTGACCACACAACTTGACCGTCTCCCTACTGCTAACTACTCAGCCCTCACTACCTCCGATATGTCTCAGTTGGCTGCTGTATCAAACATTCAAATATCACGAAACAGCAGCTGACTGATGTGATAATGGAAGTCCAACGGACTCTCATACAGCACATCATACAACAAATGAATAAGTAGACCATCAGAAAGCTAGAAGAAGCTGACCAGCGTCTCACTGACCAGCTAAGTGAGATTAAAAGAAGCTTGGAATTCTCGCAAGGAGAAATGTGAGTTACAAGCAAAATTGAACGTTGAAGCTAAAGACAACCGAGCACTCAAGACCTAAGTTCAACAGCTGAGTGAGGAGAATTCCAAGCTCAAAACGGAACTAACGACAGCAGCAGACCGGGTGGATTATGTGAATGACATAGGGCGGCGAAACAACCTCAGGTTTGCCGCAGTCGCCGCAGATGCCCACGAGAACTGGGAGTCATCCCAGCGCAAACTTTCACGCCTGCTGAATGACCATTTTAAACTTCCTGAAGTAAAGTTTGACCGTGTTCAACACGTCGGGAATCCCAACTCCTCCCGCCCCCGCGACATCATAACAAAATTCTCATCCCCCTCTGACCGTGACAAAGTGCTTTATCAACGCTGTAAACTGAAATGCACCACTATCTTCGTTAACGAGGATCTCTGCCCAGGTACGACTAAAGCCCGTCTACAGCAAATGGACCAGTTTCAAGAAGCCAGGAAACAAGGGAAACAAATGATGTTCAGTCATAAAACCCTTGTTGTGAGGGATCGGGCAAGTGGACACCCGCCCACTCACCCACACGCTGTACCAACCACCACCACCCCAAGCCCCTCGAGAACCCCCTACCTACTGAGGGGGAACCCGCCACTGTCGCTATCACCCGAGGAGTCCCCCCCCCCCCTCCCGCCAGCCAACTCGAGTACTACACGTCTACCCTCTGTGGTGGAAACCAGCAACCCTCAAAACCAAGTGACAGGCGCACCTCCCACTCTATCTGGGAATCACCCTTAACAGTACCAGTCATCTTAATTCTGTTGATTGTATCACTTGTGAGTACGTTACCTCCACACTATTATAACTTTCCTAGATCTTCCTTTTTCACACCTCAGTGACCCTGAGTTCTTACTATTCCTTAATCAGTATCAATGTTCCCACAATGATGATGCTAGTGTCATTCCCTTACATGCGCTAGATCGTATGTATTCCGTTTCATTTCGATACCTTTATGATCAGTGTTTATCTTCTATTGCCCACAAATTTGATGTACTTGGGTTCTGTGAGAACAAACTCACTAACGATATTGAACATTTGTTTAACATTCCTAATTATAATAGACACTGCGTCAACACGTCACGACGCAGTGGTGGTGTCGCCCTATATGTTGATATTAAGTATGACACTTCTGTAAGAGATGATTTAAAGGTTCAGGAGGAGTACATGGAGAGTGTTTTCACAAATTACGTAACGACACACGAAATATCCTAGTAGGAGTAATCTACAGAAGACCCCCACACTAATGTAAGAAATTTTCTTGATAAATTTTCGGAGCTTATCTCTATCATAAGCTCAGAGAGGAACTTTACTACATTACAGGATATTTCAACTTTGATCTTTTAAAATCAGAAACCGACACCTCAATATTAGACCTTCTTGCTACCTGTCATTCTAAGCTCTTCTTTAACACTATAACCAAACCCACTAGATTAACTGTCACCTCTGCCACTGTGATAGATCATATCTGGACTAACAACACTCCAAACAATCTTGCAAGTGGAGTTATTTATAACAATATCTCAAATCACTTTCCAGTTTCTGCCATGTATAAAACCGCCACAAGACCAGAAAGGTCTAGTAAAGTCTCGGTACAATACAGAGACTACTGCACCGACAACATGCTCCTTTTTTAAAACAACCTAATGAATACTAACTGGGATCTTGTCTATGCCTCCGACAACCCTAACGTGAACAGCTGCAACGTCTCTTGCATCTTCAATGCTTGCTTTGATAAATGCTTCTCGTTCAAGACTAAGTCAGTGAAAACTGTATCCATTTCCAAAACCTATATCACAAGCGAAATTAAGATAATGATAAAGGAAAAACACAAACTCCAAAGGAAATTTGCGAAAAGACCCATAACTTTTGGTGATGCTTACCGAAGTATCAGGAATAGAGTAACTCAAGCAGTTAGAAATTCCACACATAGCTATTATACAAATAAGCTCCAGTCAGCATAAGGCGACGGTAAGAAAACCTGGAGTGTCATAAATTCTATTCAGAATAGGAACACTCAGCCTTCGGCCCCCCACTCAGCTTTTATGATAAATGATTCAGCTGTAATGGAACCCTCCCTCATTGCCAATCACTTCAATGATTATTTTATTAATGTTGGCAAAAATCTTGCAGAGAGCATCCCTGATCACCATGACGAATTTAGAGCCTACCTGCAAAATGAGCTGTTCTTATCCCCTGTCACAGCAGATGAATTAATGACCATCATAAAAATGTCCAACGATGCAGCAGCAGGCGAAGACTATATACCAATGAGCATCATTAAGAAAGTAGCTCACTTATTACTACCTGTTCTCTTACATATTTGTAACTCCTCCTTCACGAGTGGTGTCTTTCTGGATGAACTAAAAATTTACCCACCATATAAAAAATCTGAGGACAAAAGTCTCTTCAAGAATTACTGCCCCATTTCAGTCCTCCCAGCCTTGAGTAAGATACTGGAGAGGCTAGCATGTAGTGGACTAAATTCCTTCTGCAATGCCATTAACATCTTTACAGACTCCCAGTTTGGATTTAGAATGAGAAGGTCGACTGAGAGTGCTCTGTTATCCTTTGCCGGCAGTCAGTTCACAGTCGGTATATTCTTGGACCTCTCTAAAGCCTCTGATACTGTCGACCACACCATCCTCCTCTCAAAGCTTGAACATTACGGCGTTAGGGGACCTGTCCCACAATTGGTTTACCTCATATCTGTCCAACAGGATGCAGTATGTCTGCTATAATAATCACCAATCTGACTCCTCGCCAATCTTGTATGGCGTCCCCCAAGGTTCCATTCTCGGTTCAGTACTGTTTTTGTTGTACATAAACGACAGAGTCCACGCCAGCACATTCATAAAATACAACTTATTTGCAGACGATAGTAATTTCTACAACAGCAACTCAAAACTCCATTCCTTGATGAGAACTATGAACCCTTAATTGACTAAAGTCAGAACACCGGTAATACATAATAAACCGACCTTAAGCCTTGAGAAAACCCACTATACGATCTTTCACAGAAGGAAAAACTTACCCCCCAGACTTAGACCCCCTGTACCTTGGTAATACAGTCCTCAAATGCAAACAAATACTAAATTCCTCGGAGTTATTGTTGATGAGAAACTTAACTGGAGAAACCACATACAAGCCATTCACAGTAAAGTCAATAAACAGTGCGGTATCATGTATCACACTCGACGGATAACTCACTCTCACAGCAATGAAAGAAATCTATCATGATCTTGTTTACCAACACCTGATACACTATCACACAATATGGGGGGACTTTGGCTCTTCAAAAACACAATCCCTGGTTACTGCACAAAAGAGAGTTGTACGGACAATGACCTACTTGAAAAACAACAGATCATACAAACGAAAATTTTGACAATGATTATTTCCAGTTCCGGAATAATCAGAGATACAACTTAAGGCGCCCAGAACTTCTAAGACCACCCCCCATGCGCTCCTCTCAGTCCCAGACCTCCATAAAATATCATGGTGTGAAGGTGTGGAACAACTTACCCCTCACCCATCCGAGCAAAGACTAAACTCCCTTCCTTTAAATTATCTCTTAAAAAAATCTATTGTCTAAGTATTAATATGTCTTGTAATACCTATTATATATATATAGTACCTGCTTTTATTGTACCATCAAAACCGTTTTATTGGAAATTATCATGCATATATATAAGAAATTACCATTGCAATAAATATATTTGCCAACTAGACAAAATTCTGACAACTCTGTCCTCTTTTCCAACCCTAATACTGTACAACCCATGTTGTACTGCTTCCCCATTATATTTATGTTTTTCAATTCTACTGTAATTTATGTATAAGCTTATAATATAAAACAATAATAATAAATCTATAAGATATATAAATATTAAAGTGATAACCGTTGTAACATACTGAGATGTTCTTATTACCACCAAGCTATTGTACTATTCAAGATGTTACTAAATGTTACATAATACTTCCTTGAGATAAATGTATAGTATACTGTATATCAGGTGCCTACATGAGAGCTCAGGTTCTCAATTGGCTCAGCCATGATAATATTGTTATTATTATCTACTCTGTATCTGTGTTTTTCTGGCTAAATAAACTGTTTCAATTCAATTCACTCCGTATTTTTACTTGTCAACTTTCCCTGGCACTGGTGGTAAAACGATGGTGTACAAACAACACAAGAACATCGGTGTCTGGACTGCTTACAACACTATGGTTGGCTACATTCTCGGCAGCAAATCTCGTATCTACACATATTCTAGTGTCTGCTTCTTCGTGACTTGACTTTACAGCTTCAATTTTTTCACTGCCCCGCTCTGTCAGATCTTCACAGCCTTGTCTCTATTTCCACCACTGACATACTGTAAAGAGCATGTTTTTCAGCTAACGTGGAACATGTATTTTCCATCGTATACTTTGTGTAGTATTTACTAAATTTGTCTTGTTTTGAACTGCAGCTAGAAACTGTCTGGTTGGGTGTGGTACGCTATCCCAGTTCCACATCATCTCGTTTCCTCCTGCTATGATGGTTTCTTCAGTGGGTCTCATGCGTCCAAGTGTCTGCAAGATATACTTGACGAAACATGTGGCCATGTCTCCAAATGTGATGGTATTTTTTTATATGAAAGGTGTTAGCATATGAATCACTGCATGTCCATCAAATATAGCTGCATTACATACATTTAAAGTATATGACTGACCTTCTCACCTGGAGCCAGTTCCTCAAGCTTGTGCATAAAGCCAGACTTTTTACAAGAGATCAAGTTCCCATCTTCCGTAAAGAGACTTAAGGGCACTGGTGAATTTTCCATATGAAAGGACACGTTGAATAGGAACGTTTGTACTGCTGATCACTGCTAGCAGTCTCAGGTACATTATTTCAGCATCAATGGATACATTTTTAATATATACTTTTACAGTTTTCTTCATGTCAGTCATTGTTTTCAGCCCTGAACGAGGTAAAGTGTCATAAACGCTCTGTGGAACTGTAGTAGGACAGTGCTACTAGATAGGTCGTAGGACAGTACCACTAGGCATACCGTAGGATAGTACCACTAGATAGGTCGTAGGAACGTACCACTAGATAGGTCGTAGGAAAGTACCACTAGATAAATCGTAGGGCAGTACCACTAGATAGGTCGTAGGACAGTACCACTTGATAGGTCGTAGGACAGTACCACAAGATAGGTCGTAGGACAGTACCACAAGATAGATCGTAGGACAGTACCACTAGATAGGTCGTAGGACAGTACCACAAGATAGGTCGTAGGGCAGTACCACTTGGCAGACCGTAGGACGGTGCCAAGGTAATGTGATAGTGTAGGCACTGTTGATGACGAGGGCGGCATGGTGTGACGTCAGCAGCTGCCCACGACTTAGTACCATCCCGGTGACGTCATCAGCCGCCTCCCACACCAGTAAGCACTGGTTTAACCACATTTAAGGTGACTCACACGGACTCATATGAGGTGACTCACACTGACTCATATGAGATGACTCACACATTCAGATGAGGTTTCTCATTGACTCACATGAGGTGATTTACACACTGACTCATATTAGGTGACTCATTCACTGTCTCATATGAGGTGACTAACAATGAATCAAATTAGATAAGTCAATATCTCGCATGGCGTGACTCAATTGCTTACTCAAATGATGTGACTCACTTACTGACTCGCTGAATTATATGAGGCGATTCACTTATGGACTCATATGTGGTGACTCACTTACTGATTCATATGAGGGTTCTCAATTACTGACTCATATGAGGTGACTCGATTGCTGACTCATATCAGGTAACTCAATTACTGACTCATATGAGGTGACTCACACACTGACTCATATGAGTTGACTCACACACACTGACGCATATGAGGTGTCTCAATTACTGACTCATATGAGGTGACTCACTCACTGACTCATATCAGGTGACACAGTCATTGACTCGTGAGGTGAGACACTGAATCATGAAGTGTCTCGCTGACTCATGTTTGGTGACACACACACTCAAAGGAATGCACTTCCTGGTACCTCCTCCTTCCTGGTACCTCATCCTCCTGGTACCTCCTCTTCCTGGTACCTCCTTCTTCCTGGTCACTCCTCCTCCCTAATACTTCCTCCTTCCTGGTACCCCCTCTTTCTTGGTACCTCCTCCTCCTGGTACCTCCTGCTTCCTGGTATCTCTTCATTCCTGGTACTTCCTCCTTCCTGGTACCTCCTCCACCCTGGTCACTCCTCCCTCCTGGTACCTCCTCCTTCCTGGTACCTCATCCTTCTTGGTCACTCCTCCCTCCTGGTACCTCCTTCTTCCTGGTATCTCTGCACATTCCTACTCCCTCCTGGTCACTCCTCCCCCCTTGTACTTCCTCCTCCTTGGTACCTCCTCCTTAGTGGAACCTCCTCCTCCTGGTACCTCCTCTTCCTGGTACCTTCTGTAATGCCAATAACATCTTTACAGACTCCCAGTTTGGATTTAGAGCTAGAAGGTCAACTGAGAGTGCTCTGGTATCCTTTACTAATGATATTTTAAACTCCTTTGATGACAGTCAGTTCACAGTCGGTATATTCTTGGACCTCTCTAAAGCCTTTGATACTGTCGGCCACACCATCCTCTTTTCAAAGTTTGAACATTACGGTATTAGGGGCCTGTCCCACAATTGGTTTACCTCACATCTGTCCAACAGGATGCAGTATGTCTGCTATAATAATCACCAATCTGACTCCTCGCCAATCTTGTATGGCTTCCCCCAAGGTTCCATTCTCGGTCTAGTAATGTTTTTTGTAGTACATAAACGATATAGTCCACGCCAACACACTCATAAAAATACAACTTATTTGCAGACACTGGTAATTTCTATGCCAGCAACTTAGGCCTCCATTCCTTGATGAGAATTATGAACACTGAATTGACTAAAGTCAATTCACAGGAGAAAAACTTACCCCCAGACTTGGGCCCCCTGTACCTTGGTAATACAGTCCTGAAACGCCAACAAAATACTAAATTCCTCGAAGTTATTGTTGATGAGAAGCTTATGTGGACTAAACACATACAAGCCTTTCACAGGAAAGTCAATAAAAAGTGCGGTATCATGTATCACACTCGACAGTCACTCACTCTCACAGCAATGAAAGAAATCTATTATGATCTTCTTTACCAACACCTGATACATTTGTCACACACTCTGGGGGGACTCTGGCTCTTCAAAAATACAATACCTGGTTACTGCACAAAGGAGAGTTGTGCAGATAATGAACTACTTTAAAAACAAAAATACAATAAACAGATCACATAAACGAATAATTTTCTAAATTGAAAATTTTTAAAATTCGAGGATATTAACACCTACTGCTGTGCCCTCTTTTATACAAATCTGTCAATCACTTGCTTGACAACAGTTATTTCCAGTTCCAGAATAATCAGAAATACAACATAAGGCACCCAGAGCTACTAAGACCACCCCCTATGCGCTCCTCTCAGTCCCAGACCTCCATAAAATATCATGGTGTGAAGGTGTGGAACAACTTACCCCACCGATCCGAGCAAAGACTACGCTCCCTTCCGTTAAATCACCTCGTAAAAAATATCTATTGTCTAGGTATTAATATTTCTTGTAATACCTACTTTATATACGTGCTTTTATCGTACGATCAAAAGCGTTTTATCAGAAATTATCATGTAGATAGATAAGAAATTAACATTGCAAAAAAATACATTTGCCAACTAGACAGAATCCTGACAGCTCTGTCCTCTTGTTCAACCTTATTACAACCCACGTTGTACTGCTTCCCTCATTATATTTATACTTTTCAATTCCACTGTTACTTATGTATATACTTATAATAGAAATGTAAAAACAAAAAAATAAAAAATAAATAAATAAAATAAATAAATATTCCAGTGATAACCGTGATAACATTCTGATATGTTCTTATCACCACCATGCTATGTGCACTATTCCAGATGATACTAAATGTTACATAATGCTTCCTTGAGATAAATGTATAGTATAATCAGGTGCCTACAAGAGAGCTCAGGTTCTCAACTGGCTCAGCCCTGTTAATATTGTTATTATTAGCCACTCTGTATCTGTGTTTTTCTGGCTAAATAAACTGTTTCAATATCAATATCAATATCAATATTAATATTCTCCTTCCTGGTACCTTGTCCTTCCTGAACCTCCTCCTGTTTGTACTGTATTAGCCCCTTGGTCTTTACATAAATGTGAGGCAGTACATTAAGCTTATATAATCATATCACCCCCTGTAACTTTCCACTGGCTATGAGGTAACATCATTACATCACGTGAGGGGTAGGTTCCACCCTTGAGGCGTGGCTCTAAAATGCTAGGTCAGCTAATAGAAGCCGGCTAGCATTCCCACTATCACTCCCACTCTCACATCAATCGAACGGATTCAGTAGAGCTACTCTAAGATAGCCTCCGTCCTCCTTTAATACTCATAGCTACAGTGATTAAGTTACTGTGATATACACTTGGAAATGTATATATATTTTTTTCCTATTAAATGAAGAAAGGATAGTTGGGTTTTCGCTACTAAAACCCAATAAACTTTTACATGTTCCAGCTCCATTAACTCATCAAGAATCAACGGTTAAGTGCCAGAACAGTACCTCCTTCCTGGTATCTCCTCCTTCCTGGTTACTTTTCATTCTTGGTACCTCCTCCTCCTCCTATTACCTCTTCATTCTTAGTACCTCCTCCTCCTGGTACCTCCTCTTTCCTGATACTCCCTCCTCCTCCTGGTACCTCCTCTTTCCTGATACTCCCTCCTCCTCCTGGTACCTCTTCCTCCTCCTCCTGGTACCTCCTCTTTCCTGATACTTCTTCCTCCTCCTCCTGGTACCTCCTCTTTCCTGATACTACCTCCTCCTCCTGGTACCACCTCCTCCTCCTGGTACCTCCTCCTTCCTGATACTCCCTCCTCCTCCTGGTACCTCTTCTTCCTGGTACCACCTCCTGCTCCGTGGTATCCCTGTGGTACGCCAGGTACCTCACACTGGGAGAACTATGGTATGCCGCAGTACAGCGACACACGTGTAGGAGAGCTAATGATGTGATGTTGATATACAACCCCTAGATGAGCTCTCCCTTTCCCTTCCTTACCCGTCCTTTCTCCCCTCCCTCACTCCTCCCCCTCCCTCTCTTCATTCCTTCCGTTCCTCGTCCTAGCCCCCTCCGGGGAAATCTGAAATCTGATTACTCTGTTTATCTGTCTTCCTGCCTGTCTATCTATCTCTTCCCTCCTTTCCTTTCTCCTTATCCTCATTCCGCCCTCATACCCACTTCCTTCCTCTCACTTCCTCTATATTCCACCATTTCCCGCCTCCCTCCCATCTTCCTTTTACGCTTTCCAGCAATTAGGTTAGGCTAGGTTAGGTTAGGTTAGGTTAGGAAGACCAGGAGGCGAGAATATAATAATAACAAAAATAATAATAAGAGCCATAGATATATACAAAAAAAATCTGTAGTGAGAAACGATACAATTATGTTGTGTTGTGTTGTCAAAGTAAGAGAAACAATTGAGACCCTGTAATTGTGTGTAAATGAGGCAGAAAGTCAGATCATCAACCTGGGACTTGGTCACATATGGCAGCAGGGTCTACCATTAGACAACACATTATACCTCTCTCTCCCTCCCTGTATACTGTGATGTGTCCACCCTGTACATTACTTTCTATAACTACTATAATTAACCAAACTACCACAAATTCTTTAACTAACCGAACACCCCCATATAACTAACTAACTACCATTAGTACCATAACTACAATTAATAACCTTTCTAACCTAACCTAACCTAACCTAAGCCTAACCTAACCTAACGGAAGTAAGGAGAGAGGGAGGAAGGGGGGAAGGAGAGAATGTCGGGGGGGAGGGAGAGAGGGGGGAGGGAGAGGTAGGCAGGGAGGGAGGGAGGGAGGGAGAGGTAGGCAGGGAGGGAGGGAGAGAGGGAGCGAGATATCTATCATCTACACTGACATGTACAGTCAGCCAAAGATGCACCAGTTACAAGGAGACCCTCCTTGCAGTACACGCCCAAGACAAGAAAGACGAAAACCAATAAACAAGAAGAAAAGAAGACCCAAGAAAAGACACACGGGGCAGAACACCTCGTCACGATAACCTCCTCCGACTTCCTCCACATCTACGAGCAGCCAGGGCACGAAGAAGAACAGGACCTAGACACTGGCGAATGGGCGGTCCAAGAGAGCAAAAACAGGAGGACAAGAAGATCGTCAAATTCAAGCTAACAAGAAGACTGAAATATTTCCATCAAACAAGCAAACAACACCAAGAAAACACCACACCCAATCAAGCCGACCAAGTACTGAGAAACCATTGCCCAACCTGACACGCACCTGACGTTTGATCCTACGTTCACCTGACTCATGGTCCCGCCCCCTCCCCGCCGCGTCCTGGTAAGCTGCTGCTACCTCAAACTTACAACCCCACACCACGCAAGCTGTGTTAAGCCACGGCATCTGTCCCCCTCCCACTAAAATTACCTTCCATCCTCTCTCTAAACTTCCACTGAACCTCCTTCCCCCCTGTCACTAGCCTTTTAGTCTAGTCTAGATGCACCGACTCCACCCCGGGTCTCGTGCTCGCAATTTTACCTGGCAATACTTGAAGGAAGGAAGGAAGGTTGCATGTAAAGGTGATTGGGATTGGTGGATTTATTTTCGGCCGTATCGCTGTCAGGATAAATATTAAGCAATCCAAAAGTAGCATTTTTACAATAATAAACTATTCATCGTTATTTAAGATCATGACAAGTTTCCAAATATTCGTAAATTTGCTTAATAAAACTAAGAAATTAAATCAATGAATTGGCAAAGCAGCTACAACCAGGGTGCCACGAGATTCTCACATCAAATTTTAACGATATACAGTATGTTCCACGTTTAATCTTGAGTGTTTCATGAAAGAATTAATTGTCTTTACAATGTGAGCATTATATAAAATAATTTGTCATAATCTGACGTAAGTTAGAGAGCAGACGCTGTAATAGACTCAACTGACACAATAATGACATGTGGTATCCCTGCACCAGCGCCGCACGGGTGTGAGTAGAAGGGAAAACACTGAAGTGGTCATTTTGGTGTTCTACTAACTGTGTTTGATGGTATTATTATTAATAACTCAGAGAGAGAGAGAGAGTCAAAGACAGAGTATACTTTTATAGAGTTGATGAGGACTCAGAAAGGGGTTGAAGAGCTCTCAGGTTTTTTTTTTTGGGGGGGGGGGGGGTTTGTTCCTCACTTTTTTTATTTATTTTTTAATCATATTGCAACTGTCTTTATTGTCATTGCATAATTTAAATTTAAGGTTTATAATATATTTATTTCTTTCGAGAATTAAAATACTGTATAGACAGGTGTATTATTTACAGTATATTGTTTAATAACGGGTCCATCCACCCCCCTTATCAATTACAGCTTGCAGCCTCTGCTGCATAGAAGATACGTTGTTTGTAACAAGCTCAGGTTTGTTTCTAAAAATCTCCCACTGTCTTCTCACGTGGTCGAACAGCTGGTTCGGCATCCTCTCAAACTCGGGCTCCAGGAATTAACTACTTGCCCAGATATTTTCAATGGGATTCATGTCGCATCCCTTGCTCGGCAATTCTAAGAGCCTGAGGTGCGGCTGCCCGTCAAACACTGACGTACAGTACTGCTCTGACTGTGTGGATGGGGCATCTATCCTGAGTAAAAGTAATTGGCCCAGCAGGGAATGGGAAATTGCATTCCTGAATTGAAGGGAGGAACTGATTCCGCACAATATCTAGGTATTTATTTGCCGTAAACCTCCCCTGAATTTGGAAAACATCTCCCATACCGTGCAGGAATATGTAGCCCCACACGTTCAGCGTCACATGCCCACTTCTAGCCATTTCGTATATTTGGGCCCTGTCGTATCTGCAGGAAGGGAAAATACGATACAAATCTAAATATATTGGCCTAATTAAGCTATTACATCTCATATTAAGTTAGTATTATAATACTTGAAAATAAATTTTTATGTTATGCGATAATCTTAGACTTTTATTTGAAAATGTATAATGAGCTGTTCGATGTTTTACGGACTATGTCGACAAATTCGGTCTAAGTCTTATTTTAATCATTATGGACTTGTTAATATGTTAAGCTTGCTTACCTCGAGCAATTTGGCCGCCACAAATGAATTTTACCGTGGTTAGTACTGGCAAAAGTCTGCTCATCCGTGAAGACTACTCGCGACCAAAACTCCAGGTGCTCCCCCACATATTGCTGGGCAAACTGGATACTTGGTCTGGCCACTCTAAGGCAGAACGACATTAGCGCTCAGGCACGAAATCAAACCATCACGCATAATTGTAAAACATATCACGCAATGCAAACTTCACATCCATTGCTTACTTCAGGTGTTCGTGTAATAACTGCCTCGACAGGCGGGGGGTAGTCTTTGGCACAGAAGCAATTAGTTATGGAGTCACTCTCTGAAACTCCACCTAGTAGCTCAAAGGATATTTCTGATGAAAGCGGCCAGAACTGGACTCTAACGCCTGCTGTGTTAACTGGTGTACAACGGTTACATAGCCAGGAACTAACTAGAGCCACAGTACGTTTGCCACATATGAGTGAAGGAACAGATGTTGTGTGTCTGAGAGAAACTTCACGAGTGAAAGGTTGTCACTTGAATCTACCCTAAGCGCAATCAGATTAAGTAGTCTCACAGATGTCCTCGTTCTCAATAGAACTGGGGGACCCATAACCTTAAGAAAGGAATGTTGTTTAGGTAATTTCCTTGTTTACGACACTGGGGGAATCGAACGAAAAATCACATATTGTAGATAAAGCAGCGTTAATAGCGCCTCACGTGATACTAGTCGATCATCCTCAAGGCAAAAGTGGTCTTTTAGAATTACTAGCCTAGTTCAAGGAAATCATAGCATTACCTGGAGAACCTCTGGGTAAAACAACGTTGACAAACTATCCTATTCCACTCAAGCCGGACACTAACCCAATCTAGTACATCCCAGCATATTGGTTACCCCACAGCTGAAGGGTGGTAGTCCAACAGATGGTGCAAGACATGGTGGATCAAGAGGTGATTCAACCTTCCTCATCACCATGGAACTAACCTTTATTTTTAGTTCCCAAGAAAGATGGACGATGGAGACCAGTCATCGCTTTTCGACGAGTCAACCAGGTAACTGTACCAGACAGGTTCCCAATGCCTGTCCTAACTGACTTACTACAGTCTCTAGGAAAAGACAACGGAGTCTTCAGTAACCTAGATTTACTTAGATGATACTGGCATATTCCCTTACATTAGGAATCCCGCGAGGTAACTGCGTTCAGTACACCAATGGGACATTTCGAATTCCTAAGATTGCCATTTGGCTTGAGAAATGCGCCGCTAACATTCCAAAGAATGATAAATACCTTGTTTGCTGGAATGATAGGTAACATAGTCCATGCCTATTTCGATGATCTTATGATAGTAAGCAAAGACTTAAAAAGCCGTTTTAAGAAACTACGAGAAGTTTTCATAAAGTTATAAATAGCTGGATTAAAAGTGAAACTTTCCAAATGTGAATTTCTCAAATCCGAAATCCACTTTCTCGAACACTTAGTGGATGGCAATGGTAAACACACAGTAGATTGCAAGGTAAAGGCGGTGCAGCACTTTCCTTGTCCCAAGAACACTGATCAACTTCGTAGTTTCCTAGGCTTATGAGGATACTACGGTTCTTTCATTGAAGGTTATGCCAAATTAGCCTCAGCACTCACTAAACTCCTCAAAAAGGATGTAGAGTATACATGGAATAAAGAACAAGAGGACAGTTTTAATGCCCTCAAGAGAGCCTTAAACGCTCCAGTGTTGGCCTTTCCGGACTACACAAAACCATTTACCATGTGCACTGATGCCTCAGGCCTAGGTTTAGGGGCGATGCTCATGCAAACTGATCACCGAGAAAAATGGCGGGTAATAGCATATGCCAGTCGTACCCTGGTATCTGACCATACCTACGTTCACCCTGTCACAGTTAAGGGCGGAGCAGTTACGGGATCCACTGTGGTCCAATGTTATATATGCCTCAGAATCGGGAGATGAGGTAAATTTGCCCAAATTACCTCTACCACTCTCACAGTTTGAGCTGCAGCACGACATACTATATCGCTCAATGAAAACACAACAAAAGTCAATCTCTCACATTGTTATTCCTACATCATTAAAGGAAAACATCCTCACCTTCTTCCATGATGCACCCCAAGCTGGGCATCCAGGGCGAGACAGATGTCTAAAGGAAATTAGACAAAAATATTATTGGAAAACTATGAGAACCGACATCGAGCATTACATTGCTAAGTATTTATCTAGTGCAAGACACAGGGGAACAACAATGGATCCCGCTCCAATCTTAGAATACCCGACGCCGGAACGTCCATGGGATACAGTTGCGATCGATTTATTGCAGCTACCAAAAAGCCATCAAGGCTCTAGTTACATATTTGTCTGCGTTGACCACTTCTCTAGATTTGTAGTACTAGCACCATTGCAGAACAAGTCCGCCGAATCAGTGGCTCATGCGTTAGTCACTCATCTTATCTGTCCTTTTTCTACACCTAGAGTGATACTCTCAGTTAACGGGGCAGAATTTAAGAATCAATAATTAACTGCAATATGTCAACAATATGACATCACACAAACCTTCTCAACCGTTTACCATCCATCTTCAAATGGGTTGGTCGAACCTACAAATAGAAAAATTCTTGAGATTCTCCAACATGTGGTGAATCCAATGCATAGTTCGTGTGAGGAATGGCTTTCACAGGTTGCAGCGTCCATCAATAGATCTACAAATAGCTTTACCGATAAACGCTTGCCACATGGTCTACTAGCATGAACCCCACAACCTGTGTACAACATGGATGACTATGCCAAGAAGCAAATCAATGTTTTCACAAGCATCCATGGAATACATTTAGCAGCCTCAAGTGCTGAATGATCTGCAAGCAAAATGAAAATGGCTAAGCCTATAGCTATAGAAATAGGAGACAAAGTAATGATAAAAGCGCCGGAACTCATATAAAAAATTTCGCCTAAATTCACAGGTCTGTACGTGATTAAAGCGAAAGAATAGGGAAAAAAATCCAAGTAGTTGAGCCAAAGACAAATGTCACAGATATGGTGCATGTAAATAGAATGAAAAAAGTCAACAGAGACTTAGTAGGGACTCCTAATGTAAATCAAATACATCCTACTTCTACTACAACAGTTGCTCAACACAATATAACGATAGACAATACATATCGTCAAAAACTATAATCAGCAAACAAAAATCGTTAATTATCCTCGCCTATTTCAGACAAGGCTTGGATATCACTACTACTGTTGGTCTGGAGCGTGGTAACAACAGCCGCATCCCCAGCAGATGACGGCAAACCCAGAGCTTTTTAGTTGCCCCACTAGGCAAAGTATTTGTAGTACAAGACGTAACTATCAAGTACGAGCTCCGTGGTTTAGTGGGCATGCCAGAGCACCTGAGGTCAACAGTTGTCCACATTAAAACAGCTATGTACAGTCGGAAACCATAATCTCTAGCCCACCTGGGTCGGTGTTGGAGGTTAGTACAGTATCCTTTCTGGACGGGGGCCCACTCTAACTATCACGAGGCAACACACACACAAACACTCACAGTCATAGTACAGCTGTATAGATGATATTATGTATAAGTATTGGATATGGCATTGTATACTCTGCATTATCTTCATTATATATGAACAAGAAGAAAAATTACCATAGGTTGCAGTTACGAAATTATGAATGGAAATAAACACTTCCAGACCACCCAGTGAATCCACACAAAGTTTACAGCGCTTGTGTGTGTGTGTGTGTGCCAGACCACGATGCTTCCACCACACCCCATCTATATCTTTTATTTTTCCATCATTCGAGTAACTATATGAAAAATCGTGTTTAATTTAACTACATATTTCAAAAACCTTAAATTACATGTGGATGATTCACTTTGACCATCCCAACTGGGCACATGGAGGCCCATGTAATTCTCACGGAGCAACATACGCACGAACACACAAGTTATGATATGAACCCTTCCAGGCTTCACTATCATTATCATGTTATGTTCATCGTGCTCTGTATCTTAGTAACTACTCATAGTATCAATACATGGAGGAAAATCTATATAAATATACTGTAATATTGCATTTTATTGCAAACAGTAAAAAATATCGTTTAACCATTGGACATGAGGGAAAGCACCACACACTGGAGTTAAGAAATGAAGAACCGAAGGACATAGGAATGACCGACCTGACGTGTGTAGGGAGGCCTGTCGTATCAGTGTGGACACGGTTGCTCAAAGGGTAAGTCGGATAATTCATCCTTGCATTTGTTGAGACGAGTTATATATATATATATATATATATATATATATATATATATATATATATATATATATATATATATAATATATAAAATATATATATATTTAATATATATAATATATATATATATGTATATATATAATATATAAAAAAAAATATATATATATATATATATTATATATATATATATATATATATATATATATATATATATATATATATTATATATATATATATATTTATATATATATATATATATATATATATATATATTATATATATATATTTATATATATATATATATATATATTTATATATATATTATATATATATATATATATATATATATATATATATATATATATATAATATATATATATATATATATATATATATATATATATATATATATATATATATATATATATATATATATATATATATATATATATATATATACTTTCCCTCACCCTAGCAAACTAGTTAGCTTGGCATAACCAAACAGCCTCGCAAGGACCAATAGGTCTGTATATAATGTGTGTGCACTCGCTAAAATGACCTAGTATTATTTACTGATGTCTCATTGTCCATGGGTTTTCTTACAGTTTGGCTGTGAGTTTTCTATTTTGTCTACCTGCCAGTTCAACAGGACTGCTAGCCCTCCTCCCAGCAACCCCTATGCCATCCCAGACCCACAGCCTGTATGTATGGTGCAAGACCGCAGTCCAATACATACAAGTCGGGAAGCCAAGCGTTGGTTTGAGGCGCACCGGTAGATTATTCTATTGGACTGTCCCCCTAAAGGAGCCGATTGTAATCCAATAGAAAATATATGGGAGCATATGGTTGTTGAATGGGATGTTGAGGAGAAACGTCTGCAGCAACCTGGTAGATTCCATGCCCACCAGATTGCATGAAGTTATAGCAGCAGATGGAGGTTGGACACGGTATTAACCTATGGGCACGAGGTGTCTCAGTGGTAGTAGCCTTGCCTCTGGATCCTGTGGTCAAGAATTAAATCTCCGCCCACGACGGTGCCTTGTAGTGGGTGGCGGGGGAGTTAGCTCTCTGGTGTAACCTCGTTGGGACCACATAGACTTCGTTTCCTAACTCTTGGGAATTTGTCCAGGTATTTTACTATGTGGTTTTACGTCACTTCACATAAATATGCTTACAAAATCTATGCATTATTATGCATAACTCTTGGGAATCTGTCCAGACATTAAATATATGTTATATACTACAATAATCACATAGATATGTTTACAATGTTTATGCATAATAAATTCCTATAGTATATTAGATTGTGGTATACTAGAATATATGATGGCATAGTAGAATATATTGTGGTGTATCAGAATACATAATGTTATACCACAATATATAATGGCATACTAGAATACATTGTGGTATACCAGAATATATGCTGGTATACTAGAATGTATGATTACATCCTAGAATATATGATGGTATGCTAGAATATATTGTGGTATACTAGAATATATGATGGTGTACTAGAATATAATGTGGTATACTAGAATATATTGTAGTATACCAGACTTTATGATGGTATACAAGAAAATATTGTGGTATACCAGAATATATGATGGTATACCAAAATGTATGATTGCATACTAGAATATGTTATGGTATACAAAAATATATTGTGGTATACCAGAATATGTGATGGTATACTGGAATATATTGTAGTATATTAGATTATATGATGGCATACCAAAATATATGATGGTATACTAGAATATATGATGGTATACCAGAATATATTATAGTATAACAGAGTATATAATGTTATACCAGAATATATTGTGGTATACCAGAATATATGATGATATACCAAAATATATGATGGTATAACAGAATATATTGTAGCAGAACAGAATATATGATACTATACTAGAATATATTGTGGCATACTATAATATATTGTGGTATACTAAAATATATTGTAATATGACAGATATATAATGATATACCAGAATATATGATGGTATACTACAATATATTGTTGTATACTAGAATGTATTGTAATATGCCAGATATATGATGGTATACCAGAATGTATGATTGTATACCAGAATATATTGTGGTATACTAGAAAATATTGTGATATATTAGAATATATGATGGTATGCTAGGATATATTATGGTATACTAGAATTTAGTGTGGTATACTAAAATATATTGTAGTTTACCAGAATATATGATGGTACACCAGAATATATTGTGGTATTCCAGAATAAATAATGGCATACTCGAATATATTATGGTATACTAGATTATATTGTGCTATACTAAAATATATGATGGTGTTACCAGATTATATGATGGAATAATAGAATATATTGTGGTAAACCAGAATATATGATGGTATACTAGAATATGTTATGGTAAACTGAAATATGTTTCAATATACCAGAATATGTGATGATATACTAGAATATATTGTGGTATCCCAAAATATATGATGGTATACCAGACTGTACGATTGTATACTAGAACATGTGATGGTATACTAGAATATAATGTGGTATGCTAGAATATATTGTAGTATAACAGAATATATGATTGTACACCAGAAAAAATTGTGGTATGCTATAATATATTGTGGTATACCAGATATATGATGGTATACCAGAATGTATGATTGTATACTTGAATATATTGTAGTATACTGGAATATATCGTGATGGTATACCAGTGTAACAATGTCATGAGTTTCCCGCCACTTGAGAGTTCCAGCCAATTTTAAGCCAATACCTGTAGTATGAAGGCCATAGGCCTGTCTTCGACCATTGAGAAAGCCTATGAGGCGTGACGTCATGAAAGTTGTGGCGTCTCTTGTGAGCTGACGCAGTTTGAAAAGCAGAGTCTGCGTTGGAATTTTGTGAAGGGAGGTGTGGGACCTCTGTGGTGGCGACATTCTTTTTTTTTTTTTTTTTTTTTTTTTTTTTTTTTTTACGGGGATTAGCCCACCCAGGCACAGGTCACTGACCCACATCGGGGCCTAGGGGGCGAAAATGTAATAATAATAATAATAATAATAATAATAATAATAATAATAATAATAATAATAATAATAATAATAACAATAATATTAATAATAATAATAATAATAATAACAATAATAATAATAATAATAATAATATAGTAACATAAAGAAATACAAATTGAAAAAAAAATTTGTGAGAAACAATATGCAGTATATATGTTGTGTTGTCAATAGTAAGAGAAACAATTGAGACCCTGCAATTGTGTGTAAATGAGGCAACCTGGGACTTGGTCACAATTTTCGTGATGCCTTATGACAGCAGGGTCTACCATAGGCAGGTATTTGGACGTATTCGCTTTGGTAAATCCTTAAGTTCCCATTTGTTGTGAGATACGTGGTCCCCGTTTAACTAGCTAGGAACATAGGTTTATTATTTTACTGTTAAACCCTAATTCAATAACTACAGTAACCGTTAATAAGTGTCCTAATTCCTCCCTCCCTTATTAAGAAAGAGTGATGTGTTATAAATGTCTTGGTATTATGCAGTAATACGGTGAGTCCTGTATATATAATAACTGTCCTATATTTCCCTTTATGAAGTATTGTATCTTAGTTCTCCTAACCAGCTTCCCTGAGTCTCCCCGGACTGGTGTGTGTGGGAGGGACAACTGTAAGCCTCTATCACCAGCCGACCGCAATCATATACAATTACCTCCCTCACCCTCTCCACCTCTCACGAGTGTAACGAGAAAGAATAACAGGAATAATTAAAAGAAAGAGTAAGAGAAAGAAGAATAAGTATATAAATAAATAAGTAAATAAAAATAAAGAATCAAATAGACAATAAAAGAGTAAGCTGTTACATAAAATATGTTACATTAAATATAGGGACAGAAAATTTGTTACATCTGAATGTATGATAGTGTAGTGGACGTCCACTACAATAGTATACGAGAATATATTGTGGTATGCCAGAATACTGTATATTGTGGTATATTGAAATATATGATGTTATACTTACTACAATATATTGTGGTTTACTAAAATACATTGCAATATACCAGAGTATATGATGGTATACTAGAATATATTGTGGTATTAGGGTGTGTCAATTTTGTCAACATGTTAAAAATCAAATTTGGTAGTCAAAATATTGTGCCTCTTTATGTCTAAACTTGAGATTAGCAAACAAAAATGAATTGAAATAACCCTCACCTACATCAATTATACCTTAAAGTTTCAAATATCAGTATTTCAACAAATTAATGAGACTTGATTAGAATTATTCACTTGATATTAACTAATCTCATGTAAGCATATGGATTATGGAGTATTTTATGGTTCTATAGCTTGTGTACAATATGCATGTCAGAACATGAACATGAACAGGCTCTCCGTGTGGGACAGTTTAATTCTTGTTTTGACTTGTACCAAGCGTGAGGATAAGGCGCCCGGCTCACTCTCCTTCTAGATATCATAGACGGTGGTTTGCTCTCATTGCACTTGCACCTACTCTACCAGACGAATTCTACATTTTAATTATTGTAAGTAGGGCATATTGATTGTCGCAGTTACTTATATCATTGTATAAAACATTATGTTCTAAGAAATTATTATGTTATTTCTGTTACAGCATTTTTGATAAACAAATTGATATTTTTTGAAACAACAATTGAATTATGAAACATTGAAATATTTTTCTATTTGTCAGATAGTGTGAAGATGTCAAAATTGAAGACAAGAAGTCAGTTGTCAACCCACTTGAGCCTGCTCGTTGGTAAAGGGAAGGAGCTTCCTGTATCAGAACTTCCAACAGTGAGAGACATGCTAAGATTAGGGTTACTCCTTCGAGAAAAAAATGCAAAGGACAGAAGGAACTATACAGATAAAGAACTCATAAATGACATGATAGTCCCTCTTCTGCATCAATGGACAAAAGCTAATGCACTATTCAAACCACCTGTGATTAATCAGTGTCGAACTATTGAGCTAAAACTAACGAAATTATGGCACAAAGCAGTTGAAACATCACTTGGTAAAGGAAACTTGGCCAGGAAAAATGAATTTCTGCACACACTTGATACTCTGTTTGACATTTTGACCTGCAAGTGCTCCATACAATTATGTTCTGAATCCAACTGTTCTCACTCAGGTAAGAGAGAAAATAATTCCCACATTGATTGTGGTTGTCCTCGTGAAAAGAAGATCCCTGTTTTAGAGCTTGAATTTATAAAGGCACAGAGGACAAAGGCAGAAGGCCAAGGAAGTATGCAAATGGGTTCAATAGATTATTCAGAAACAAAGAAGCAGATTGCTAATGCCAAGAAGAGAGAACAAATCCGAGAGAGGGAACAAAAGAAGAAAATGAAGAGTGAAGAAGCCATCCAAAGAGAGGAAGAGCTGTGTCAAGATGTTTATCACTTCTTTGATAGTTCTTCTGATGAACAGGAAGCAACATCAGATGATAGTTCCAAAGAGCCATCTGAACCTTTACCAAAGAAAATGAAATACAACACAAGAAATATTTCAAACATTGCTTTAGCTAGTATTCGCCACCATGCTGGACTTCGTGAGGCTGCAGAAATTGCAACTGCCGCTTGGATAGATGCAGGCCTCATCAGCCGAGAGGATGTATCTTTGGTGATAGATCATAATAAAATTAGAAGAGCACAAGGAAAAATAATGAAGGAAATATCTGATCAGCATGAAAAAGATTTAAGCGAGGGAGGGCTCTCCTGTCTTTTGTTTGATGGAAGAATAGATGACACAAAAGTTTTGCTAGAAGTAGAGGGAGTGAACAGAAAGTTTCCAGGTCTCATCAAAGAAGAACACTACTCTGTCTGTTCTGAGCCTGGTGGTCGGTTTTTGTTTCACTTTGCTCCCGAAACTGAAGTAGAAGGGAAGAAACATGCAGAGGTCATTGCTGATCATATTTTATGTTGGGTTCAGGAGAGAGGACTTGGCAGTTCACTGCAGGCTGTTGGTGGAGATTCAACTGCAGTGAACACCGGATGGCAGGGGGGTGTAATGACGCATTTAGAGAAAAAACTAGGAAGAAGACTTGT
This sequence comes from Homarus gammarus, assembly GCA_958450375.1. Lineage (NCBI taxonomy): Eukaryota > Metazoa > Arthropoda > Malacostraca > Decapoda > Nephropidae > Homarus > Homarus gammarus. The sequence goes on from CAUDMG010002591.1 coordinate 176,923, forward strand.
TTGGATTGTATGTGATTTACATACAGGCGAGCTACCTCTTCGTCATCTCATCCAGGAACTTGATGGTCCTACAAAGAGCAACAACAAGTGGTCAGGTCCCCTTGGCATCATGCTGGATGAAGCAACACAACTAGAAATAAATACAACCTTTCCAAAGGTCGAAGTTGGCCCTCCCCTTCCGGCGTTGTCTGAAGGAGTCATCAAAGATCTCAGCAAAGATCAATCCTATGCTTATCGTATTGCCCAAGCAATAAGATCAGGAGAAGTGCCTCAGTCATTGGCTCTCTTGGAGATTGGACCTGTCAGTCACAGCCGTTGGTTAACTACAGCTCTTCGTTTCTGCAGGATTTGGATTTCCAAACACGAATTGAAGGGCAAAGTGCTGAAGAATTTGAGGTTAATTGTTGAATTTATTATTGGAGTTTATCTTCCCCAGTGGTTTAGTGTGAAACTTAATCCTATGTGGGTGGATGGGCCCAATCACCTTTTGTTTCAATTGCAGCTAGTAAGAACACAGAGGAAGGTAGTGAGGGACATCGTGTTACCTGTGGCAAGAAGGTCCGCTTGGTATGCTCGATCAGAAGCAGTTTTGCAAGCAATGCTTTGCAGTCAATGTACCAATCTCCGAACCGAGGCTGTAGAAGTCATTCTAAAGATTAGAGGAACGCTAATAGATGACGACCAGTTGGGAGACTGTTCGTTTCATTCAAGAAAAGTTCCCCCAATAAACGTCAATGCCACCAAATTGTCAGAATTGGTTGACTTGAGTTTGGAAGTCTTAGAGCCACCATTGACAACAAGTCTAACTAGCCAAGAATTGAGAAACCTTAAAGAGACTCCAATGCAGGTGCCGAAGTGGCCTTCCCACACTCAAAGTGTGGAGAGATGTGTGAAAATGGTCACAGAAGCAGCGGGCCATGTTTACAGCCACGAGAGGCGAGAAGGTTACATCAAAGCACAAATAGCAAGCAGACTACTGATGACAAGAAACCAAAGCAAAGAGAGTATGAAGGCATTGGTTACTTTCAAATAGACTACGGATAATAAAATATAATAATTTGAAACTTGAAACAGTAACATGTGTGCAAACGCTGGTTATGTTATAAATTCACAAATATGTACATTTAAAAATCCATTTGATGTAGGTAGGACTTATTATAAAAAAAAATTTATGCCAGAATATTGTTTTGCATGCTTAAAGACTACAATAAATTGCTACCAAATTACTCGATTTTCAATTTAGCCAGTTCACCCCCTAAATTGACACACCCTATTGTGGTATGCCAGAATATATTGTGGTATATTGGAATATATTGTGCTATACTACAATATATTGTGGTTTACTAAAATACATAGTAATATACCAGAATATATGATGGTATACAAGAATATATTGTGGTATACTAGAATACATTGTAGTAAACTAGAATATATGATTGCATACCAGAATGTATGATTGTAAACTAGAATATATTGTTGTATACCAGAATATATAATGTAATACTAGAATATATTTTTCGGGGATTAGCCCACCCGGGCACAGGTCACTGACCCACATCGGGGCTTGGGGGGCGAAAATGTAATAATAATAATAATAATAATAATAATAATAATAATAATAATAATAATAATACAAATAATAACAACAACAACAATAATAATAATAATAATAGTAATAATAATAATAATAATAATAATAGAAATAATAGTAATAATAGTAATAATAATAATAATAATAATAATTTGGCTTGGGATAATTATGCATTTAAGAATGGCTAAATATGCATGCAAATATGCAGTAATAACTGAGAAAATATGCACTTAAATATGCACTTTAAAATATGTTAATAAATAATAACTAAGTTAATAACTCCTTTTCTGTACATTTTCTCAGTAAATTTACTTTCCCAGACAGGATGTCGCCGAAGTAGGATTTTATAAAGAAGGATTAAATACAAAAAACAATATACTGACATAAAGTAATTTATTAAACAATACTGAAAAAAGCATTTTCCTTTTAAGAAAACAGAAGAACAAAAGAGTGTCAGGAGGGAACTAATGGAGCCCATGCTTCTATACCCTGCCTGGCTGAACACGAACCCATCACGTACAGTTCATGTCCACTGACCAGCCAATCACGGCCTAGCTAACCACAGCTTAATGATGAGCTATGTAAACGTCACTTAAGTATGTTCCTTTTGGATATTATGACGCTAAAACAAATTCACGTATTTTCGATTTTGTATTAGTGCAATAAAATGGACATTAATATTTCAAATATCAGTCTTTTCCGCCCCAGCGTTGCTGTTATGCTCGCGAATTTTTTGACCCTTGAGGTTGAAGAATGTTTTAAAATATTTTGGAATTTTCCAAATATATGCTTTATAAAACAAAAAAAATATGAATATGCATTTTAGCTCAAAAATGGCTTAAATATGCATTTGCATATGCACATATGCAAATGCATAATTATCCTAAGCCTAATAATAATAATAATAATAATAATAATAATAACAACAATAAAGAACCATAAAGAAATGCAATATGAAAACAAAATCAAAAGTGAGAAACAATATATGTATGCTGTGTTGTCAATAGTAAGAGAAACAAGTGAGACCCTGCAATTGTGTGTAAATGAGGCAGAAATCAGATCATCAACCTGGGACTTGGTCACATATGGCAGCAGGGTCTACCATTAGACAACACATTATGCTTCCAATATCTTCCAAGGCGGCAGTACCTCCCTGTTTGGTAGCTGTTTTACTACCTACTACCACAATATATTGTGGTATACTAGAATATATTTTTGGTATACCAGAATATATGATGGTATACCAGAATACATTGTAGTATGCTAGAATATATTGTGATATATTTAGAATATATAATGGTATACTAGAATATATTGTGGTATACCAGAATATATGATGGTATACCAGAGTATATGATGGAATACCACTATATATGTTTGTATATGAGAAAATGTTACGGTATACTAAAATATATTTTGGTATACCAGAATATGTGATGGTATACTAGAATATATATTATGGTATACCAAAATGTATGATTGTATACTAGAATATATTGTGGTATACTAGAATATATGATTGAATTCTAGTTATATTCTGGTGTAATATGGTGACCCGTGGTGTAATGGTCAGCCTTCTCGCCACCCAAGAGAGCGGACCCGGGTTCGATCTCCGTGCAGTGTGAAACTATGTGAAAGTTTCTTTGTGACATTTGCCTCTGTCCTCCTAGCAGTAATTGGGAACCTGGGTCGGCATGCATAATTAGGGCTGACATCTTCCAGTTAATCACTAATAGAACATACACAAAGCTTTTAAGGGCCTTTTAATAGTACTTTAAGTTAAAAGAACTCGAGAGCACTTTTAAGTCCCGTAATAGTCGTTTGTTAGTTGATACCCTGGTAAACCAACAACAACAGCAGTGGCAACGCATTTACCGGGAAAGGAGAGATATATTTAATGAATATAGTGTGTATATATCAAATTAGTGTGAATATATTGTGTGTATTCCCCCTTTATAGCAGAGATCTTCTTTCTTGACTTGGACAATACTGAGAACCAGCGTGTCTCACACTCTACCACTGACCTCACCGCACCAGGAAACGCAGTATTGACTCTCATGGTGATTTCCAGCCACGCCCTCTTTAATTTATTTTTTGTTAACCACCCATCATCTTTTTTAGTTAGGTTAGGTTAGGAGGTTAGGACGTGGCCTGTTAGGTTAGGTTACCTGACCCAACAGGCCACGTCCTAACCTCCTAACCTAGCCTAACTAAAAAAAGTGATTTGCCCTAAAGATAAATCTCAGAACAAGAAAACTTGTGAAAAAATATTTTTTTCATGTGATAAAAAGGTGATGGGTGGTTAACAAAACGAGAGCGACGCTGAGTGTCACCATAACATTAAATTGGGACTTGGAAAAATTCGGGATTTTTACAAATAATAAATCGCGAATATTGCGTTTATGTTTGGAATGCGCCGCTTAATTCAAGTATTTTCTTTCGTTACTCGATGAGATCTACTGAATGGTAAGATTTTTTTTTTAAGTGATGGGTTGATAACGAAAAATAACCCCCTAGTTTTGTCTTTATTATTCAGGAAAGTCTTCAAGCGGCTATTCAATATTAACTTTTTCTCTTCAATGGCCGCCACCAATAAAAAAGTCTGGTCTGCTGTCCAGTTGGGCTTCCTTTTCTTTTGTGGGGGGTTGAGACTTCCATTTTTTCAATAACATGTTTGTTTTCAAACAGCACGGCAAGGCCAAGCCACCGATCACTATCCTTGGTTAATAAATCCTCCTTCAAACCTCATAGTTAAGATTTTTTTTTTAATTATCAAAATGTTTATAAATGTAAATACTGAAATTAATCATCATAATTTTATTGAGGTTATTCAGCCATAAGACCATTTTATATGATGAACTCCTGCTATCTTTAGCGCTGTTTAGCGGTACTTAACAAACAACTATTTGTACGGTAAAAGTTTGCTAGTTAAGCTTTGTGTATAACTTTTAAATTTTACTGCTAGTGAACAGTATTATTATGTTATTAGCATAAAAGTTTTGTGTATACGGGACCTGGATGTTAATCGATTTGCGGATAGTATTCCGGGGTAATGGTTAGCCAGTGCAGTTGGCGAGTTGTCCGGTCTTCTCGAACCATTCCTTGACATTGGGTCATGCAGCTCCTTAACTAAGGGTGTTATTGTTGCGTTGGCGACAGCTTCTACACCTTAAACAAATTCACGCCTAGGTGGCCCTTGGGCAGTCCATCCTCGTTACATAAGGGGTAACCATTGTTTATTATCTTCTGGTATGCTAGAATATATGATGGTATAATAGAATATATTGTGGTATAACAGAATATATGATATTATACTAGAATATATGACGGTATACTAAAATATATGATAGTATATGATGGTTTGCCACAATATACGATAGTATACCACAATATATGATGTTATACTAGTACATTATGATGAAACCAGAATATATTTGTATATCAGTGAACAGTTGTGTTGCAATGTAAATAGTTTTGTCTATCTCAATATACAGTAACTATCCACTCGAGTACTCTACCACACAATGAGTAGTAGTAGTAGTAATTGGCACGACGGACTTCAAGACCGAGTACATAGCGGAAAAGGTGAATGAGTGGGTTAGTGAAATCCAAGCTCCGTCTGAGATTGCTAACACAGAGCCACATGTGGCCTTTGCTGCATTCACCCATGGAGTCAAGCATCGTTGGAACTACCTGATGCGTACTATCCCTGATATCGGACCCCTCCTCCACCCTCTGAAAGAAGTTATCAGTGTTAATTTCATTCCAAAATTAGTGAAACACCCTGACTTAACCCCAGCAGAAAGAGCACTTCTTGCACTTCTATCAAGACTGGGAGGGATGGGACTAACCAATCCAGAGGAGAGTGCTGCCACCGAACATCAAAATTCACTTAAGCTCACTGCAGCCCTCAAGGACCACATAATAGCCCAGAATGCAACAGGGGAGGTGGATACCAGTGAAGTAAATAAGATTCGTAGGTCCATTACGGCAGATCGACAGCACTGCCAAAATGATAAGTTGCAGCAACTGTTGCTACAGGTACCAGAAAATTTGGAAAAAAAGTAGCTATAGCGCAGGAGGTGGGCGCCTTGAACTGGTTAACTACGTTACCGATAAGGGCAAATGGTTTCAGTCTTAATAAACAAGAATTTACAGATGCCATTGCTCTAAGGTACGGTCCGCCAGTAGAAGGTTTGCCCTCCCAATGCGTGTGTGGCTCTTCCTATGACGGCGATCACGCCATGGTGTGCAAGAAAGGGGGCTTCATATGCATGAGGCATGACGAGGTAAGGGACCTCACAGCAAATATGTTGAAGGAAATCTGCCGGGATGTCATGGTAGAACCGACCCTCCTTCCTTTGGATGGTGAGATCTTCCAACATAGGACTTCAAACACATCTAACGAAGCCCGTGTTGACGTCAGTGCTCGAGGATTCTGGACGTGGGGACAGCGAGCTTTCTTCGACATCAGGATTTTTGATCCCATGGCCGCCTGTCACTGTAACCTAGCTCTCGATGCTGCACATAGGAGGAACGAGAACGACAAGAGAAGGGCATATGGGGAGAGAACTCAAAATGTTGATCAAGGCAGCTTCACTCCTCTAGTGTTCACAACCTCTGGTGGGATGGGACCAAGTGCAAGATGTTTCTACTCCAGGCTCACGGAGGTGATCTCTGAACAGAAGCAGCAGCCCAGAAGTTATGTTACAGCCTGGATGAGATGTCGACTGTCTTTCTCTCTTCGGTCGGCTTTGCTCTGCCTCAGGGGAACGAGCGCTTCTGCCCCAATTCCGACAACTGCCGCAGATATTGAATATGAGGCTACTGTCACTGAATGCCGCATAGATCTGCGGCTCAACTAATTCAACACAGATAGGATAGCTACATCTGTATTAAGATATTTAATATTAAGGTAATTAAATGGTGGCGAAGGTGTGGCTATGTAGTAGTAGTAGTAGTAGTAGTATTAGCAATAACAATAGTAGTAGTAGTGATCGACCTGACGAGGCTGCACACAAGAGGACCCTAAGAGAATTCAGAATGTAGATCAAGGCAGTTTCAGTCCTCTGGTGTTCACATCCTCTAGTGAGATGGGGCCAAGTGCAAGAGGCTTCTACACAAGACTGGCCGAGGTGTTATCTGAACAGAAGCAGCAGCCCAGAAGCTACTTTGTAACCTGGTTAAAATGTCGACTGTACTTCTCTCTACTTAGGTCTGCATTTATTTGCCTCGGGAGAACGAGATATTCGGCCCCATAGCCAACAACAGTCGCAGGCAACAGTCACGGAATGCAGCATAGATCTGCAGCCTAACTAAATCCGCTAGGGTAGCTACTTTTGTATCAGGATATTTAATATTAAGGTAATAAAATGGTAGCGAAAGTGTGGCTCAAAGAGGAGGATGGAGGCCACATAAAAAAAGGGGGGCAGCAGCAACAGCAGCAGCAGCTATAAGAGGAGGTTAGAAGTCAAAGACACCTAGGTGCGGTAAGCAGCACGAATGATTTCAAGACCGAGTACCAAGCTCTGTCGGAAATGCTAAAACGAAGCCACATGGCACATGCATCCAAGGAGTCAAACGTAGCTGGAACTATTTGATGCACACTTTCCCTGAAATCGGACTTCTCCTCCGCCCTCTAGAAATCTAAAAGATCCCATCAGAGACTCTTTTATTGCAACACTATTAAAAGCCCTTGCCTATCCCCAGCAGAAAGGTCATTCCTTGCACCATCACCGAGACAAGGAGGAATTGGAATCACTAACTTTGTCAAGCTAACGGCAGCCTTCACTGTGCAAAATTCGATGGTCTGTTACTTGAACAACTTACCAAATAACTGTCAGAGATCGTGAAGAGAAAAGTAGATGAAGTACAGGAGGCGGGCGCCTCACACTGGCTAACAACTTCACCGATAAGAGTAAAGTGCTTTAGCCTTAACAAGAATTCACAGATGCCATTGCTTCAAGGTACAGTTGGCCAGTGGAAGGTATGTCCCCCAAATGCATGTGTGGAACACCCTTCGACGTCAAGAAAGGGGGTTTCATGTGCATGAAGCACAATGAAGTAAGGGTCTTCATAGCAAATATGTTTAAGAAGATACAATATGCCGCAACGTCACTGCGGAACCATCTCTCCTACCATTGGAAGGTGAGCGCTTCCTTCATTGGACATTCAACACAACCAATGAAGCCCATGTGGACATCAGTGCTCAAGGATTCTGGACGGGGGGACGGCGAGCCTTCTTTGATATCAGAATATTTGATCGCCGTGACCTGTCTCTTGAGGCTACACACAGGAGGAACGAGAACGAAAAGAACAGAGGATAAGCATTGAGAATCCAGAGTGGAGACCAAGGCAGTTTCATTCATTCCTCTGGTGTTCATAACATCGGGCGGGATGGGACATTGTGCTTAGTGCTTCTCTGCCAGAGTAGCTGAGGTATTATCAGAAAAGAAGCAGCAACCCAGAAGTTACCTCATGGCTTGATTGAGGGGTCGCCTACCCTTCTCCTTGTTCAGGTCTGCTCTGCTATGCCTCATGGAACAAATCATTGGCCCCTATACCAATAGTGACAAACATACTGTACACTATGATACTATAATCACTGAATGTCATATAGATCTGCTGCTTAATTAATTAAGCTAGGGTAGATATACAGGTGCAGTACAGTACTTGTATTAGGATAGTTAGGTAATAAAATGGTTGAGAAGGTAGTAGTAGTAGTAGCCATCCATTTCAGCCACCCCTCGCAGCTGCCCCTCATAGCTGTACCTTATGGCCGCCTCTCACAGGCAGCCCTTTATACTCGCCCCTCACAGCCATATCTTATAGCCGCCCCTCACAGCCGTACCTTATAAGCGCCCCTCTCAGCAGTGCCTTATAGCTGTCCCTCACAGCCACCCCTCACAGCCGCCCCTCACAGCCACCCCTCACAGCCGCCCCTCACAGCCGCCCCTCATAGTCGCTCCTCACAGCCACCCCTCACAGCCACCCCTCACACGCCAGTGCTCCAGGTCGGCCTCCTGAGAACCCATCTTTAAGCGGCGGTTCATATCACACACATCCGGAGCATCGATTCGACTAACTGCGCTCCTGGACGGTGTGTGGGTGTGTGTGGGTGTGTGTGTACATAAATGTGGCTGCGTGTGTGCATAAGTGTAGGTGTGTGTATGTGTGCCTGGATGTACATAAGTGTGAGTGTATGTATGTAGTATGTGTCTGTGGGTGTACATAAATGTGGGTGTGTGTGTGTGGGTGTGTACAGAAGTAAGGGTGAATGTTTAAATAAGTGTGGGTGTGTGTGTGTGTGTGTGAGGGCATGTGTGTACATAAGTGTAGGTGTGTGAGTGTGTGTGTGTGTAGGCGTCTGTGTACACGTAAATGTTAGTGCGTGTGAGAGTGTGTGTGTGTGGGCGTGTGTGCACATAAATGTGGGTGTGGATGAGCGTGTATGTATATAAGTGTTTGCGTGTGGGCGTGTGTGTACATAAGTGTGGGTGTGTGCATGCATAAGTGTAGGTGTGTGTGTGTGTGTGTGTGTAGGTTTGTGTCTACATATGTAATAATTAACGGTTTATTCTAAAAGTTCTGCAGCCCGAAGACTGAAAATATACAATGGACAAAAATGACTTATTACATACATTACATACAATAGCTTTCATTAGAAAAAGGTAAAGGAACATACAGTGAACATACGGATTAATGTTTACAATGGAGGTCACGTAGATCATGTGGGCTGAGGTGTTGAAACAGCAAACACGTAGTGTCGTAACTCCCTCACAGATGGTGCTATGAGGGGCTTGACGTGGTGTAGTAATTCCCTCACAGGTGGTGTTATAAGGGGCATCACGTGGTGTAGTAATTCCCTCACAGATGGTGTTATGAGGGACCTGACGTGGTGTAGTAATTCCCTTGCAGATGGTGTTATGAGGAACCTCACATGATGCTGTAGCAACTCATTCACTAACGTAGTGTTGTAGCATCATGGGGACACCACGTGGTCTGGTGTCACAGGACCTCACTCACTCAAGTGAGTGAGGTGTGGTCCCAGGCCTCCCTATCGTGGGAGACCCAGTTATCACTGGGTACCTAGGACCTCACTGCGTGAAGGTTAGCTTGGTTACGACTCAGCTGTTACTGTTGAGTTGTTTTTCACTGACTTAAGGACTGTTCACCACTATTCAACACTGGTTCCAGTCCTTTCCGAAATGAAATAGTGACTTCTGGCGAAAACTTGTTGATATTCCGGTGGGGAGGAGGGTTCAGGGGAGGAGTTGGTATGTGCCAACATAACAGTGTACCTGGCTGCTCCCAGAGGAGCGCCAGGTACGTTTTGACCCATCGGTGGTCAAGGATGTATGGGTGTGTGTGTGTGTACATAAGTGTGGGTGTGTAGGTTCATAAGTGTGGGTGTACATAAGTTTGATTGTGTGTGTGTGTGTGTGTGTGTGTGTGTGTGTGTGTGTGTGTGTGTGTGTGGGCGTGCGGGTACATAAGTGTAAATATCTATTGTCTAAGTATTAATATTTCTTGTAACACCTACTATATTTACAGTACCTGCTTTTATTGTACCATGAAAACCGTTTAATCGGAAATTATCATGTAAATAGATAAGTAATTACCATTGCAATAAACATAATTGCCAACTAGTCATAATCCTGACAGCTCTATCCTCTTGTTCAACCTTATTACTGTACAACCCATGTTGTACTGCTTCCCCATTATACTTATGTTTTTCAATTCCACTGTAATTTATGCAAAAAATAAATAAATAAATAAATAAATAAATAAATAAATATTGAAGTGATAACCGTGGTAACATACTGAGATGTTCTTATTACCACCAAGCTATTGTACTATTCCAGATGTTACTAAATGTTACATAATACTTCCATGAGATAAATGCATCGTATATATCAGGTGCCTACATGAGAGCTCAGGTTCTCAACTGGATCAGCCATAATAATATTGTTATTATTATCCATAAGAATATAAGAACATAAGAATGGAGGAAACTGCAGCTGGCCTATTGGCCCATACTGGGCAGTCCCGTTTACACCCAACTCCTATTGCTCATATAAGCATCCAACCTATGTTTGAAGCTATTCAGCGTATTCCAGTTAATGATGATATTTGGTAACCTGTTCCATTCATCCAATACTCTGTTTCCAAACCAGCGTTTACCTATTTCACGCCTAAATCTAAATTTGTCTAATTTAAAACCATTGTTACGAGTTCGCTCCTGGTTGGATAGTTTGAGTACCTTTGTAATGTCCCCTTTGTTTAGCCCTGACTTCAACTTATACACCTCTATCAGGTCGCCCCTTGCTCTACGTCTTTCCAGGGAGTGCAAATTCAGATGCTTTAACCTGTCTCTATACTCAAGGTTCCTAATGCCCGGGATTAGTCTTGTCATTCTACTCTGAATTCTTTCCAATGATTCTATATCCATTCTGTAATACGGTGGTCTCACAAGCTCAAGATACAGTTTTAGGATGACTTCGCTAGTCTTGTAACTAATACTCCTTTGTATGAACCCAAGTACTTTATTAGCCTTGTTACCAGCAAAAACACATTGTTTACTTGGCTTAAGGTTCTACTTATCATTACTCCTAAATCTCTCTCGCAGTCGGATTTCTCTATGGCATCGTTGTTCATCTGGTATCTGGTTTACCTGTTTAATCTCCTATACTGAGTACTTTTCATTTGTCCACGTTGAATTTCATCTGCCATTTTTCAGACCATTCGAAAAATTTGTTTAGATCTTCCTGTAGTTTTGCCGAGTCCTCGTCAGATTTAATAACACCTCCTATTTTAGTGTCATCAGCAAATTTACTTATGTTGCTGTCTATGCCGATATCTATGTCGTTTATGCATAAAATAAATAATAATGGTCCAAGTACTGAGCCTTGGGGAACTCTACTTGTGACGTTGCTCCAATGGGACTTAGTGCCGTTAATGCTCACTAGCTGTTTCCTGCCCTGTAACCACGCCCTAATCCATTTAAGGATGCTACCTTTGATGCCATGTGCTTCTACCTTTCTAATTAGTCTTTCGTGGGGGACTCTGTCGAAGGCTTTGCTAAAGTCGAGATATACCACATCATAATTGTGCCCCTCGTCCACCGATTCGAAAACTGATGAAAAGAATGTTAATAGATTAGTTAGACAAGAACGTCCGCTTGTGAAGCCATGCTGGGAATCATTGATCAATGGGTGCTTCTCCAGATGATTTCGAATAGAGTTTGAAATGATTGCTTCCAGTAATTTGCTTACTATTGATGTTTGACTGATTGGGCGGTAGTTAGAGGATAGTGATCTATCCCCCTTCTTGAAAATCGGTATTACATTCGCTATCCTCCAGGATTCTGGTACTACACCTGTTTTTAAGGACATGTTAAACAACTTTGCTAAGGGCATACTAAGCTCTTCCTTACATTCCTTTAATACTTTGGCAAATATCTCATCGGGACCAGGTGACTTATTAGGCTTTAGTTTGTCTATTTGCTTACTAACATCGTTACTAGTCACTACTATCTCGCTTAATTTGTTTTCTTCACTAACTCTGAATAGAGTCGGTGCCTTGGGTATCATGTGTAAAATTTCGGTGGTGAAAACTGTTGAAAAATGTTTATTCAGATTATTGCTCATTTCTCCGTCGTTATCAGTTAGCTCGCCTGTATCTGACAGTATTGGTCCAATCTTTTCTCGTGTTTTAGTTTGATACATTTGGTAGAATCCTTTGGGGTTTGTCTTCGCCTCCCTTGCTATCCTTACCTCATTATTCCTCTTGGCTTTCCTTATCTCGGTTTTAACCCTACTTGCCAATATCTTATAATAATCGTGGAGGTAAATTTCGCCACGCCTTATCCTTCTACCTATAGACTTCCTTTGGACAATGATGTTCTTTAAATAATTATCTATCCATTTAGGGGCATTGTTGTCTGATCTGAGTTTTTTGTATGGTATGTTCTGCCTTTGTGCATTAAGTAACTCATTATTTAAATTGTCGTGGAACTCGGCAATCTCAGATCTCGTTATCAGGTCGGAGTCATCTGTCAGGTTCACGGCCAAGAGCGACACCCCCCTCTCTCAGCTGCATCTTTAAACTGTCAAAGTTTGCCTTTCTGAAATCTGGTACATTAGTGGAATTTTCCTTACGTCTGCCCTGAAAATCTAACTGGAATCTAATTTCTTTGTGATCCCTGTTTGCAAGTTCGTTCCCTACCTCGACATTGCTAATGAGGTTTTCTCTGTTCGACAGAACTAAATCGAGTATATTATTATCCCGTGTGGGTTCGGTTAAATGTTGACTTAGGAAACAGTCCTGGATCGTCTCGAGAAAATCCTGTGATTCTGAGTTACCCTTAAGGTCAGTCCAATCTATTTGGCCAAGGTTAAAGTCGCCTACTATAGAGACTTTGTTGTGTATGGAAGCCCTGCGTATTTCATCCCAGATAAGTCGCTCATTAACTCTATCAAGATTGGGAGGTCTATATATTACTCCTGCGATTAATTTTTCCCTACCGTCGCTTAATTCTATCCAAATTGTTTCTGTAATCCGCTCAGTTTTTATTTCCTTATTATTTCACACTTCAGATTATCCCTAATATAGGTTGCTACTCCGCCTCCTTTCCTGGTCTGCCTATCGGTATGGAACAATTTGTAACCCGCAATTTGGTATTCGACCGGCAAATCACGTGAGTCTAGGTTGATCCATGTATCAGTGAATGCTATTATATCGATTTTTTCGGTACATACCAAGGCCCTAATATCATCCATTTTGTTTCTCATACTTCTACTGTTCGCGTAGTAGACATTTAAGTTAGTCGTGTTCTGAGTCCTCCCTTTACCGCATTTAGTTTTAAACTCCCTGTTTAATTTAGTTTTGTCATCATTCCTAACACTATTTCCCTGTAATTTTCTACTTTGCTTACCCGCTCCCACTGCAGTTTCCCCCACCCCCGTGCCCATATGTCCCCTAGCAGTTTAAAGACTTAGATATCCTTTGAACTGCCCCCTCTAGAGACCCAGCCAGGGTTGCCACCCCATCCCGAGACAGGTGCACCCCATCCCTAGCATAAAGGTCCCTTCTGCCATAGAAGTTGTCCCAGTTGTCAATGAATGGGACCGATATTGACTTGCAATATCTGTCAAGACGGTCGTTGACACCAACCGCCCTTGACAACCATTCACTGCCAACTCTCCTTCTAGGCAGGACACGGCATATGATAGGGATCCCTCCCTTAGACCTAATACGATCTATAGCTGCCTTGAACTTATCAAGAAGATCCTCGCTCCTACACCGGCCAATATCATTGCCTCCTGCACTGAGGCAGATAATGGGTTTGTTCCCATTACCAGACAAGATATTGTCCATCCTGTCAATTATATCCCCCACCCCAGCTCCTGGCAAACACACCCTCATCCTATTTTTGTTTTTACCACAAAAGGCCCTGTTCAAGTACCTTACCTGTGAGTCACCAACAATTAAAGTTTTTATACCTTCCTTGTCATCCCTGTCCCTGACTGTACTAACGTCCAATTCGTCTACTCTCTATCTGTGTTTTTCTGGCTAAATAAACTGTTTCACTTCAATTCAATTCAATTCAATGTGTGTGTGTGTGTGTGTGTGTGTGTGTGTGTGTGTGTGTGTGTGTGTGTAATAATAATAATAATAATAATAATAATAATAATTAATAAACGGTTTATTAATAGAGTTGCAGCCGGTGGCTGAAAATATACAAACTTACATGTGATTTAGACATAATAATATACGTTCAATACATTTACAGGGCTGTACAGTACAGAAATCAGGAGCTATTTATTATTTTAGCAATAGATTGGATAGTGCTATTCTTATATCTATCAGTGCGGGCTCTTATGGGCTGAATTTAGTTGTAGTGCCGGACTGCGCGAGGTGGGCGGGCGACTGCCGGTGGCAGGAGGTGGCGATGACGAGGATGGGGCAGTATTCCACTGCCAACTCCTGCTAGTGTGTGGTGGTGGTGGAGGTCACTGAGGGATGGCTTTGCCAGGGTGGAGAGAGCGTGTGTGTGTGTGTGTGTGTGTGTGTGTGTGTGTGCATAAATGTGGGTATGTGTGAGTTCTGTCTTGCTGATTAACCTTGGTAAATATAAGGCTATGGGAGTAAATCCCAAAAGAAAGATCTGCCGTGAAGCACCGCATCAGGCAGACATGCTTACAGAGCTCTAACAAGACCCCAACGGTGGTATAGATGGAAGTGATGACCACCATGGTAATCCAACGACTACACCGATGGATGACGGCAATGCATGATGGACAGGTTACTAAGGCGAAACCCAAGAAACTGGCTATTGGCAGTCCATTGTAACTCTCCCTCTCCACAGTCATTGCAACACTTGCACCACTGGATCAGGAAAAGGGATAACCCAGATATGTGGTTTCAACCTGCGCTCCCGCTTCCCCATATAAATACACTCACGTACAACCATCATCCATCTCATCATATTTTTCATCATCATCAAAACCCATATACTCCCAAAAGTCTTATGGCGACGGACGAGTGGCGACGAGGACAGGCAGAGATGACTGCCTGGAGTCTCTAGTCACAACTCTGCGCAGGGGCGGCATAGATATGATGGTCTTTTATGCACTGGGATCTAGGCAGTAGTGCAATCCCGTCCTGTCTATGCGACTAAGCAGCCCTCTCAAGGACCCACTCTGCTCATCCCACATGGGGAGGGGGCTAGAAAAGGTGTCCTAAACATAGTCTGCGTAAATAACCAACCTGACTGAGCAAACGCATTCAGTAAGGTCATCCTTATGCGGTCAAAAATACAATCAAAATCTCAGATCAAAACAAAAACAAATTATACAACCTCTTAGGGTTGTATAATGCGGGTCCCGAAAGAAGAACTGCCTTTGTGGTAAAAGAGCTGGTTAGGCAGAACATCGACATAGCAGCCATTAGTGAGTCCCGGCTCCCAGAAGAGGGTCGAATCACAGAACGGGGGTCTGGCTATACGTTCTTTTGGAAGGGTAAGCCTGCTCCTGAGAAAAACCGCATTTATGGAGTTGGCTTTGCCGTCTACTGAAATGCCTATTGGGATGAACGAGCACCTCTTGACGCTCAAAGTCCCACTGAAGCTCTCACTTCATGGCTTCTTCTTCAGTGTATACGCCCCAACACTGGATGCAGCAGATGACATCAAGGAGGCCTTTTATGCCGACCGCGACAGAGTGCTAACTTCTATCCCCAGAGAAGATAAGGTTGTGCTCCTAGATGATTTCAATGCCAGAGTTGGCAGAGATGCTAATATTTGGCTGGGAATCATAGGGAGAAATGGACCAGGCAATTATAATCCCAACTGCCTCCTCAGAAAGTGTGCTGCACACAACCTCACTATCACTAATACCATGTTTAAGCAAGCCAACAAGTTCAAGGGTTCGTGGCAACACTGGCATCTTATTGAATACAATAATGTCAGAGAAAGAGATCGTCGAGCCATGAGTGGCTCATACCACTATGCAACTGATCATTGGCTCGTCAGAGCCAAGCTATCACTTCACTTTTCCCCAAAACGGCGAAGACAGCAAGCCTCGAGAAGAGGGTTTAACACTAATCATCTCAAGGATCCAGCAGTAGCAAATGCATTCAAAGAGCAGCTCGAACATGGGCTGATAAACAACCCGACAGCAAACAACCCAAATCCAGTGCCGATTGGGATATTCTCGACACTGTCATGACAAAAACCTGCAGAGAGACCCTAGGCCAGATCGAAAGAATACACCAGGAATGGTTTGATGAGAATGGCCATGTAATCAATGTACTCGTCAATGAAAAAAGTGGTGCTTCAACTGACTGGCAGGACAACCCTCAGTCTCGAACCAAAGCTGATACCTACTGCATGAAGAAAGCGGCGGCCCTGCGACGAACTTCGTAAATCAACACAAGATGCTCGAATTTTTCAATTCCACTAAAACATTTTATGGCCCAATCACTCATGGTGCAGACCCCCCCCCCCCCCCTCCGTTCATAAGATGGTAACTCCCTGTTTAAAGACGAAGAAGGCATCCTTTAGCTCTGGAAAGAGGACTACCATTCGCTGCTCAATCGAAACACCAATGTGCATGTCCTGACTACTGAGCAGGCCCCTCAGCATGCAGGGCTGACCCACCTCAGTTATCCTCCATTCCTGGATGAGGTAGCTACTGCCATCAAAAAGATGAAAATAACAAAGCCTCAAAGCCTTATGGAATTCCAGCCGAGGTGTATAAAGCAGGAGGAATTCTGCTTACCAACCGTCTCTACTCTCCCCTGGAGAATATATGGGAAAAGGAGGAAATTCCCCAAGCTCTTGAAGACTCCTCCATCATCAATATTTATAAGTACATGGGAGTCCGGTTAGACTGTGGCAATTACTGCGAGATTTCGCGGCTGTTCATAGCTGAAAAGATTATTGCCTGAGCCCTCCTATACAGACTTCTTCCTGAGGCAGAAAACTTCTTCCCAGATTCTCAATGTGGCTTTAGACCATCACGTGGCACCACTGACATGATCTTTGATGCCCGCCAGATACAGAAAAAGTGCAAAGAACAGAGTCGTGTCCTGTACATGACCTTCACCGACCTAGCCATGGCCTCCCACTCGGTCAACAGAGAAACCCTATGGTGGACCCTCAACCGTTATGGCTGCCAACCAAAAATCATTGTCATTGTGAGGCAACTCCACAAAGGCATGAACGGTAGTGTCCTACACAGTGGTACCCAGTCTGAGTTCTTCCCCCATCCAAATGGAGGTAAGACGAAGCTGTGTACTTGCTCCAACTTTCTTTTCCATTTTCTTGACTGCCTTCCTTACTCGTTTTAGTGCCAATGTTGCCGGCAGGGTGACATCGAGTACCGGATGAAAGGTCTTTTCATTATAAGACGACTCCAGGCAGGAACAAACGTGTCGGCAGCTTCCATTACTGAACTTCAGTATGCAGACGACCTTACACTCGTCGCTCACACTGAACGCGACCTACACGAGATCCTGAACACCTATGCAGATGCGCATGCACACTTCGGCCTTGAGGTGAATGTATGTAAGACTCAGATTCTCTTTCAACCTGCCCCTGGTGCAGACACACCTCCACCATCCATCGAGGTAAACGGTACTACCCTCTCTAATGTTACCCACTTTCGGTTTCTTGGCTCTCACCTATCCACCACCGATGAGATGTGCATCTCAAACCATTGGCAGATTCCGAAACCATGTCTTCAGCTTTAGAGAGCTGAAATTATCTACAAACTTACACGTATATCGAGCAGTCATCCTCCCCATCCTGCTATATGGCAGCGAGACATAGGTCACATACAGGACGCAGGTCAAGGCTCTTGAAAACTTTCACCAACGTAGTTTACGTTCCATCCTCCGAGTTCGCTGGGAAGACAAGAGAACGATGCCAGTATTCTTGCTGACACTAACTGTAGGAGCATCGAGGGTACCATTATCTATGAACAACTACACTAGAGTGGCCATGCTATCTACATGGACGACAGTAGACTGCCATAGCAACTGCTTTACAGTCACCTCATGAATAGTAAACGCAATGCTGGCGGGCAACTGAAAAGGTGTAAGGTTAATCTTATGACAAACTAGAAAATGTGCCAAATCGACCCCCTTACCTGCGAGACGATTACTCCACACCTTGACTCTTGGAGGAGCACCACATAAGAAGGTATCAATACTTTCGAGTTAGCACGACTGCATAACGAGGCAGACAAGCGCCAACTCCGGAAAGAAGCTGTCGCCGCCCCTCCCACACTAGATGAAGCCCTCCACATGTGAAACATCTGTGAACGATCATGCCGGTGCCGTATCGACCTCTTTAGTCACCTAACAGCTCACCAACGTAGGTGACATCCTTAATAACTCATAGCTGGATGAGCGTCATTCTCGGTTCCGAGTGACAGCAAAGTAGTAGTAGTAAGTGTAGAGGTGTGTGTGTAGGCCTGTGGCATGTAGGTCTGTGAGGAGTGAGACTTGTCAGTATACAGTCTCACGAAATATTTATTTACTTGTAGTTTTTTAGAGTCCCGTTGATATCAGTAGGATGCCTGAGACTTTCGATAAATTTGGTCCAACTGGGCGGTCACTTCTTCCACAAAAGTGGGATATATTATACCCCCAAACTGGTGTATATGTACAGTGTGATATTTTCAAGTCTAAATACTGTACAGTTAATTAGACTGGCCCCGTGATCTATTACTGCAAGGGTTCTCTGTGTTGATCGGGCTGTGTTAAGCAAGCCCGAACTGAGGTGGTCCAGGTGTAGATCTTTACTCAATGGGGTCCAGTTCAAGACTACTAATAACATAAGAACATAAGAATGGAAGAAACTGCAGCGGGCCTATTGACCCAACCCCTATTGCTCATATATCTGTCCAACCTATGTTTGAAGCTATCCAGCGTATTCGAGTTAATGATGATATTTGGTAACTTGTTCCACTCATCCACTACTGTATTTCCAAACCAATGTTTACCTATTTCGCGCCTAAATCAAAATTTGTCTAATTTAAAACAATTGTTTCGAGTTCGCTCCTGGTTGGATAGTTTGAGTACCTTTGTAATGTCCCCTTTGTTGAGCCCTGACTTCCATTTATACACCTCGATCATATCGCCCCTCACTCTACGTCTCTCGAGAGAGTACTAATTAAGAAGATTTAAACTGTCTCTGTACTCAAGGTTCCCAATGTCAGGGATTAGTCTTGTCATTCTCCCCTGAATTCTTTCCAAGGATTCTATATCCATTCTGTAATACCGTGACCAGAATTGAACTGCGCAACCAAGTGGGGTCTCAAAAGCCCAAGATATAGTTTGAAGATGACCTCGCTAGTCTTGTAACTAACACTCCTTTGAATGAACCCAAGTACTCTATTTGCCTTCTTTCGAGCAAATACACAATGTTTACTTGGCTTAAGATTCCTACTTATCATTACTCCTAAATCTCTCTCGCAGTCGGATCAGTTCTCTGAGCATGAAAGCTTTGGTCTTGGCGGGAGGTGTAGTGATGGGTTGTCAGACCACAGCTTACATCGCAAGGAAAGCCAGACTTGACCCGACATTAGGGGGGTCAAGTGTAAGGGTATCCCCCGCGGGTGCTCAAGGGTGTTACAAATCAACTAGGTCCCCTTCCCATGTCACACGGCCAACAAACATGTAAGAAGGCACCAGCCGACTCTCTCCCAATATACACAATATCCTACACCGCTGAGGAAGGCCAGTCTTGACCCGACATTAGGGGGGTCAAGTGTAGGGTAACTCTCACGGCTGACCAAAGGTTATAAATCAGCCAGGCTCCCCTCCCATGTCACACATGTAAGGGGGCACCGGCCGGCTCTCTCCCAATATACACACGGCCCCACCTGATGACTTCTCCAGAAGATACAACTTATAGTCTCTGAAAAAGTCCAGACCTCACCCTACATTAGCGAGGGCAAATGTAAGGAGATCCTTCGCCGCCCTCCCGATCGGCTCAACTTGACGGCTCGCCTCCCAATATATAGGACGTCCTAGTCCTCCCACAGGGATCGGAGGAGGAGGTCCACCACAGCCGAGTCCCGCTCACGGGAGGAGAGTCATGCAGGACTTCCCTCCCCGACTTCCCTCCGGTGTCCCAGCTAAGCAGTCGCCCTCCCGATACCAGTGTCCCAGCTAAGCAGTCGCCCTCCCGACACCAGTGTCCCAGCTAAGCAGTCGCCCTCCCGACACCAGTGTTCCAGCTAAGCAGTCTCCCTGCTAGGCCTTCCCCAGGTCACGTGAGTTTTTGTCAGAGCTTTCCATGGGATGAGTTACCTACGTGGGAAGTGTATTCATTTCATGTTCGTGTCCGAGAATCGGAGTGTCTAGTAACGTAATATGATGTCCTAGTAACGTAAATATAATGTCCTAGTAACTTCAATAGAAGGTGTTATTAATGTGTCCATGTCATGTTCGTAATTAATAAAGAGCTGTAACGAAGTGGTGTTTGAGAAGTCGCCCTTAAGACGTAACAGATGTGTATTGACATAGAAGATACGATAAGTGTAAATAACTATCACGGCCACGCTACCAAAAAGTTCCTCTCTCTTTTACTCTCTTACTAAATATTCTTCCTATATAGGCTATATATAAATATTCTTCTTGCAAGATCCTTCTTGTTATACATTTCCTGTCGTGTAACCACGCTCTAATCCATTTTAGAATATCTCCTTTAATGCCATGAACCTCTACTTTTCTTATTAGATTTTCGTGGGGGACTCTGTCGAATGCTTTGCTAAAGTCGAGATATACCACATCATAATTGTGCCCCTCGTCCACTGATTCAAAAAGAGAAGAAAAGAATGTTAATAGATTAGTTAGACATGAACGCCTGCTTGTGAAGCCATGATGGGAATCATTGATCAACTTGTGCTTCTCCAAGTGATTTCGAATAGAGTTTGAAATGACTGCTTCCAGTAATTTGCCTACAATTGATGTTAGACTGATTGGGCCGTAGTTAGAGGATAGTGATTTATCTCCCTTCTTGAAAATTGGTATTACATCCGTTATCCTCCAGGATTCTGGTACTACACCCGTTTCTAAGGACATCTTAAACATCTTTGCTAAGGGCATACTGAGCTCTTCCTTACATTCCTTTAATACTCTGGCAAATATCTCATCTTGACCTGGTGACTTATTAGGCTTTAGTTTGTCTATTTGCTTATTAACATCGTTACCAGTCACTACTATCTCGCTTAATTTATTTTCTTCGCTATCTCTGTGTAGAGTCGGTGCCACGGGTATCATGTTTAAATTTTACATGGTGAAAACTGTTGAAAAATATTTATTCAGATTATTGCTCATTTCTCCTTCGTTATCAGTTAGATCGCTGGTATCTGACTGTATTGGTCCAATCTTTTCTCGTGTTTTAGTTTGATACATTTGATAGAATCCCTTGGGGTTTGCCTTCGCCTCCCTTGCTATCTTCAGTTCATTATTCCTCTTTGCTTTTCTTATCTCGATCTTAACCTTCCGGCCAATACCAAATAATAATCTCGGAGGTAGACTTCACCATGATTTATTCTCCTACCTATAGCCCTCCTTTGTCCAATGATATTCTTTAAATAATTATTTTTCCATTTAGGGTCATTGTTGTTTGATCTGAGTTTTCTGTATGGTATGTTCTGCCTTTGTGCATTAAGTAACTCTTTATTTAAATTGTTGTGGAACTCGGCAATCTCAGATATCTCGTTATCAGGTCTCCTGGTAAGGTGAGGTCGCCCTCTGTGGGTACATTGTGAGAGGTCACCTCATGTGAGGTCATGTAGTTCACCTCCAAGCGTGATACCCCTTCTCTCAGCTGCCTCTTCAAACTCTCAAAGTTTGCCCTTCTGAAATCTGGGACTTTAGTGGCATTTTCCTTGCAGCTGCCCTGAAATTCTAACTGGAATCTAATTTCTTTGTGCTAGCTGTTAGCAAGTTCGTTTCCTACCTCGACATTACTAATAAGGTTTTCTCTGTTTGACATAACTAAATCGAGTAAATTATTACCCCGGGTGGGTTCCGTTATATATTGGCTTCGGAAACAGTCTTGGATTGTTTCAAGAAAATCCTCTATTTCTGAGTTACCCGTAAGGTCAATCCAATCTATTTGGCTAAAGTTAAAGTCGCATACTATACAGACTTTGCTATGTATGGAAGCCCTGCGAATTTCATCCCAAATAAGTCTCTCATTAACTCCATCAAGATTAGGAGGTCTATATATTACTCCTGTGATTAATTTTTCTCTACCATCGATAAACTCTATCCAAATTGTTTCTGTATTCTGTTCTTTTATTACCTTATTTATTTCACACTTCAGATTATGCCTGACATAGATTGCTACTCCCCCTCCTTTCGTAATCTGCCTATCTGTATGGAATAATTTGTAACCAGCAATTTGGTATTCGACAGGTAACTCACGTGAGTCTAGGATTATCCATGTTTTGGTGAATGCTATTATATCGAATTTTTCGGTACATACCAAGGCCCTGATTTCATCTATTTTGTTTCCCATACTTCTACTGTTTGCATAGTAGACATATAAGTTAGTAGTGTTCTGAGTCCTCTCTTTGTCCCGTTTATGTTTTAACTCCCTGCCAAATTTAGTTTTGCCATAATTCCTAGCACTATTTCCTTGTAACCTTTCACTTTGTTTACCCGCTCCCACTGCAGTCTCCTCCGCTCCCGTGCTCATATGTTCTCTTAGCAATTTAAAGACTTCTACATCTTTTGAACTGCCTTCTCAAGAGAACCAGCCAGGGTTGCCACCCCATCCCTAGACAGATGCATCCCATCCCTAGCATAAAGGTCCCTTCTGCCGTAGAAGTTGTCCCAGTTGTCAATGAATGGGACTGATATTGACTTGCAATATCCATCAAGACGGCCATTGACACGAACTGCCTTTGACAGCCATTCATTGCCAACTCTCCTTCTAGGTAAGACACCACATATGATAGGGATCCCTCCCTTCGACCTAATAGGCTCTATAGCTGTCTTGAACTTATCAAGAAGCTCCTCACTCCTACACCAGCCAATATCATTGCCTCCTGCACTAAGGCAGATAACGGGTTTGTTCCCATTACCAGACAAGATATTGTCCATCCTGTCAACTATATCCCCCACCCCAGCTCCTGGCAAACACACCCTCATCCTATTTTTATTTTTATCCATAAAAAGCTCTGTCCAGGTACCGTACCTGGGAATCGCCAACAATTAAGGTTTTCGTACCTTCCTTGTCAGCCTTGTCCCTGACTATGCTAACATCCAATTCGTCTATCGAAGGACTGAAAGAGCTGGTACACTTAGCTGTTGTTGTAGTATCCTTGGTGAGGGGCTTGGCGTTGCCATGCCCATAGAGAGTAATTCCTGCACTCGCCACCAGAGCGATCTATGAGTCGAGCTTCTAGAAGGTTCTCGAAGGAGGAAGTGGAATATCAAGCAAAACTACAGTCAGCGGTGTTTACATAACGTGTATAAACAACCGGCTATTAAATGATCCGTTTCACCCATGAATCACTCTTAACTGTGCCATTGTCGATATATTACTTAACTAAATATCTAACATACTTGACGCATTGCAAGTGTGAAGCAAAGTATCCATTTACCACATATGAGCAATCTATTTAGTGTTTAGCGAATTATCTACGACTGAGAGTTAGGGTTGCATCAAACTGTGACCCTCGGACTGCACAAAACATCCGCGGGATGTCTAATAAGGCTATAACCTATGAAAAACTTTACCCTTTTCAGGTCATTGAATAATGAATATTCATAATTATACATCCATGGTTGTAAGTTATTAATTACTTCCTCTAAATTATACAATTTGTAAATTATACTGGGTACATGTGCACAAAAGTGAGTGTGTATGTGTGTGCAAATAATAATAAACGGTTTTTTAATAGAGTTGCAGCCGGTGGCTGAAAATGTTAGGTTCTGAATAATAAGTTCTATATACAGGAGAGAACACAAACACCTGTATAGTTTTGTAGGTTCGGTTTACTGGATAAGAGTATGTACACAAAGGAGAGCAGCGGTCTCCCTGGCAAGGCTCCTTGTCAACTGCTATAGACGGCGTATGGCAAGTGATACATTAGCAGCTTCCATACGTCGCCAGGCACATTAATTAAGCATGTGGGATATGGCAATAACATTGCCACACGCTGCTAGCTAGGCTGAATAAATAATACATAAATGGAGCACATACATAATATACATACATGATATATAATCCAGCATACATAATATACATACACCTCCCTCCCCCCTATACGCTCATAGCAAAGTCTTGAGCGGACCTTTTCTTTTGGATCCGTTCTGAGCGTCGAGGGACTTCATCACTGGGAAGGGTATGGGACTCAACACTGGTGGCGGGGCCAGCAGAAGGCATTGTTACAGGGCGGAGAAAACGGCGGTTCCTCCACCACACACGACCACTGGGTAACCGCACCTGGTAGTCCCGTGACCTGCCGAGACCCATAACTACGCCTACTTTGTCCCAACGTAGGGAGGTCGGGTCCTGAACACGGACTTGGGTGCCGACACTCAACCTGGGGAGAGAACGGGCGTGGTCATTGTAGCGGGCGACGACGTCCTGAACACGTTCGGCGGCTCGGCGATCACAATCCTCTGTCTTGGCCTGCCACTCCTTGGAGAAGGATTGAGGGTGAGCAGGGACACAAGAACGAAGGGGGCGTCCATACAAAACCTGGGCAGGGGAGCGTCCGGTGTAGTTAGGTGTGTTGCGGAGTTCAAGAAGACCCCTGTCGAAGGCCTCGCAGTCAATGTTCCCAGAAGGGGCCACCTTAAGGATGAGGTGCTTCAGGGATTTGACAGCAGCCTCAGCGTGGCCGTTGGACTGCGGGTAATGGGGCGATGACAACACATGCCGGACTCCCCATCGGTCAAGGAACACAGCAAAGTCCCGGCTTGTGAACTGAGGCCCTCCGTCGGTTCGCAGGCGTACAGGAACGCCCACGTCACGGAAGTAGTGGCGGAACTTGCTGATGGTGGCGGCAGACGTCGTGTCATTACCGCACTTGATGACAACCGGCCAACCAGAGAGACGGTCGACGATAACGAGGAAGGACTTTCCTGACACACAGAAAAAGTCGGCCGACACAGACTCAAAGGGGCGGGTGGGGTTGTCGTCACTCATAAAGGGTTCCTGCTGCTGGCTGGGTTGTAATACTTGGCAGGGCTCACACGCACGGACAACATTGGAGATGTCGGAGTTGATGCCGGGCCAGAACACAGTCTGTCGTGCACGTCGTTTGGTGGCCTCAGCTCCACGGTGACTGTCGTGAAGGCGGGCCAAGGCGTGGGGACGTGATGCAGCAGGGACAACTACACGTGCTCCGTACAGAACAAGGTCTCCGTCGCAGTAGAGTTCATCGCGGAGTTTCCAATACGGGAGCAGGGTGTTGTGAAGATCGTAGCGGTTGCTAGGAAATCCATTCCTCACACACTCGACGAGTCGGACATAGGAAGGGTCATCTCGGGCCGCTGTTCGAAGGTCCTCCATTGCCTTGTCGTCATCTGGTGACAGGTCCGAACGAAGGGATTGGACGGCATGGAGAGTGACCACAGTCCTGACGGAAAGAGCGAGGTCGGCGTCGAGTACATGGTCTTCTGGAGTAGGGCGGCTGACAGGAGAGCGGGATAAGGCATCAGGGATGCAGAGCTCCTTACCAGCACGCCACACTGCAGTGAAGATGTACGCCGAGAGTTTCTCTTTCAGACGCTGGAGGCGAGGGTTCTCAACGGCGTCTAGCGTGTAGTGGTTGAGGATCGGGACAAGCGGGCGATGGTCGGTCACTAGGTGAAAGTATTGCAGGCCTATGAGGTAAAACCTGCACTTGGACATCGCCCAAACCACGGCCAACAGCTTCAACTCAATAGTGGCGTAGCGCGTCTCAGTGTCAGAGAGGAAACGCGAGCCACACTGGACGAGCCGGAACTGCCCTCCACCATGATCCTGCAGTAGGGCGTATCCCACGCCATACAAGCGTGAGGCATCTGTCTGCAGAACTGTCGGCAAGGCTGGGTCAAACGTGGCGAGGACAGGTGGACGAGACAGGGCCTGTTTCACTTGCTGGAAGGCCTTGTCGTGGTCGGGGGTCCACAGGAATGTCCTCTTGGGGCTCATCAGGGGGCGAAGTGGTTGAGCAGCTGCGGAGATGTCCGACGAAAACTCTGCTAACTGGTTGACGAGACCGATGAAGGACCTCAAGTCGGTCAGGTTAGCAGGGGTGGGAAAATCCGTAATGGCGCGGACCTTTTCCGGGTCAGCTGCGATACCATTCCCTGAGAGGGTGTACCCACAAAAGTCAACTGAAGAGCTGGCCAGAACAAACTTGTCGGCATTTAGGGTAATGCCGTGCTTCCGGCACCTGTTGAGTACCTCGTAGATACGGCAGAGGTGATCCATGTAATCCTCATCGTACACGAGTATGTCGTCGACCACTTTCACGCAGTTTGCCAGACCTTGTAGAGCCATATCACCTCGAAGACAGAAAGCGTCTCCTGTAGCGGCGAATCCCATGGGGCCACGGCAATAACTGTAACGTCCATGCGGGGTGATGAAAGTTGTGAGTGGTCGGTCTTCTTCGGCAAGCTCTATCTGCCAGTATCCACACAGGGCGTCCATCGTCGTGAAGAAGCGCGCCTTCGGGTTCACGCTGCGTATGGCTGCAAAGGGCGTGGGAGAAGGGTGCGCAGGACGAGACACCTGGTTGTTGAGCTTGGAAAGGTCAGTGGTGATCCGAACACCACCTTTAGGTTTTGCGACGACAACCATCGGGTGACACCATGGAGACGGGTCATCGCCGGTTGGTACAATAATTTCTTGGGCGACCATGGAGTCCAGCTCGTTTTTGACCGCCTCGCGGAAGGCCAGGGGAACCAGTCGAGGGGTGTAAATAGCGAATGGCTTCGCGTCGTCCCTCAGGTGGATCCTCATGGGGGGGCCTGCCATCTTCTTGAGAGGCTTGGATTCCAGAGTGGACTTGGTCACCAGAACGTCGCTGAATTCCTTCAGGAAGTACTTCCGAGCATCCGAAGGAGAGGTGTCACTGGCAAGAGGCAGGGGTAGGGCGGCAGCAGGGTCGTTGCTGCTCCCTTTTTGCACCCTGTTGGCGTGTTTTACCTCAAGAATAGGTTTGGGGAAGTCCTGGGAGATGATGGCCAACTCCTGACAATGTCTGTAGGACAGCAAAGGAGTCTGGACACCGTTATGCACATCAATCCAGGCTTGACACGACCTGTTGCCAAAGGTGACTTGTGCTTGGAGTGAACCCAGGGCCGAGTTCATCTGTGAACCATCTGCCATAAAGCGGAGATCCTTGGGGGGCGGTCCTAGATCACTTGGAGAGAGCCCCAAGCATTGCAAATGCTGGGGACCGATGACTGTAGCATCAGCGCCGGTGTCGGGCAACATCTGAAGACGGGATGACACACCGCCGTAGGTCACAATGACACTGATATACTGAGGGACTTTGGTCCTGGGACGCTGGGGGGAGCACACATTCCTAATGTGGCTCGAGCGTTGTCAAGAGTCGTCGTGCCTCTGATTGGAAGACTGTGGGCGGCCCTCTCTGGTGGAAGGGGGCTGAAGCTTCCGCCGACGCGGTCCCTTGGGTATGTTGGAAGGGCAACACTTGTCATAGTGGCCCAGACGACCGCACACATTGCACTGGACGCGTTTGGCTGGGCACCGTACTGTGAGTGACCAGTGGCCCTTACGGTCACAACTGTTGCAGGTAGACTGAGCAGCTGGACACACCTGTGTTCCGTGCTGCTTACCACAGTTGTTGCAAAATAAACCGGGCGTGGACGTGGTGGGCGAAGGCGTAGGAACAGACTTCTTGTCCTTCTTGTACCGGGACACAGCGCGTACAGCTGTAGGGGGAGCACGGATGGCAGAGGTGGCACACCTGGCAGCCTCATAGGAGCGACATATCGTCAACACATCCTTAAGAGAAGAGGAAGAGTCGAGGGAGGTGAGGCGTTGGACAAGTTCCTCGTCCTTAACACCCATCAGGATCACCTGCTTCAACTGGGTCTCCTCGCACTGCTGGTGGTGGCCTGGACATATATCTACCTCTTCCGAGGCGCTCTTGAGTCGTACGTAAAAGGCATCAAAAGACTCACCCTCCATCTGTCTGCAGCTAAACAATTCCCTCCTGCGCAGAGCTTCATTCTGCTGTCCTTTGATGTGCCGTTGTAGAACGTCCAGTACCTCCTCTACAGACAGCGAAGAGGTTGGGGTACCTGCAACGTATGTTCCAAGACACGCTGAATTTCCAAGGACAGGCACATACGCAGCTGGATGAGTTGTTTAGGCTGTGACAAACTCTGGAGATCCACCATTGTAGAATAATCAGTCCACCGTCGCCGCCATTCACGAAAAGTCTGGAAATTCACATCAGGCTTCAAGATGGGCGGTGTTTGAGCTGCTGCTTTAGGTGGGGCTGGGGGGTGTGAAGGAAGCATGGATGAGGTATCTGAACCAGTCAGTACCGAGGCAGTGTTAGAGCCAGGGGCTTGGTTAACAGTGAGGCGAGATATCAAGGCTTCAAACCGTTCACTGTCTTCCAATCTCCGTTGGTTGTCTCGTTCTGCCTCTGCTTGCCTTCTGTGCTCATCCGCCAAACGTCTGTGGGCTTCATCCTCGCGTTTCTCATCTCTCATAAACTTCAGTAAAGCAATTATCTCTGGAGACAACGCTGAATATTGAGGTGAGGGACTGCGCGTTGTGGGGGCTGGAGCGTCGTGGCCGGCCTGGTCATCCATCTCTGCGGGGCTATCACCCGCCTGACTCATCCAGACGCTGGGTCCACGGCTACGTAAGGCGTGAGACATAACTACTTCATCTGTGTACTATGTCTTAAATCAGTATTGACCGGTCAGCCCGTCGTATCAACAAGATTTCAGACAAAAAATTAATTAAATACACAGATAAGTAGGTTATATATATAAAATATATATAAAGAAGCCGCGCGGTCAGCGAGTGTTAGTACGTGTATGTGTGCGCGAGGGCAGTGAGAGCGGTCTCCTCGAGCTGTGAAGGGGTGTGGAGACGACGCTGTGAGGGGGTGGAGGGAGAGGCGCGGCGACTCTCAGTCAGTCCAGTTATCCTCAGGACGCGGTCAGAGACGGGTGCACTGAACTCTACTCCTTACAAATGCCCAGAACGTGCCGTATACCTTGGGAATCCTTTAGAACAAGGTCACACATGAATGGCACGCAACACACAATGCACTAAACACTTCACAGAAAATCACTGTCACTGACACTGCTCAAAGTTGCTGAATTCTTCGAGCAGGGATGACGCGCGGGAGTTGACCCAAGGCTTGACCCAAGGCGGGAGGGGTCCATAGCCGGCTTTCCACAAACTTTGCGCTATCACTCGTAATTATCCAGTAAGATCGGATCACTGCGCCATGTTAGGTTCTGAATAATAAGTTCTATATACAGGAGAGAACACAAACACCTGTATAGTTTTGTTGGTTCGGTTTACTGGATAAGAGTATGTACACAAAGGAGAGCAGCGGTCTCCCTGGCTAGGCTCCTTGTCAACTGCTATAGACGGCGTATGGCAAGTGATACATTAGCAGCTTCCATACGTCGCCAGGCACATTAATTAAGCATGTGGGATATGGTAATAACATTGCCACACGCTGCTAGCTAGGCTGAATAAATAATACATAAATGGAGCACATACATAATATACATACATGATATATAATCCAGCATACATAATATACATACAGAAAATATACAAACTTACATTTGATTTAGACATAATGATATGCGTTGAATACATTTACAGGGCTGTAAAGTACATAAATCAGGATCTGTTTATTATTTTAACAATAGATGGGATGGTGCTATTCTTATATCTATCAGTGCGTGCTCTTATGGGCTGAATTTTGTTGTAGTGACGGACTGCACGAGGTGGGCGGGTGACTGCCGGTGGCAGAAGGTGGCGATGAAGAGGATGGTACATAAGTGTGAGTGTGTGTGTGTGTGTGGGTGTATATGTGTGTGGAAGTGTGGATATGTGGGTTCATAAATATAAGTGGGTATGTGTAGAAGTGTGCGTGTGCTTATACATAAGTGTGTGTGTGTGTGTGTGTGCTTGTACATAAGCATGAGTGTGTGTGTGTGTGGGTGTGTGTATGTGCAAGTCTGGATACTTTTATGGTAAAGACCAGCAGAGAGACCCTCGGCCAGTTCAAAAGAATACACAAGGATCTGGTTTGATGAAAATGGCGCGGATATCAGAGTACACATCGATGATAAACGTGCTACATTTACTGACTGGCAGAACAACCCTCAGTCATTGACAAAAGCTGATACCTTCCCCAACAAGAAAGCGGCAGCCCTGCGGGAACTTCGCAATCTAAAGAACAACTGGCTTTAAAATAAAGCATGTGAAGCACAAAAACATGCAGATCAGCACAAGATCCACGAATTTTTCATTTACACTAAAATATTTTATGGGCCAGTCACTCTTGGCACAGCCCCCCTTCGCTCATCTGACGGTAACCACACAATTAAAGACGTCGAAGGCCCCCCTTCAGCGCTGGAAAGAACACTATCATTCATTGCTCAACCGAAACACCTATGTGGATGTTCTGACTACCCAGCAGGTCCCTCAGCATCCAGAGCTGACCCACCTCAGCTATAGTCCATCCCTGGATGAGGTAGCTACTGCCATCAAACAGATGAAAAATAACAAAGCCTTAGGGCCTGATGGAATCCCAGCCGAGGTGTATAAAGCAGGAGGACCTCTACTTACCAGCCGTCTCCACTCTCTTCTAGAGAATGTATGGGAAAAGGAGGAAATCCCCCAAGCTCTTAAAGATGCCTGCATTGTTAATATTTATAAGAACAAGGGGGACCGGTCAGATTGTGGCAACTACCGTGGGATTTCGCTGCTCTCCGTATCTGGCAAGATTATAGCCAGAGTACTCCTAAACAGACTTCTTTTTGATGAGGAAAACTTCCTCCAAGAATCTCAATGTGGCTTTAGCCCATCACGTGGCACCACTGACATGATCTTTCCTGCCCTCCTGATACAGGGAAAGTGCAGAGAACAAGGGTCATGACTTGTACATTACCTTCATTGGTCTTATTAAGGCATTCGACTCAGTCAACAAGGAAGCCCTCTGGCGGATCCTCAGTCTTTTTGGTTGTCCACCAAAATTCATCGCCATTGTGAGGCAACTCAACGAAGGAATGAACGGTAGTGTACTACACAGTGGCACCCAGTCTGAATTCTTCCCCATCCAAACAGGGTTTAAACAGGGGTGTGTACTGGCACCAACTCTCTTTTCCATCTTTTTGGCTGCCTTCTTTATTCATGCCAGTGCCAATTTAGCCGGCAGGGTGGACATCGAGTACCGGGTAAAGTGGGGTCTTTTCAACATAAGACGACTCCAGGTAAGATCAAAGGTGTCGGCAGCTTCCATTACTGAACTTCAGTATGCAGACGACCTCACCCTTGTTGTTCATACTGAACACGACCTACAGGAGATCCTGAACACCTATGCAGTCGCGTATGCACACTTCGACATTGAGGTGAATGAACGTAAGACTCAGATTCTCTTTCAACCTGCCCCTGGTTCAGATACACATCCACTGTCCATCCAGCTAACGGTACTACACTCTCTAATGTTGCCCACTTTCGGTAGCTCGGCTCCCACCTCTCCACCACCGCAGACATCGATGAAGAAATTCAGCATCGGATCAGATGTGCATCTCACGCCTTGGGCGTACTCCGAAATCGTGTCTTCAGTTGTAGGGAGCTGAAATTATCCACAAAGTTGCATGTATATCGAGCAGTGGTCCTGCCCACCCTACTATATAGCAGTGAGACATAGGACACATACAGGAGGCACCTCAAGGCACTTGAAAACTTTCACCAACGTAGTCTACGTTCCATCGTCTGAGTTCGCTGGGAAGACAAGAGAACAAATGCCAGCATTCTTGCTGACACCAACTGTAGAAGCATCAAGGCTACCATTATCCATGAACAACTAAGTTGGACTGGCCATGTTACCCGCATGGACGACAGTCGACTGCCAAAGCAGCTACTTTACAGTCACCTAACGAGTAGTAAACGTAACGCTGGCGGGCAATTGAAAAGGTATAAGGATAGTCTTAAGCAAACCTGAAAAGGTGCCAAATCGATCCCCTTACCTGGGAGTTGATTACTCCACATCGTAACGCATGGTGGAGCACCACACGGGAAGGTGTCAATACTTTCGAGTTAGCCCGACTGCAAACCGAGATAGTTATGCGCCAACGTCAGAAAGACGTTGCCACCCCCCCCCCCCCACCCCCGCACTAGATGGAGCCCTCCACCTGTGCAACGAATGTGGACGACGCTGCCGGGCCCGTATCGGACTCTTTAGTCACCTCAAAACTCACTAACCTAGGTGACATCCCTAATAACTCATATCATTTTACCATAGCTGGATGATTGTCATACTTGATTCTGAGTGACAGCAAAGTAGTAAGTGTGGATATGTATGCTCATAAATGTAAATGTGTATGCATAGAAGTGTGCTTGTGCTTATACATATGTGTGTGTGTGTGTGTGTGTGTGTAATAATAATAAAAATAATAAATAATTAACGGTTTATTAAGCTAACATAGCAGCCCGAAGGCTGAAAATATACAATGAACAGAGATGACAAGTTACATATGGTGGAATCGGGGAGTGGGTCACTTGATTGACAAAAGCTTTCAATACAAAAACATAAGAAATATATAGTCAACATACAGATTAACTATAGATCTGGTACTGTGGAAACTGGTCTTGTAAACATTCTTGTGACCTCACTGGATGGCCGTTGCGTTGTACCTGGGTGCTAATCCGCTACCTCACTACAGCTGCAGATGCATCACATGGTCCT
Source organism: Homarus gammarus (assembly GCA_958450375.1). Classification (NCBI taxonomy): domain Eukaryota; kingdom Metazoa; phylum Arthropoda; class Malacostraca; order Decapoda; family Nephropidae; genus Homarus; species Homarus gammarus. Next base: position 209,968 of record CAUDMG010002591.1, read on the forward strand.
GGGAGATCCTCCAGCTCACACAGGGTGTTGGAGATAGTTTTTGTTCATGTGATACAATTAGGAATTCATAGTTCTTGGCCTGGGAGGAGTAGGGAGTCCCCATTTCTCTCCTGAAATAGTTTGGAGTCTTTCTTGGCTTCTCATCCAGTGTTGGTGGTGGTGGGTGTACGGTGGACTGGGTGTGCCAGGTCCACGTCAGGTCAACATTGACCGCCAAGCACGATTGTCACCCTAATAGTTGTTTCTTCCTTTCGAGTTGAAATTGTCACTTTTGTATATCACTTGTGGGTTGATCGTCAATCTTTGCAGTGTACTGTTGGTGGGAGGAAGTTGATAAATCCAGATGGGGAGGAGGAGATGGGGACAGGGAAGGGCCTGACAAACCAGATCGGCAGTGGGCAGCGCCGACGTCCTCACCTTGTGAATGCTGGAGACTGAGTGTGTGTGTGTGTGTGTGTGTGTGTGTGTGTGTGTGTGTGTGTGTAAATAATAATAATAATAATAATAAACGGTATATTAATAGAGTTGCAGCCGGTGGCTGAAAATATGCAAACTTATATGTGATTTAGACATACTAGTATACGTTCAATACATTTACAGGGCTGTACAATACAGAAATCAGGAGCTATTTATTATTTTAACAATAGATGGGATGGTGCTATTCTTATATCTATCAGTGCGGGCTCTTATGGGCTGAATTTTGCTACAGTGGCGGACCGCGCGAAGTGTGTGGGGTACTGCAGGCGGTAGTAGGTGGCGATGACGAGGATGGTGCAGTAGTCCACTGCCAAACCTTGCTAGTGCGTGGTGGTGGAGGTCACTGAGAGATGGCATTTCCAGGGTGGCGAGAGCGTTGTTGTAGCCGGAGTAGTCTGAGCCGAGCATGATTCTGCAGGCCCTCTTCTTTACCTTCTCTAGCTGACGTTGTTGGGTAGTGCTGAGAGAAGATGACCAGACTGGTGATGCATACGTTAATTTTGGGAGTATTGTAGATAGTCCTCAGCTCTGGCGTGGGTGCCCCAAGTGACCTGAGTTCATCGTAGCATGTAGAGTCGGTACGAGGCTGCCTCGATAGTGTTGTTTACACAGGCCTTCCAGTCCAGTTTGTGGTCTATAGTTGCACCCAGGAGTTTGGCAGACTGCACTAACTGGAGAGGATGGGCACCCACTGTAACTGCTGGAGCCTGCACTGGAGTGATGGCGGCGTTGATGTGCGTGACTATGGTTTTGGCGTGATTGATGGTGACCTTGATCCGTAGTCCATGCCTGTAGCCTGTCCAGGGTGCCTTGTAGCGATGATTAGTCCGGTGAGGTATTGTTCACTGTAACCCCCACAGTAGGGTGTGTCATACGGAGGCGAATTTCTTTTTTTGAGTTTGAAAAATCGGCCCATGGTATTAATGATGCAGTTCTATGTGCAGAATCATGTGATATCTTCAGATTTGAAAAGTTTTTATTTTTTGCTTGGTAAATTTTAACTTGAAATCTTATTAAAATTCAGTGTTCCCACCCTTTTACCAACACCACTAAATAGCTTATTTAAAGTAAAGTAAATGTATCAGGTTAATTTATTAGGATGAAAATGATCCAGAATAGTGAAACGAATGATCTTGACACATTTATTAAATTTAATATTCCTTTAGAAAACAAAATCATCAAATACAAAAACCGGTTTTACTACTACGACCCGGTGTTGCTGCACATCATAGAGAACATGTCTTTCTTGCTTCTGTTTCTACTCATCACCTCCCTGCTGACCACCTGAGCTCGGATGTAGCCTTCCCTCCTCTCCTGGCTGTACACGTGACTGCTGGCCTCGCTCACTTGCTGTACACAACGCTCTATACTCTGGGTGTGCGAGGGCCAGGCAGGGACATGCATGGGGTTGTCCAGGAAAGCTCTGACTTGAACATTGGTGAGGCTGCAGGTAAAAGGGGGCTCACTGCCAGCCTGGATGTTATCCAGATCTATGAGATCAGTGAGGGTCTTGGCACCTAGATTGACTTCAGGAGTCTTCCTGACCCTGAAGGAATCGTCACCAACTGATTCGTCATGCCCAGATCCTCTCATAAATCTCATATCCAAGATCTTTTTGACTGCCACTCTTCTCTCCTCCTCATCCTTACTGCAGAGCATTGTCTGCAGAACTGCCTCGGGATGAGCATACCCGGAAGATCTCCTCACAGTCTGCTCCACAATCTGAACAACCTTCCTTGGCTGACTCCTCAGGAGCTCAAGCTGGAAGAGAACATGCCTCGGACCTTCGGAGAACGATGACTTGACCTTGGTGTTGAACCAATTTGGCAAGTAGACACTCACGATGAATTGGACAATAAGTCTCAGGTTGTGAAGCTGGTTCCCTTTCAGTTTATGATGAGCGACCCAAATTCTGCAGAACCTGAGAGCCGTTGTGAGCCACCTAGAATGTGAGACTGGACCTATCTGCAGGTAAGCAAGTCTATCAGGCATGACCCCAGTTTTGATGGCACTGCAAATCATGTAACCATAGTACTGGTCAGTACTCAGGTCGTCAATGACAGTATGTGCAAGCTCAATGAGTGGAGGGCCAACTGTGATTTTTTCAAAGCCCGGATTTATTTCTAACTCAGTGGCAGAGTCCAGCATCTTGCCAAGAGGACCAGACCATCTGTTGTTTGAAAGAGTCTTGCCATCCAGCTCCTGGATCAGATGTCTGAGTGGCAACTCGTTGGTGTGGAGGTCACAAACAATCCAATCCAGCTTCCTCCCAATCTTCCGCTCTATCCACTGTATGACCCCCCCCTTGCCACCCTGTGTTCGTGTTGGTGCTGTCCCCTCCAATGGCCTGCAGGGTCTGGTCTACGTTCCTCTCTCTGAGCCAGTTCACAATGTTATCTGCCACTATCTCAGCTGGTTTCCTGATGTCATCTTTCTCTGGAGTGAAATGCCACAAATACTTCCCTCCTGGTTCACTGCAGCAAGAGTAGTGTTCCTCCTTCACCATGGCAGGGAACAACTTGTCAGAATCTCCAACTTTCATGAATACTTTAGTGTCATCCCTTCTCCCATCAAAGAACAAACAATTGATTCCATTTTCTCTTATCCCCTTATCAAACTCCTCTTCTAGGTTACTGACAAGTTTCTCCTGAGCTCTCCTTACTTTGTTATGATCTATCACCAGGTGAACATCATCAGGTGTTATCAAACCACCGTCAATCCAGGCAGCTGTTGCTATCTCTGCAGTTTCTCTGAGACCAGTGTGGTGCCGCATGTTGGCCAGAGCTATGCTCGGGATATCTTTCCTATTTCGAATGTTATGCCTGGAAGGTTTGGGATCATTATTTTCTGGGTTAGGGACAAAGTCACTATTCTCCTGGTCAGCACTCGGATCAGCCATGGGGAAGTCATTAAACTCTGAATCAGCTTGACTCCAATCATCGGCCTTTTTTACCTCACCCTGGGCCTTCTCAAGTCTCTTTTCCTCGGCAACTCTTCTCCTCTTCTGTCTCTCTGTAGCAGCCTCCTGTCTCTTGGACTCCGGAAAATCTTGGCTAGAAATCATGAGAGCCCCTATACTGCCAGTCTTCTCTCTCTGTGCTTTGACAAATGCCAGTTCGATCACAGGAATCTTCAGTTCACGCTTGCAAATACAGGAGATGTGGGCCTCGGATTTACAGTCACGATCGCATCCAAACTCAGGACAGAGAACAATTGGGCACTTGCAAGTAATTATGTCAAATAACTGGTCCAGTTGCTTGGCAAAGCTGTCCTTAACTGCAAGTTTTCCTCTCCCAAGAGAGGTATCTCTTGCCTTTTCCCAACTGGCTAGCAGTCTCTCACTAATCTTCTTCTGACTTGTTATGATTGGAGGCTTGAACTGAGCGTTAGCCAGAGTGTACTGTGCCAAGACAGCTTTGGTCATATCACTGGCAATGTCTTTGTTTGTGTAAGTTCTTTGGTTCTTTTCACTGATTTGCCTGATTAAAACACCGTATCTCAAAGCATCTCTCAATGTAGGCAACTCCGACTTCAGGAGCTCTCTCCCAGACCCAAGATAGTGACTGAGATGGCTGGATTTTTGGTTCCTCGTCCTGACACAAGCAGCCATCGCAAATATTATCAACTTATAAATGCATCAGAATCTGAAACAGAAAAAAATATTGTTAGTTGGGTTGTTAAAGAATGAAGTCAGAAAGCAATGTTCACTATTTAATTGTAATGCACTAATGCGGCTGTACGTTAGATTTTCGATAAATTTCACGCTAAAATTTACCTAGCAAAAGGTTGCAAAATATTGAAACTGAAATTATTTTCTGTTTATATACACTAAAATCTACCAAAAAAGTGATGGGCCATTAGTTTTAGCTGATCTTCCCTCCTATGACACACCCTACCCCCACAGTGCAGTCATCCACGTACTTCCATCTGTGAGGAGTGTCAGAAAGATCGTCGTTAATCAGGATTAGGAAGCACAGTGGTCCCATCTTGGTCCCCTGGGAAACACCGCAGGTGAGGTATTAGAATGTGGAGACAGAACTCTGGTACCTCACTGCCTGACGACGCTCACTCAGGAAATCAGTGAGCCATGAGACCAGGTTGGTGGGCAGCCCTAATGCAATGGCATTGTTTATAACAGTTCAGTGATCAACAAGGTCAAAGGACTTTCTAAAGTCAATAAGGGCAGCGGCCAGTGATTTCTTAAGTTTCTCCAGGTATTTGTGCAGAAAATCCAGGAAACTACCTAAGCAGTGTGATGTAAAGGAGGTCATCATATTGCCAAATTACTGTGACTCAATTGACAGATAAATACTAGGAAATACCCATTCAAAAAGAAAGTCTTCACAGAGTAGACTGAGTATGGTGGCTAGTGGGTGATGGGAGGCTTGTGGGTGATGGGAGGCTTGTGGGTGATGGGAGGCTTGTAGGTGACGGAAGGCTGGTAAGTAATGAGAGACTGGTGTGTGATGGGAGGTTGGTGGGAGATGGGAGGTTGGTGGGTGATAGGCGGCTGGTGTGTGATGGGAGGTTGGTGGGAGATGGGAGGTTGGTGGGTGATAGGCGGCTGGTGGGTGATGGGAAGCTTATGGGAGATATGAGGCTTGTTGTTGACCGAAGGCTTGTGGGTGATGGGAGGCTTGTGGGTGACGAGAGGCTGGTGGGTGGCAGAAGGCTGTTGAATGACGAGAGACTGATGGGTGATGGGAGGCTGGTGGGTGATGGGAGGGTGGTGGGTGATGAGAGGCTTGTGGGTGATGGATGCTTGCGGGTGATGGGAGGTTTGTGGATGATGGGAAGCTTGTGGGTGATGGGAAGCTTGTGGGTGATGGGATGCTTGTGGGTGATGGGAGGCTGGTGGGTGATGGGAGGCTGGTGGGTGATAGGAGGCTTGTGGGTGATGGGAGGCTTGTGGGTGATGGGAGGCTTGTGGGTGACGGAAGGCTGGTGAGTAATGAGAGACTGGTGTGTGATGGGAGGCTGGTGGGAGATGGGAGGTTGGTGGGTGATGGGCGGCTGGTGGGTGATGGGAGGCTGGTGGGTGACGAGAGGCTGGTGGGTGACGAGAGACTGATGGGTGATGGGAGGCTTGTTGGTGATGGGAGGCTTGTGGGTGATGGGAGGCTTGTGGGTGATGGGAGGCTAGTGGGTGATGGAAGGCTTGTGGATGATAGGATGCTTGTGGGTAGTGGGAGGCTTGTGGGTGATGGGAGGCTTGTGGGTGATGGGAGGCTTGTGGATGATGGGAAGCTTGTGGGTGATGGATGACTTGTGGGTGATGGGAAGCTTGTGGGTGATGGATGACATGTGGGTGATGGGAGGCTTGTGGATGATAGGATGCTTGTGGGTGATGGGAGGCATGTAGGTGACGAGAGGTTTGCGGGTGATGGGAGGCTGGTGGGTGATGGGAGGCTTGTGGGTGACGGGAGGCTGGTGGGTGATCTGAGGCTGGTGGGTGATGGGAGGCTTGTGGGTGACGAGAGGCTAGTGGGTGGCGGAAGGCTGGTAAGTGACGAGAGGTTTGTGGGTGATGGGAGGCTGGTGGGTGATGGGAGGCTGGTGGGTGATGAGAGGCTGGTGGGTGATGGGAGGCTGGTGGGTGATGGGAGGCTTGTATGTGATGGGAGGCTTGTGGATGATGGGAGGCTTGTAGGTGATGGGAGGCTTGTGGGTGATGGGAGGCTTGTAGGTGATGGGAGGCTTGTGGATGATGGGAGGCTTGTGGGTGACGAGAGGTTTGTAGATGATGGGAGGCTTGTGGATGATGGGAGGCTGGTGGGTGACGAGAGGCTTGTGGGTGATGGGAGGCTTGTGGGTGACGAGAGGCTTGTGGGTGATGGGAGGCTTGTAGGTGATGGGAGGCTTGTAGGTGATGGGAGGCTGGTGGGTGATGGAAGGCTTGTGGGTGACGAGAGGCTTGTGGGTGATGGGAGGCTGGTGGGTGATGGGAGGCTTGTAGGTGATGGGAGGCTTGTGGATGATGGGAGGCTGGTGGGTGATGGGAGGCTTGTATGTGATGGGAGGCTTGTGGATGATGGGAGGCTGGTGGGTGATGGGAGGCTTGTGGTTGATGGGAGGCTGGTGGGTGATGGGAGGCTTGTGGATGATGGGAGGCTTGTGGATGATGGGAGGCTTGTGGTTGATGGGAGGCTTGTGGTTGATGGGAGGCTGGTGGGTGATGGGAGGCTTGTGGATGATGGGAGGCGTGTAGGTGATGGGAGGCTTGTGGGTGATGGGAGGCTGGTGATTGATGGGAGGCTTGTGTTCGATGGGAGGCTGGTGGGTGATGGGAGGCTTGTGGGTGACGAGAGGCTTGTGGGTGATGGGAGGCTGGTGGGTGATGGGAGGCTTGTATGTGATGGGAGGCTTGTGGATGATGGGAGGCTTGTAGGTGATGGGAGGCTTGTAGATGATGGGAGGCTTGTGGATGATGGGAGGCTGGTGGGTGATGGGAGGCTTGTAGATGATGGGAGGCTGGTGGGTGATGGAAGGCTTGTGGGTGACGAGAGGCTTGTGGGTGATGGGAGGCTGGTGGGTGATGGGAGGCTTGTAGGTGATGGGAGGCTTGTAGATGATGGGAGGCTTGTGGATGATGGGAGGCTGGTGGGTGATGGGAGGCTTGTATGTGATGGGAGGCTTGTGGATGATGGGAGGCTGGTGGGTGACGAGAGGCTGGTGGGTGGCAGAAGGCTGGTGAATGACGAGAGACTGATGGGTGATGGGAGGCTTGTGGGTGATGGGAGGGTGGTGGGTGATGGGAGGCTGGTGGGTGATGGGAGGCTTGTGGGTGATGGGAGGCTAGTGGGTGATGGAAGGCTTGTGGATGATAGGATGCTTGTGGGTAGTGGGAGGCTTGTGGGTGATGGGAGGCTTGTGGGTGATGGGAGGGTGGTGGGTGATGGGAGGCTTGTGGGTGATGGGAGGCTAGTGGGTGATGGAAGGCTTGTGGATGATAGGATGCTTGTGGGTGATGGGAGGCTTGTGGGTGATGGGAGGCTAGTGGGTGATGGAAGGCTTGTGGATGATAGGATGCTTGTGGGTAGTGGGAGGCTTGTGGGTGATGGGAGGCTTGTGGGTGATGGGAGGCTTGTGGATGATGGGAAGCTTGTGGGTGATGGATGACTTGTGGGTGATGGGAAGCTTGTGGGTGATGGATGACATGTGGGTGATGGGAGGCTTGTGGATGATAGGATGCTTGTGGGTGATGGGAGGCATGTAGGTGACGGGAGGTTTGCGGGTGATGGGAGGCTGGTGGGTGATGGGAGGCTTGTGGGTGACGGGAGGCTGGTGGGTGATCTGAGGCTGGTGGGTGATGGGAGGCTTGTGGGTGACGAGAGGCTAGTGGGTGGCGGAAGGCTGGTAAGTGACGAGAGGTTTGTGGGTGATGGGAGGCTGGTGGGTGATGGGAGGCTGGTGGGTGATGAGAGGCTGGTGGGTGATGGGAGGCTGGTGGGTGATGGGAGGCTGGTGGGTGATGGGAGGCTTGTATGTGATGGGAGGCTTGTAGGTGATGGGAGGCTTGTGGATGATGGGAGGCTTGTGGATGATGGGAGGCTTGTATGTGATGGGAGGCTTGTGGATGATGGGAGGCTTGTGGATGATGGGAGGCTGGTGGGTGATGGAAGGCTTGTGGATGATGGGAGGCTTGTAGGTGATGGGAGGCTTGTGGATGATGGGAGGCTTGTATGTGATGGGAGGCTTGTGGATGATGGGAGGCTTGTGGATGATGGGAGGCTGGTGGGTGATGGAAGGCTTGTGGATGATGGGAGGCTTGTGGATGATGGGAGGCTTGTGGATGATGGGAGGCTTGTGGATGATGGGAGGCTTGTGGATGATGGGAGGCTGGTGGGTGATGGAAGGCTTGTGGATGATGGGAGGCTTGTGGATGATGGGAGGCTTGTGGATGATGGGAGGCTTGTATGTGATGGGAGGCTTGTGGATGATGGGAGGCTTGTAGGTGATAGGAGGCTTGTAGATGATGGGAGGCTTGTGGATGATGGGAGGCTTGTGGATGATGGGAGGCTGGTGGGTGATGGAAGGCTTGTGGTTGATGGGAGGCTTGTGGATGATGGGAGGCTTGTGGATGATGGGAGGCTTGTATGTGATGGGAGGCTTGTGGATGATGGGAGGCTGGTGGGTGATGGGAGGCTTGTAGATGATGGGAGGCTGGTGGGTGATGGAAGGCTTGTGGGTGACGAGAGGCTTGTGGGTGATGGGAGGCTGGTGGGTGATGGGAGGCTGTTGGGTGACTATTGGCTGGTGGGTGATGGGAGGCTTGTGTGTGACGGGAGGCTGGTGGGTGACGGAAGGCTTGTAGGTGATGGGAGGCTTGTGGGTGATGGGAGGCTCGTGGGTGACAAGAGGTTTGTGGATGATGGGAGGCTTGTGGGTGATGGGAGGCTGGTGGGTGATGGGAGGCTTGTGGTTGATGGGAGGCTGGTGGGTGATGGGAGGCTTGTGGATGATGGGAGGCTTGTAGGTGATGGGAGGCTTGTGGGTGATGGGAGGCTGGTGGGTGATGGGAGGCTTGTGTTCGATGGGAGGCTGGTGGGTGATGGGAGGCTTGTGGGTGATGGGAGACTGGTGGGTGATGGGAGGCTGGTGGGTGATGGGAGGCTTGTGGTTGATGGGAGGCTAGTGGGTGATGGGAGGCTAGAGGGTGACGAGAGACTGGTGGGTGACGGAAGGCTGGTGGGTGAGGGGAGGCTGGTGGGTGACGGAGGGCTGGTGGGTGACGGAAGGCTGATTGGTGACGGGAGGCTGTTGGGTGAGAGGAGGCTGTTGGGTGACGGAGGGCTGGTGGGTGACGGGAGGCTGTTGGGTGACTATTGGCTGGTGGGTGATGGGAGGCTTGTGTGTGACGGGAGGCTGGTGGGTGACGGCAGGCTGGTGGGTGATGGGAGGCTAGAGGGTGACGAGAGACTGGTGGGTGACGGAAGGCTGGTGGGTGATGGGAGGCTTGTGGGTGACGGGAGGCTGGTGGGTGACGGAAGGCTGATGGGTGACGGGAGGCTTGTGAGTGACGGGAGGCAGGTGGGTGACGGAAGGCTGGTGGGTTATGGGAGGCTGGTGGGTGAGGGGAGGCTGGTGGGTGACTGAAGGGTGGTGGGTGACGGGAGGCTATTGGCTGACGATTGTCTGGTGGGTAACGGGAGGCTGGTGGGTGAGGGGAGGGTTGTGAGTGATGGGAGGCTTGTGGGTGACGGAAGGCTGGTGGGTAACGGAAGGCTGGTGGGTGACGGAAGGCTGATGGGTGACTGGAGGCTGGTGGGTGAGGGGAGGCTGGTGGGTGACGGAAGGCTGATGGGTGACGGGAGGCTCAATGGTGACGAGGAGCCGGTGGGAGAAATGGACTCGGCAAATGTAATCCCAACGGCCTACTCCTCCTCAGCAAGTTGGCTGCACACAACCTCACTATCAACAATTCCTTGTTTAGGCAGGCCGACAAGTTCAAGGGCTCGTGGCACTGGCATCTCATTGACTACATCACTGTCAGAGAAAGAGATCGCCGAGATGTCATCATCACTGGAGGCATGCGTGGCTCAGACCACTGTAACACTGATCATCGGTTCGTCAGAACTACCCTCCCCCTTTACGTCGCTAAATAACGGTGCAGGCAACAATTCTTCAGAAGTTGTTTCAACACCAAGCACCTGGAGGGTCTCGCGGTAGAACACGCCTTCAGAGAGCAGGTTGACGATGAGTTGATAAACAAACCAACAACAAGCAACCTCAACCCGAGCACGGAATGGGGTATCCTCACGGCTGACATCACTAAAACCTGCAGGGAGACCCTCGACCTGATCGAAACACTCGGATTGGTTTGATGAAGATAACCAAGAAATCGGCGTACTCGTCAATGGTAAGCATGATGCCTTCACTGACTGGAAAAAGAACCCTCAGTCTCAGAACAAACGCGCCAGCAGGTCATGATTCAGGCGGTAAAGAACGAATGGTGGACAGAGGAAGCACCCGAAACGCAAAGTTTTGCGAACGAACGCCAAATGCGCGAATTTTTAAATTCCACTAAAGCAATTTATGGCTCAACTACTCCTGGCGCGGCCCTCCTCGGTTCAACCTGCGGTAACTCTCTAATTGAAGACGAAGAAGGCATACTTAAGTGGTGGAAGGAGAACTACCATTCCCTGCTTAAGAGAAACACCTATATGGCCGTCCTGACTACCTAGTAGGTCTCTTTGCACCCTGAGCTGATCCACCTCGACTATCCTTCATACGGCCATTTTTTTAAACATTCGGTTTACTTATTAGTACCCCGAAAGCGCCCTCCGAGTCGTAATCCATTTTTGTACACCAAATTTTGTCGGGTTACCATTTGGTAGTCCGACAATATTATTGGAAAGTTCGGGATAAGTCCTCGGGTGTGGGTTGGCACCCAGAAGATTTATCCCGAATGTTCAAACTAGTTATATATGAATAGAAAACGTCTCTGAAATATAATATATGTAAATTAAGATGAGATAATAAAGAAAACATATATTTAAATGTCCTAATAACCGGTTCCAATGGAAATGTATATATTTTTAAGAGACCGCCGTGTACCCCCGTGATGTTTTACCTTCAACGCCGAAGATTTTTAAACTCCCCATCGCCCTTCTCCAATTTTATCAGGCATTGCATTCCTACAATCATCCTCTTATAGCTTCAAATATGTTAAAAAATACACTTCTCTTTGTGATAGATAAATGTAATGCCATTTCCAATTCGCCAATATATTATATAAGAACATAAGAACATAAGAAAGTGGGATACTGCAGGAGGCCGACTGGCCCATACAGGGCAGATCCCTTTCACGCCCATCCCAGCACTTCCATGTGCCTATCCAACTTCGTCTTGAAGCTCCCTAGCGTCCCCGATCCTAGGGTATATAGATTAAATATCAGGCACATTTTCTGGATTTTTTTATGAAAACTTCCTGAAACTCTCCAAGTTTTTTCCCGGGTCTCCGAGGACGAAGGAATGTTTAAACTCGGAAACTTTTACGTGTAACCGGAAAAATTCTAGGGATGTGGGATTTTTCATGGTTTGAGAGTCTTCTTGTTATCTGGAAGTCTCTCATTCCTGGAAGAGCTTTGCACCAATTATTCCGGCTAACGGGGATATAACCTGTGTGTTGCACTTTATGGAAGGTGATTCTCTGAAGAACTTAAAATGTAACACAATAATATATATCACCATAGGAGACCTGTTATTTACTTAATCAAGATATACAATGTTAGACAAAACAGCAAATAAAAAATATATATATATATCCTACAGGATACAGTATTCCGCACACCTGCAACTCCTAACTGCATTGAGATACTTTAGCAGTGGCAGCTTCCAAATTAGTATGGCAGAATGCTTGAAGATTTCTGTGTCATCAGTTTGCAAGTTTGTCAGAAGCTATGCAACTATTTTGACCCTTACGGCAAAAGATTACATCCACTTTCCAGAATCAGGCATTATGCAAAACCTTGTAGATGAATTTCACACCATTGTAGGGATGTCTGGTGTATTTGGCTGCATTGATGGGTCTCATATCTCTATTAGAAGCCCTGGAGGGAACACAGCTGAACTACATCGATGTAGAAAGGGGGTGTAATTGATACATGGTTTTGATTTGTATAATGTAGTTTGTTTGAAAATAGAGCAAGTGTGAGGGCAAATGGAAGCATTATTGGTTTGGTAAAAAAATGTTTTAGATAATAGATTTTATTGTCAAGGTTTTTTTCCACTAAATTTTTTGGCTTTAAATAACACGTTTTATTTCCTCCAAACATTATCACAGTACAACTTGAAACAGTATTCAAATTCAAACAAAATTAAAAAGGATTACACTAAAGAAAAATATATCACAGTACAGAACAGTACAGTACAGTATATGTAAAATTATATCATTCAAACAGTTTAGTATTTTGCTTGAAATAATAAATGTACACATTTTTAAAGGCTTCAAAGTACTATACTATACTACACTGAAATAGTTTGCAAGTGTCAGAGAAAGCCATAAACAATTTTATTTCCTCTAAATAAAAACAAGCAGTAAAACCAAATTTATCACAGTACCTGCACAGTCCTGTATATAAATTAATAGTAATCATACTTAGATTGAAATTGCAAATAAAGTTATAGCAATTATCATTCTTGAAAGATTTTAGAAGTACTGTACTGTATCTGTATTGAAATTGTAATTAAAGTACAATAGAAATGTGAGATAAAAGAATGATTAAAATTTCCAAAAAAGTATTATTATATAATACACAGTATCACAGTATATTGTCTATAAAATTCTAGCAAAAAATATGTTGAATCTATTTTGGTTTCACAAGAAGTAAAAGAACAAAAACTCGTAAAAAAAATTTTATAATACAGAATATGATTTCACATCTCCATTAAGTGGAGGAAAAAAAACAGTAAACAGAGATTAAAAAAAAAAGACAATTAAATTTCTCCAATAAGTATGAGTGTACAACACGGCATCACAGTAATGTTTATTGTATCTGACATTATATCACAAATTAAGTTGAAAGAATCTATTTGTTTTCACAAAAGAACATGAAAAATACATAAAAGTTGGAACATAAAAAATATTTGATAGAAAAAAATCACAGTTTATACATTATCAATTTTGACACTGATGGCAAAGTCTCCATAATTTAACTTGATTGCTCACAGCCAGAGGTGGAATTAAGGCTGCACTCTTGACATATACCATGGTCAACAACTCTAATGCTTGCTCTAAATACATTACGCACAGATTGGGCGGAGAATGTATTGTACATACTAGTGAAGGCCTTTAAAGCCTCCCATATATCACCATTCAGTTCTTGTGTACTGTCCTTAATAATGGCAATTCATTCCTCTTGTTCACCTGCTTCCTTCTCTTCTCCCTGTGACTGGATGTTGATGCTGCTGGTGGTGGCAAGGGTGATCTTGATGTTGGGTCAGTTGATCTAAGTGTTCTTGCTGGTGCAGACGCTGGCATAATTGGTGGTGGTGACTGCCTTCTCCCTTGAAGACAAACTCTTATCTCCACAACTTATGTTTCTGCTTTAATTTTGGCGCGCAAATCGACCTGGTTTGTTTATATTTATCTTGGATAAGGCGTACCAACCCTCTCGACTTGCGGCGTTCGGGTTACTAAATAGTAACCCGATGTTCGGGATTGATATTCGAGTTTGACGAAGCCATTTGACGGGCTACCAAACATTAACCCGACATTCGTGATTGCTCTTCGGGCTTGCTGCAGGCGAGTGTTTAAAAAAATGCCCGATAGTCTAGGAGTATAGGAGGATCCCGCTGACGCCTCCAGCATTAAAAGTCCTAAAAATAAAATCATAAAAAAAAACACTTAAAATTAAAAGTGATAAAACATTGAATACTAACACCCTACACACCCTGTGATGGTGATAGTTCTGTATGTGATGGTGATAGTTCTGTATGTGATGGTGATAGTTCTGTGTGTGATGGTGATAGTTCTGTGTGTGATGGTGATAGTTCTGTGTGTGATGGTGATAGTTCTGTGTGTGATGGTGGTAGTTCTGTGTGTGATGGTGATAGTTCTGTGTGTGATGGTGATAGTTCTGTGTGTGATGGTGATAGTTCTGTGTGTGATGGTGATAGTTCTGTGTGTGATGGTGATAGTTCTGTGTGTGATGGAGATAGTTCTGTGTGTGATGGTGATAGTTCTGTGTGTGATGGTGATAGTTCTGTGTGTGATGGAGATAGTTCTGTGTGTGATGGTGATAGTTCTGTGTGTGATGGTGATAGTTCTGTGTGTGATGGTGATAGGTCTGTGTGTGATGGTGATAGTTCTGTGTGAGATGGAGAGAGTTTTGTGTGTGATGGTGATAGTTCTATGTGTGATGGTGGTAGTTCTGTGTGTGATGGTGATAGTTCTGTGTGTGATGGAGATAGTTCTGTGTGTGATGGTGATAGTTCTGTGTGTGATGGAGATAGTTCTGTGTGTGATGGTGATAGTTCTGTGTGTGATGGTGATAGTTCTGTGTGTGATGGTGATAGCTCTTTGTGTGATGGTTCTCTGTGTGATGGAGATAGTTCTGTATGTGATGGTGATAGTTCTGTGTGTGATGGAGATAGTTCTGTGTGTGATGGTGATAGTTCTGTGTGTGATGGAGATAGTTCTGTGTGTGATGGTGATAGTTCTGTGTGTGATGGAGAGAGTTCTGAGTGTGATGGAGATAGTTCTGTGTGTGATGGTGATAGTTCTGTGTGTGATGGAGATAGTTCTGTGTGTGATGGTGATAGTTCTGTGTGTGATGGAGATAGTTCTGTGTGTGATGGAGATAGTTCTGTGTGTGATGGAGAGAGTTCTGAGTGTGATGGTGATAGTTCTGTGTGTGATGGTGATAGCTCTGTGTGTGATCGTTCTCTGTGTGATGGAGATAGTTCTGTATGTGATGGTGATATTTCTGTGTGTGATGGATATAGTTCTCTGTGTGATGGTGATAGTTTTGTGTGATGGTGATAGTTCTGTGTGATGGTGATAGCTCTGTATGATATGGTTCTGTATGTGATGGTTCTGTGTGTGATGGTTCTGTGTGTGATGGTGGGAGTTCTCTGTGTTATGGTTCTGTGTGTGATGGTGATAGTTCTGTGTGTGATGGTTCTGTGTGTGATGGTTCTGTGTGTGATGGTGATAGTTCTGTGTGTGATGGTTCTGTGTTGTGATGGTGATAGTTCTCTGTGTGATGGTTCTGTGTGTGATGGTTCTGTGTATGATGGTTCTGTGTGTGATGGTGATAGTTCTGTGTGCGATGGTTCTGTGTGTGATGGTTCTGTGTGTGATGTTGATAGTTCTGTGTGTGATGGTTCTGTGTGTGATGATTCTGTGTGTGATGGTGATAGTTCTGTGTGTGATGGTTCTGTGTGTGATGGTTCTCTGTGTGATGATTCTGTGTTTGATAGTGATAGTTCTGTGTTGTAATGGTGATGGTTCTGTATGTGATGGTGATAGTTCTGTGTGCGATGGTTCTGTGTGTGATGGTTCTGTGTGTAATGTTGATAGTTCTGTGTATGATGGTTGTGTGTGTGACGGTGATGGTTCTGTGTTGTGATGGTGAGAGTTCTGTGTGTGATGGTTCTGTGTGCGATGGTTCTGTGAGTGATGGTGATAGTTCACTGTGTGATGGTTCTGTGTGTGATGGTTCTGTGTGTGATGATGAAAGTTCTGTGTGTGATGGTTCTAAGTGTGATGGTTCTGTGTGTGACGGTGATAGTTCTCTGTGTGATGGTTCTGTGCATGATGGTTCTGTGTGTGATGGTGATATTTTTGTGTGTGATGGTTCTCTGTGTGATGGTTCTGTGTGTGATGGTTCTGTGTGTGATGGTTCTGTGTGTGATGGTTCTGTGTGTGGCGGTGATGGTTCTCTGTGTGATGGTTCTGTGGTGATGGTTCTGTGAGTGATGGTGATAGTTCTCTGTGTGATGGTTTTGTGTGTGATGGTTCTGTGTGTGATGGTTCTCTGTGTGATGGTTATCTGTGTGATGGTTCTGTGTGTGATGATTCTGTGTGTGATGGTGATAGTTTTGTGTGTGATGGTTCTGTGTGTGATGGTTCGCTGTGTGATGATTCTGTGTGTGATGGTGATGGTTCTGTGTTGTAATGGTGATGGTTCTCTGTGTGATGATTCTGTGTGTGATGGTGATGGTTCTGTGTTGTAATGGTGATGGTTCTGTGTGTGATGGTGATAGTTCTGTGTGCGATGGTTCTGTGTGTGATGGTTCTATGAGTGATGGTGATAGTTCTCTGTGTGATGGTTCTGTGTGTGATGGTTCTGTGTGTGATGGGTCTCTGTGTGATGGTGAAAGTTCTGTGAGAGATGGTTCTGAGTGTGATGGTTCTGTGTGTGACGGTGATAGTTCTCTGTGTGATGGTTCTGTGTGTGATGGTTCTGTGTGTGATGGTGATATTTTTGTGTGTGATGGTTCTGTGTGTGATGGTTCTCTGTGTGATGGTTCTCTGTGTGATGGTTCTGTGTGTGATGGTTCTGTGTGTGATGGTTCTGTGTGTGATGGTGATATTTCTGTGTGTGATGGTTCTGAGTGTGATGGTTCTGTGTGCGATGGTGATATTTCTGGGTGTGATGGTTCTTTGTGTGATGTTTCTGTGTGTGATGGTTCTGTTTGTGATGGTGATGGTTCTGTGAGTGATGGTTGTGCGTGTGATGGTGATGGTTCTGTGTGTGATGATGATGTTTTGTGAGTGATGGATCTGTGTGTGATGTTTCTGTGGTGATGGTTCTGTGTGTGATGGTTCTGTGTGTGATGGTTCTGTGTGTGGTGGTGATGGTTCTGTGTGTGATAGTTCTGTGTGTGATGGTTCTATGGTGAGGGTTCTGTGTGTGATGGTTCTGCGTGTGATGGTGATAGTTCTGTGCGTGATGGTTCTGTGTTGTGTGATGGTGATGAGTTAGTGTTGATGGTTCTGTGTGTGATGGTCTGTGTGTGGATTCTGTGTTGATGGTTCTGTGTGTGATGGTTCTGTGTGTGATGGTTCTGTGTGTGATGGTTCTGTGTGTGATGATTCTGTGTTTGATGGTGATAGTTCTGTGTGTGATGGTTCTGTGTGTGATGGTTCTCTGTGTGATGGTGATAGTTCTGTGTGTGATGGTTCTGTGTGTGATGGTTCTGTGTGTGATGGCTCTGTGTTGTGTTGATGTGTGTTCTGTGTGTGATGGTTCTGTGTGTGATGGTTCTGTGTGTGATGGTTCTGTGTGTGATGGTGATAGTTCTGTGTGTGATGGTTCTGTGTGTGATGGTTCTGTGTGTGATGGTTCTGTGTGTGATAGTTCTGTATGTGATGGTGAGGGTTCTGTGTGTGATGGTTCTGTGTGTGATGGTTTGTGTGTGATGGTGTGTGTGTTGTGTGATGGTTCTGCGTGTGATGGTGATAGTTCTGTGTGTGATACTTCTGTGTGTGATGGTTCTGTGTGTGATGGTTCTGTGTGTGATGGTTTGTGTGTGATGGTTCTGTGTGTGATGGTTCTGTGTGTGATGGTTCTGTGTGTGATGGTGTTTCTGTGTGTGATGGTTCTGTGTGTGATGGTTCTGCGTGTGATGGTGATGGTTCTGTGTGTGATGGTATAGTTCTTGTGTTGATGGTTCTGTTGTGTGATGGTGTTCTGTGTGTGATGGTTCTGTGTGTGATGGTTCTGTGTGTGATGGTTCTGTGTGTGATGGTGTGTCTGTGTGTGATGGTGATGTTCTGTGTGTGATGGTTCTGTGTGTTGATGGTGGTTTGTGTTTGATGGTTCTGTGTGTGATGGTTCTGTGTGTGATGGTTCTGTGTGTGATGGTTCTGTTGTGTTGATGGTTCTGTGTGTGATGGTTCTGTGTGTGATGGTTTGTGTGTGTTGTGTGTGATGGTTCTGTGTGTGTTGATGGTTGTGTGTGATGTTCTGTGTGTGATGTTGTGTGTGATGGTTCTGTGTGTGATGGTTCTGGTGTGTGTTGTGTGTGATGGTTTGTGTGTGTGATGGTTGTGTGTGTGATGTTTCTGTGTGTGATGGTTCTGTGTGTGATGGTTCTGTGTGTGATGGTGATGGTTCTGTGTGTGATGGTCTGTTGTGTTGATGGTTCTGTGTGTGTGATGGTGATGGTTCTGTGTGTGATGGTTTTGTGTGTGATAGATCTGTGTGTGATGGTTCTGTGTGTGTGTGATGGTTCTGTGTGTGATGGTTCTGTGTGTGATGGTTCTGTGTGTGATGGTTCTGTGTGTGATGGTTCTGTGTGTGATGGTTCTGTGTGTGATGGTTCTGTGTGTGTGATGGTGATGGTTCTGTGCGTGATGGTTTTGTGTGTGATAGATCTGTGTGTGATGGTTCTGTGTGTGATGGTTCTGTGTGTGATGGTTCTGTGTGTGATGGTTCTGTGTGTGATGGTGATAGTTCTGTGTGTGATGGTGATAGTTCTGTGTGTGATGGTTCTGTGTGTGATGGTTCTGTGTGTGATGGTTCTGTGTGTGATGGTTCTGTGTGTGATGGTGATAGTTCTGTGTGTGATGGTTCTGTGTGTGATGGTTCTGTGTGTGATGGTTCTGTGTGTGATGGTTCTGTGTGTGATGGTGATTGTTCTGTGTGTGATGGTTCTGTGTGTGATGGTTCTGTGTGTGATGGTTCTGTGTGTGATGGTTTGTGTGTGATGGTTCTGTGTGTGATGGTTCTGTGTGTGATGGTTCTGTGTGTGATGGTTCTGTGTGTGATGGTTCTGTGTAGGATGTTCTGTGTGTGATGGTTCTGTGTGTGATGGTTCTGCGTGTGATGGTGATGGTTCTGTGTGTGATGGTAATAGTTCTGTGTATGATGGTTCTGTGTGTGTGATGGTGATGGTTCTGTGTGTGATGGTTCTGTGTGTGATGGTTCTGTGTGTGATGGTTCTGTGTGTGATGGTTCTGTGTGTGATGGTTCTGTGTGTGATGGTTCTGTGTGTGTGATGGTGATGGTTCTGTGTGTGATGGTTCTGTGTGTGATGGTTCTGTGTGTGTGATGTTCTGTGTGTGATGGTTCTGTGTGTGATGGTTCTGTGTGTGATGGTTCTGTGTGTGATGGTTCTGTGTGTGATGGTGATGGTTCTGTGTGTGATGGTTCTGTGTGTGATGGTTCTGTGTGTGATGGTTCTGTGTGTGATGGTTCTGTGTGTGATGGTTCTGTGTGTGTGATGGTGATGGTTCTGTGTGTGATGGTTCTGTGTGTGATGGTTCTGTGTGTGATGGTTATGTCTTGTGTGATGGTTCTGTGTGTGATGAGGTCGTGTTGTGTGATGGTTCTGTGTTGTGATGGTGATAGTTCTGTGTGTGGTGATGTTTGTGTGATGGTTCTGTGTGTGATGGTTCTGTGTGTGATGGTTTTGTGTGTGATAGATCTGTGTGTGATGGTTCTGCGTGTGATGGTTCTGTGTGTGATGGTTCTGTGTGTGATGATTCTGTGTGTGATGGTGATAGTTCTGTGTGTGATGGTGTTCTGTGTGATGGTTCTTGTGTGATGGTTCTGTGTGTGATGGTTTCTGTGTGTGATGGTTCTGTGTGTGATGTCTGTGTGTGATGGTTCTGTGTGTGATGGTTCTGTGTGTGATGGCTCTGTGTGTGATGGTTCTGTGTGTGATGGTTCTGTGTGTGATGGTTCTGTGTGATGGTGTGTGATGGTTCTGTGTGTGATGGTTCTGTGTGTGATGGTTCTGTGTGTGATGGTTCTGTGTGTGATGGTTCTGTGTGTGATGGTTCTGCGTGTGATGGTGATAGTTCTGTGTGTGATGGTTCTGTGTGTGATGGTGATAGTTCTGTGTGTGATGGTTCTGTGTGTGTTGGTTCTGCGTGTGATGGTGATAGTTCTGTGTGTGATGGTTCTGTGTGTGATGGTTCTGTGTGTGATGGTGATGTTCTGTGTGTGATGGTTCTGTGTGTGATGGTTCTGCGTGTGATGGTGATAGTTCTGTGTGTGATGGTTCTGTGTGTGATGGTTCTGTGTGGGATAGTTCTGTGTGTGATGGTTCTGTGTGTGATGGTTCTGTGTGTGATGGTTCTCTGTGTGATAGTGATAGTTCTGTGTATGATGGTTCTGTGTGTGATGGTTCTCTGTGTGATGATTCTGTGTGTGATGGTGATAGTTCTGTGTGTGATGGTTCTGTGTGTGGTGGTTCTGTGTGTGATAGTGATAGTTCTGTGTGTGAAGGTTCTGTGTGTGATGGTTCTGTGTGTGATGGTTCTCTGTGTGATGGTTCTGTGTGTGATGGTGATAGTTCTGTGTGTGATGGTTCTGTGTGTGATGGTTCTGCGTGTGATGGCTCTGTGTGTGATGGTTTTGTGTGTGATGGTTCTGCGAGTGATGGTTCTGTGTGTATGTGTGATGGTGATAGTTCTATGTGTGATGGTGATGGTGATGGTTCTGTGTGTGATAGTTCTGTGTGTGATGGTTCTGTGTGTGATGGTTCTGTGTGTGATGGTTCTGTGTGTGATGGCTCTGTGTGGGATGGATCTGGATGTGATGGTTCTGTGTGTGATGGTTCTGTGTGTGATGGTTCTGTGTGTGATAGTTCTGTGTGTGATGGTGATGGTTCTGTATGTGATAGTTCTGTGTGTGGTGGTGATAGTTATGTGCGTGATGGTTCTGTGTGTGTGATGGTTCTGTGTGTGATGGTTTTGTGTGTGATAGATCTGTGTGTGATGGTTCTGCGTGTGACGGTTCTGTGTGCGATGGTTTTGTGTGTGATGGTTCTGTGTGTGACGGTTCTCTGTGTGATGGTTTTGTGTGTGATGGTAATAGTTCTGTGTATGATGGTTCTGTGTGTGTGATGGTGATGGTTCTGTATGTGATGGTTCTGTGTGTGATGGTTCTGCGTGTGATGGTGATAGTTCTGTGTGTGATGGTTCTGTGTGTGATGGTGATAGTTCTGTGTGTGATGGTTCTGTGTGTGATGGTTCTGCGTGTGATGGTGATAGTTCTGTGTGTGATGGTTCTGTGTGTGATGGTTCTGTGTGTGATGATTCTGTGTGTGATGGTTCTGTGTGTGATGGTTCTGTGTGTGATGGTTCTGTGTGTGATGGTTCTGTGTGTGATGGTTCTGCGTGTGATGGTGATAGTTCTGTGTGTGATGGTTCTGTGTGTGATGGTGATAGTTCTGTGTGTGATGGTTCTGTGTGTGTTGGTTCTGCGTGTGATGGTGATAGTTCTGTGTGTGATGGTTCTGTGTGTGATGGTTCTGTGTGTGATGGTGATAGTTCTGTGTGTGATGGTTCTGTGTGTGATGGTTCTGCGTGTGATGGTGATAGTTCTGTGTGTGATGGTTCTGTGTGTGATGGTTCTGTGTGGGATAGTTCTGTGTGTGATGGTTCTGTGTGTGATGGTTCTGTGTGTGATGGTTCTCTGTGTGATAGTGATAGTTCTGTGTATGATGGTTCTGTGTGTGATGGTTCTCTGTGTGATGATTCTGTGTGTGATGGTGATAGTTCTGTGTGTGATGGTTCTGTGTGTGGTGGTTCTGTGTGTGATAGTGATAGTTCTGTGTGTGAAGGTTCTGTGTGTGATGGTTCTGTGTGTGATGGTTCTCTGTGTGATGGTTCTGTGTGTGATGGTGATAGTTCTGTGTGTGATGGTTCTGTGTGTGATGGTTCTGCGTGTGATGGCTCTGTGTGTGATGGTTTTGTGTGTGATGGTTCTGCGAGTGATGGTTCTGTCTGTGATGGTGATAGTTCTTATTGTGATGGTGATGGTGATGGTTCTGTGTGTGATGGTTCTGTGTGTGATGGTTCTGTGTGTGATGGTTCTGTGTGTGATGGTTCTGTGTGTGATGGTTCTGTGTGTGATGGTCTGGATGTGATGGTTCTGTGTGTGATGGTTCTGTGTGTTGATGGTGATGGTTCTGTGTGTGATGGTTCTGTGTGTGATGGTTCTGTGTGTGATGGTGATAGTTCTGTGTGTGATGGTTCTGTGTGTGATGGTTCTGTGTGTGATTGTGTGATGGTTCTGTGTGTGATGGTTCTGTGTGTGTGATGGTGATGGTTCTGTGTGTGATGGTTCTGTGTGTGATGGTTCTGTGTGTGATGGTTCTGTGTGTGATGGTTCTGTGTGTGATGGCTCTGTGTGGATGTTTCTGTGTGTGATGGTTCTGCGTGTGATGGTTCTGTGTGTGATGGTTCTGTGTGTGATGGTAATAGTTCTGTGTATGATGGTTCTGTGTGTGTGATGGTGATGGTTCTGTGTGTGATGCTATTAGTTCTGTGTGTGATGGTTCTCTTGTGATGGTGATGGTTCTGTGTGTGATGGTTCTGTGTGTGATGGTTCTGTATGTGATAGTTCTGTGTGTGATGGTGATGGTTCTGTATGTGATAGTTCTGTGTGTGGTGGTGATAGTTATGTGCGTGATGGTTCTGTGTGTGATGGTTCTGTGTGTGATGGTTTTGTGTGTGATAGATCTGTGTGTGATGGTTCTGCGTGTGACGGTTCTGTGTGCGATGGTTTTGTGTGTGATGGTTCTGTGTGTGACGGTTCTGTGTGTGATGGTTTTGTGTGTGATGGTTCTGTGTGTGATGGTTCTGTGTGTGATGGTTCTGTGTGTGATGGTTCTGTGTGTGATGGTTCTGTGTGTGATGGTTCTGTGTGTGATGGTTCTGCGTGTGATGGTGATAGTTCTGTGTGTGATGGTTCTGTGTGTGATGGTGATAGTTCTGTGTGTGATGGTTCTGTGTGTGATGGTTCTGCGTGTGATGGTGATAGTTCTGTGTGTGATGGTTCTGTGTGTGATGGTTCTGTGTGTGATGGTGAATGTTCTGTGTGTGATGGTTCTGTGTGTGATGGTTCTGCGTGTGATGGTGATAGTTCTGTGTGTGATGGTTCTGTGTGTGATGGTTCTGTGTGGATAGTTCTGTGTGTGATGGTTCTGTGTGTGATGGTTCTGTGTGTGATGGTTCTCTGTGTGATAGTGATAGTTCTGTGTGTGATGGTTCTGTGTGTGATGGTTCTCTGTGTGATGATTCTGTGTGTGATGGTGATAGTTCTGTGTGTGATGGTTCTGTGTGTGATGGTTCTGTGTGTGATGGTGATAGTTCTGTGTGTGAAGGTTCTGTGTGTGATGGTTCTGTGTGTGATGGTTCTCTGTGTGATGGTTCTGTGTGTGATGGTGATAGTTCTGTGTGTGATGGTTCTGTGTGTGATGGTTCTGCGTGTGATGGTTCTGTGTGTGATGGTTTTGTGTGTGATGGTTCTGCGAGTGATGGTTCTGTGTGTATGTGTGATAGTGATAGTTCTATGTGTGTGATGGTGATGGTTCTGTGTGTGATAGTTCTGTGTGTGATGGTTCTGTGTGTGATGGTTCTGTGTGTGATGGTTCTGTGTGTGATGGTCTGTGGGTGGATCTGGCTGTGATGGTTCTGTGTGTGATGGTTCTGTGTGTGATGGTTCTGTGTGTGTTGGCTCTGTGTGGGATGGTTCTGTGTGTGATGGTTCTGTATGTGATGGTGATGGTTCTGTGTGTGATGGTTCTGTGTGTGATGGTGATGGTTCTGTGTGTGATGGTTCTGTGTGTGATGGTTCTGCGTGTGATGGTGATGTTCTGTGTGATGTTCTGTGTGTGTTGGTTCTGTGTGTGATGGTTCTGTGTGTGTGATGGTGATGGTTCTGTGTGTGATGGTTCTGTGTGTGTGATGGTGATGGTTCTGTGTGTGATGGTTCTGTGTGTGTTGGCTCTGTGTGGATGGTTCTGTGTGTGATGGTTCTGTGTGTGATGGTGATGGTTCTGTGTGTGATGGTTCTGTGTGTGATGGTTCTGCGTGTGATGGTTCTGTGTGTGATGGTTCTGTGTGTGATGGCTCTGTGTGATGTTTCTGTGTGTGATGGTTCTGTGTGTGATGGTTCTGTGTGTGATGGTTCTGTGTGTGATGGTAATAGTTCTGTGTATGATGGTTCTGTGTGTGTGATGGTGATGGTTATGTGTGTGATGGTTTTGTGTGTGATGGTTCTGTGTGTGACGGTTCTCTGTGTGATGGTTTTGTGTGTGATGGTAATAGTTCTGTGTATGATGGTTCTGTGTGTGTGATGGTTCTGTATGTGATGGTTCTGTGTGTGATGGTTCTGCGTGTGATGGTGATAGTTCTGTGTGTGATGGTTCTGTGTGATGGTGATAGTTCTGTGTGTGATGGTTCTGTGTGTGATGGTTCTGCGTGTGATGGTGATAGTTCTGTGTGTGATGGTTCTGTGTGTGATGGTTCTGTGTGTGATGATTCTGTGTGTGATGGTTCTGTGTGTGATGGTTCTGTGTGTGATGGTGATGGTTCTGTGTGTGATGGTTCTGTGTGTGATGGTTCTGTGTGTGATGGTTCTGCGTGTGATGGTGATAGTTCTGTGTGTGATGGTTCTGTGTGTGATGGTGATAGTTCTGTGTGTGATGGTTCTGTGTGTGTTGGTTCTGCGTGTGATGGTGATAGTTCTGTGTGTGATGGTTCTGTGTGTGATGGTTCTGTGTGTGATGGTGATAGTTCTGTGTGTGATGGTTCTGTGTGTGATGGTTCTGCGTGTGATGGTGATAGTTCTGTGTGTGATGGTTCTGTGTGTGATGGTTCTGTGTGTGATAGTTCTGTGTGTGATGGTTCTGTGTGTGATGGTTCTGTGTGTGATGGTTCTGTGTGTGATGTTTATAGTTCTGTGTGTGATGGTTCTGTGTGTGATGTTCTGTGTGTGATGGTTCTGTGTGTGATGGTTCTGTGTGTGATGGTTCTGTGATGTGATAGTTCTGTGTGTGATGGTTCTGTGTGTGATGGTTCTGTGTGTGATGGTTCTGTGTGATAGTTCTGTGTGTGATGGTTCTGTGTGTGATGGTTCTGTGTGTGGTGATGTTCTGTGGTGATGGTTCTGTGTGTGATGGTTCTGTGTGTGATGGTTCTGTGTGTGATAGTTCTGTGTGTGATGGTTCTGCGTGTGACGGTTCTGTGTGAGATGGTTATGTGTGTGATGGTTCTGTGTGTGAGGTTCTGTGTGTGATGGTTTGTGTGTGATGGTTCTGTGTATGATGGTTCTGTGTGTGATGGTGATGGTTCTGTATGTGATGGTTCTGTGTGTGATGGTTCTGCGTGTGATGGTGATAGTTCTGTGTGTGATGGTTCTGTGTGTGATGGTGATAGTTCTGTGTGTGATGGTTCTGTGTGTGATGGTTCTGCGTGTGATGGTGATAGTTCTGTGTGTGATGGTTCTGTGTGTGATGGTTCTGTGTGTGATGATTCTGTGTGTGATGGTTCTGTGTGTGATGGTTCTGTGTGTGATGGTGATAGTTCTGTGTGTGATGGTTCTGTGTGTGATGGTTCTGTGTGTGATGGTTCTGCGTGTGATGGTGATAGTTCTGTGTGTGATGGTTCTGTGTGTGATGGTGATAGTTCTGTGTGTGATGGTTCTGTGTGTGATGGTTCTGCGTGTGATGGTGATAGTTCTGTGTGTGATGGTTCTGTGTGTGATGGTTCTGTGTGTGATGGTGATAGTTCTGTGTGTGATGGTTCTGTGTGTGATGGTTCTGCGTGTGATGGTGATAGTTCTGTGTGTGATGGTTCTGTGTGTGATGGTTCTGTGTGGGATAGTTCTGTGTGTGATGGTTCTGTGTGTGATGGTTCTGTGTGTGATGGTTCTCTGTGTGATAGTGATAGTTCTGTGTATGATGGTTCTGTGTGTGATGGTTCTCTGTGTGATGATTCTGTGTGTGATGGTGATAGTTCTGTGTGTGATGGTTCTGTGTGTGGTGGTTCTGTGTGTGATAGTGATAGTTCTGTGTGTGAAGGTTCTGTGTGTGATGGTTCTGTGTGTGATGGTTCTCTGTGTGATGGTTCTGTGTGTGATGGTGATAGTTCTGTGTGTGATGGTTCTGTGTGTGATGGTTCTGCGTGTGATGGCTCTGTGTGTGATGGTTTTGTGTGTGATGGTTCTGCGAGTGATGGTTCTGTGTGTATGTGTGATGGTGATAGTTCTATGTGTGATGGTGATGGTGATGGTTCTGTGTATGATAGTTCTGTGTGTGATGGTTCTGTGTGTGATGGTTCTGTGTGTGATGGTTCTGTGTGTGATGGGTCTGGGTGGATGGATCTGGATGTGATGGTTCTGTGTGTGATGGTTCTGTGTGTGATGGTTCTGTGTGTGTTGGATCTGAGTGTGATGGTTCTGTGTGTGATGGTTCTGTGTGTGCTGTTTCTGTGTGTGATGGGTCTGTGTGTGATGGTTCTTTGTGTGATGTTCTGTGTGTGATGGTTCTGTGTGTGATGGTTCTGTGTGTGATGGTTCTGTGTGTGATGGTGATGGTTCTGTGTGTGATGGTTCTGTGTGTGATGGTTCTGCGTGTGATGGTGATAGTTCTGTGTGTGATGATTCTGTGTGTGTTGGTTCTGTGTGTGATGGTTCTGTGTGTGTGATGGTTCTGTGTGTGATGGTTCTGTGTGTGATGGTTCTGCGTGTGATGGTTCTGTGTGTGATGGTTCTGTGTGTGATGGCTCTGTGTGGGATGTTTCTGTGTGTGATGGTTCTGCGTGTGATGGTTCTGTGTGTGATGGTTCTGTGTGATGGTAATAGTTCTGTGTATGATGGTTCTGTGTGTGTGATGGTGATGGTTCTGTGTGTGATGCTATTAGTTCAGTGAATGATGGTTCTCTATGTGATGGTGAAGGTTCTATGTGTGATGGTGATGGTTCTGTGTGTGATGGTTCTGTATGTGATAGTTCTGTGTGTGATGGTGATGGTTCTGTATGTGATAGTTCTGTGTGTGGTGGTGATAGTTATGTGCGTGATGGTTCTGTGTGTGATGGTTCTGTGTGTGATGGTTTTGTGTGTGATAGATCTGTGTGTGATGGTTCTGCGTGTGACGGTTCTGTGGGCGATGGTTTTGTGTGTGATGGTTCTGTGTGTGACGGTTCTCTGTGTGATGGTTCTGCGTGTGATGGTGATAGTTCTGTGAGTGATGGTTCTGTGTGTGATGGTTCTGTGTGTGAGGGTTCTGTGTGCGATGGTTTTGTGTGTGATGGTTCTGTGTGTGACGGTTCTCTGTGTGATGGTTTTGTATGTGATGGTAATGTTCTGTGTATGATGGTTCTGTGTGTGTGATGGTGATGGTTCTGTATGTGATGGTTCTGTGTGTGATGGTTCTGCGTGTGATGGTGATAGTTCTGTGTGTGATGGTTCTGTGTGTGATGGTGATAGTTCTGTGTGTGATGGTTCTGTGTGTGATGGTTCTGCGTGTGATGGTGATAGTTCTGTGTGTGATGGTTCTGTGTGTGATGGTTCTGTGTGTGATGATTCTGTGTGTGATGGTTCTGTGTGTGATGGTTCTGTGTGTGATGGTGATAGTTCTGTGTGTGATGGTTCTGTGTGTGATGGTTCTGTGTGTGATGGTTCTGCGTGTGATGGTGATAGTTCTGTGTGTGATGGTTCTGTGTGTGATGGTGATAGTTCTGTGTGTGATGGTTCTGTGTGTGTTGGTTCTGCGTGTGATGGTGATAGTTCTGTGTGTGATGGTTCTGTGTGTGATGGTTCTGTGTGTGATGGTGATAGTTCTGTGTGTGATGGTTCTGTGTGTGATGGTTCTGCGTGTGATGGTGATAGTTCTGTGTGTGATGGTTCTGTGTGTGATGGTTCTGTGTGGGATAGTTCTGTGTGTGATGGTTCTGTGTGTGATGGTTCTGTGTGTGATGGTTCTCTGTGTGATAGTGATAGTTCTGTGTATGATGGTTCTGTGTGTGATGGTTCTCTGTGTGATGATTCTGTGTGTGATGGTGATAGTTCTGTGTGTGATGGTTCTGTGTGTGGTGGTTCTGTGTGTGATAGTGATAGTTCTGTGTGTGAAGGTTCTGTGTGTGATGGTTCTGTGTGTGATGGTTCTCTGTGTGATGGTTCTGTGTGTGATGGTGATAGTTCTGTGTGTGATGGTTCTGTGTGTGATGGTTCTGCGTGTGATGGCTCTGTGTGTGATGGTTTTGTGTGTGATGGTTCTGCGAGTGATGGTTCTGTGTGTATGTGTGATGGTGATAGTTCTATGTGTGATGGTGATGGTGATGGTTCTGTGTGTGATAGTTCTGTGTGTGATGGTTCTGTGTGTGATGGTTCTGTGTGTGATGGTTCTGTGTGTGATGGCTCTGTGTGGGATGGATCTGGATGTGATGGTTCTGTGTGTGATGGTTCTGTGTGTGATGGTTCTGTGTGTGTTGGCTCTGTGTGGGATGGTTCTGTGTGTGATGGTTCTGTATGTGATATGATGGTTCTGTGTGTGATGGTTCTGTGTGTGATGGTTCTGTGTGTGATTGTTCTGTATGTGATGGTGATGGTTCTGTGTGTGATGGTAATAGTTCTGTGTGTGATGGTTCTGTGTGTGTGATGGTGATGGTTCTGTGTGTGATGGTTCTGTGTGTGATGGTTCTGCGTGTGATGGTGATAGTTCTGTGTGTGATGATTCTGTGTGTGTTGGTTCTGTGTGTGATGGTTCTGTGTGTGTTGGCTCTGTGTGGGATGGTTCTGTGTGTGATGGTTCTGTGTGTGTGATGGTGATGGTTCTGTGTGTGATGGTTCTGTGTGTGATGGTTCTGCGTGTGATGGTTCTGTGTGTGATGGTTCTGTGTGTGATGGCTCTGTGTGGGATGTTTCTGTGTGTGATGGTTCTGCGTGTGATGGTTCTGTGTGTGATGGTTCTGTGTGTGATGGTAATAGTTCTGTGTATGATGGTTCTGTGTGTGTGATGGTGATGGTTCTGTGTGTGATGCTATTAGTTCAGTGTATGATGGTTCTCTATGTGATGGTGAAGGTTCTATGTGTGATGGTGATGGTTCTGTGTGTGATGGTTCTGTATGTGATAGTTCTGTGTGTGATGGTGATGGTTCTGTATGTGATAGTTCTGTGTGTGGTGGTGATAGTTATGTGCGTGATGGTTCTGTGTGTGACGGTTCTGTGTGTGATGGTTTTGTGTGTGATAGATCTGTGTGTGATGGTTCTGCGTGTGACGGTTCTGTGTGCGATGGTTTTGTGTGTGATGGTTCTGTGTGTGACGGTTCTGTGTGTGATGGTTTTGTGTGTGATGGTTCTGTGTGTGATGGTTCTGTGTGTGATGGTTCTGTGTGTGATGGTTCTGTGTGTGATGGTTTGTGTGTGATGGTTCTGTGTGTGATGGTTCTGTGTGTGATGGTTCTGTGTGTGATGGTTCTGTGTGTGATGATTCTGTGTGTGATGGTTCTGTGTGTGATGGTTCTGTGTGTGATGGTTCTGTGTGTGATGTTTCTGTGTTGATGTTTCTGTGTGTGATGGTTCTGTGTGTGATGGTTCTGTGTGTGATGGTTCTGTGTGTGTGTGATGGTTCTGTGTGTGATAGTTCTGTGTGTGATGGTTCTGTGGTGATGGTTCTGTGTATGATGGTTCTGCGTGTGATGGTGATAGTTCTGTGCGTGATGGTTCTATGTGTGTGTGATGGTGAGAGTTAAGTGTATGATGGTTCTGTATGTGATGGGTCTGTGTGTGGTAGTTCTGTGTATGATGGTTCTGTGTGTGGTGGTTCTGTGTGTGATAGTGATAGTTCTGTTTGTGATGGTTCTGTGTGTGATGGTTCTGTGTGTGATGATTCTGTGTGTGATGGTGATAGTTCTCTGTTTGATGGTTCTGTGTGTGATGGTGATAGTTCTGTGTGTGATGGTTCTGTGTGTGATGGTTCTGCGTGTCATGGTTCTGTGTGTGATGGTTTTGTGTGTGATGGTTCTGCGAGTGATGGTTCTGTGTGTATGTGTGATGGTGATAGTTCTATGTGTGATGGTGATGGTGATGGTTCTGTGTGTGATGGTTCTGTGTGTGATAGTTCTGTGTGTGATGGTTCTGTGTGTGATGGTTCTGTGTGTGATGGTTCTGTGTGTGATGGCTCTGTGTGGGATGGATCTGGATGTGATGGTTTTGTGTGTGATGGTTCTGTGTGTGATGGTCCTGTGTGTGTTGGCTCTGTGTGGGATGGTTCTGTGTGTGATGGTTCTGTGTGTGATGGTTCTGCGTGTGATGGTTCTGTGTGTGTGATGGTGATGTTTCTGTGTGTGATGGTTCTGTATGTGATGGTGATGTTTCTGTGTGTGATGGTTCTGTGTGTGATGGTTTGTGTGTGATGGTTCTGTGTGTGATGTTTCTGTGTGTGATGGTTCTGTGTGTGATGGTTCTGCGTGTGATGGTGATAGTTCTGTGTGTGATAGTTCTGTGTGTGATGGTTCTGTGTGTGTGTTGGTTCTGTGTGTGTGATGGTGATGGTTCTGTGTGTGATGGTTCTGTGTGTGATGGTTCTGCGTGTGATGGTGATAGTTCTGTGTGTGATAGTTCTGTGTGTGATGGTAATAGTTCTGTGTATGATGGTTCTGTGTGTGTGATGGTGATGGTTCTGTGTGTGATGGTAATAGTTCTGTGTATGATGGTTCTGTGTGTGTGATGGTGATGGTTCTGTGTGTGATGCTAATAGTTCAGTGTATGATGGTTCTGTATGTGATTGTGAGAGTTCTGTGTGTGATGGTGATGGTTCTGTGTGTGATGGTTCTGTATGTGATAGTTCTGTGTGTGATGGTGATGGTTCTGTATGTGATGATGATAGTTCTGTGCGTGATGGTTCTGTGTGTGATGGTTCTGTGTGTGATGGTTTTGTGTGTGATGGTGATGGTTCTGTATGTGATGGTGATGGTTCTGTGTGTGATGGTTCTGTATGTGATAGTTCTGTGTGTGATGGTGATGGTTCTGTGTGTGATGGTTCTGTATGTGATAGTTCTGTGTGTGATGGTGATGGTTCTGTGTGTGATGGTTCTGTGTGTGATGGTTTTGTGTGTGATAGATCTGTGTGTGTTGGTTCTGTGTGTGATGGTTCTGTTTGTGATGGTAATGGTTCTATGTGTGATGGTTCTGTGTAAGATGATGAAGGTCCGTGTTATGATAGTGATGGTTCTGTGTGTGATGGTAACAGTTCTGTGTGTGATGGTTCTATGTGTGATGATGATGGTTCTGTGTGTGATGGTGATAGTTCTGTGTGTGATGGTTCTGTGTGTGATGGTTCTGTATGTGATGGTGATAGTTCTGTGTGTGATGGTTCTGTGTGTGATGGTTCTGTGTGTGATGATTCTGTGTGCGATGGTTCTCTGTGTGATGGTTCTGTGTGTGATGGTTCTGTGTGTGATGATTATTGTTCTGTGTGTGATAGTTCTGTGTGTGATGGTTCTGTGTGTGATGGTTCTGTGTGTTATGGTGATATTTCTGTGTGTGAGGGTTCTGCGTGTGATGGTTCTGTTTGTGATGGTTCTTTGTGTGATAGTTCTGTTGTGGTGGTTGTGTGTTGGTGATTGTGTGGTGGTGGTTGTGTGGTGGTGGTTCTGTGGTGATGGTTCTGTGATGATGGTTCTGTGGTGCTGGTTTTGTGGTGATGGTTCTATGATGATTATTCTGTGGTGATGTTTCTGTGGTGGTGATTGTATGGTGATGGTTCTGTGATGATGGGTTTGTGGCGATATTTCTGTGGTGGTGGTTCTGTGGTGATGATTCTGTGATGATGGTTTCTGTGGCAATTTTTCTGTGGTAGTGGTTCTGTGTTGATGATTCTGTCGTGATTTTTCTGGTGTGGTGGTTCTGTGGTGATGGTTCTGTGGTGGTTTTTCTGTGGCGATGGTTGTGTTGTGATTTTTATGTGGTGGTGGTTTTGTGGTGATGGTTCTGTGGTGGTTGTTCTGTGGTGATGGTTCTGTGGTGATGGTTGAATGATGATGGTTCTATGGTGATGGTTCTGTGGTGATGGTTGAATGATGATGGTTCTGTGGTGATGGTTTTTGTGATGGTTCTCTTGTGATTGTTCTATGATGATGGTTCTGTGGTGATGGTTTTTGTGATGGTTCTCTGGTGATGGTTCTATGATGATGGTTCTGTGGTGATGGTTCTGTGATGATGGTTCTGTGGTAATTTTTCTGTGGTGGTGATTCTGTGGTGATGGTTGTGTGGTGGTTGTTCTGTGGTGGTGGTTGTATGGTGGTTGTTCTGTGGTGAAGGTTCTGTGGTGATGGTTCTGTGGTGATGTTTCTGTGGTGGTGGTTCCGTAGTGGTTAGGTTATGGTGTCCATTATTCTATGTTCCTGCACGTGTGAGTCTTATTGTTGCATATTTAGCAAATTGTTAAAAAAAATAATTCTGTTTAGGTTCAATTTAGGTTCTCCCCCTTTCTCTCACCTTGGTGATTGGCCAGTTAGAAATTACATAATGAAGTGTTGTACAGTTAACTACTAAAGTTCGTTCGTCTCTGCATCTGGACTATGAACTCCGAAACTCAAGAACTCGAAGCTTCGGATTCACGTGTTTGAATCTCTGGAATCTTGGTATACAGGAGAAAAACGAACGCACTTTGCTGCAATTGTTGACTAATATTTACTTCCACTGAGGATACTGACACCTTATTCAGCCACAAAACCATATGCCATATTGGTGGGCGGGGCTGAGTGTCTCATTCCCATAATGTACAGCCTGTAGTTCCTTTTGGTGGTTCATAATATCTTCTTCCAATTGTCTATAATTTATCCAAAAAATCTTCCGTAGTTCTTGGTTAAGTGTTAGTGAGTCGGAGACTGAATCTTCCTTTTATCAGTCCTGATCGCTTGTGTAGTGTCTCTAGTTTTCTTTCTTATTTGTTTTCTCACACATTTCGTTTTTTGTAACTATATATCTTGTGTCTACCAAGGTGACTGTGGCCCTCTAGTGCCGCCCACCATGTTAGTATACATTGTGTGGCCCTCTAGTGCCGCCCACCATGTTAGCATACATTGTGTGGCCCACTAGTGCCTCCCACCATGTTAGTATACATACATTGTGTGGCCCTCCAGTGCCGCCCACCATGTTAGTATACATTTTGTGGCCCTGTAGTGCCGCCCACCATGTTAGTATACATTGTGTGGCCCTCTAGTGCCGCCCACCATGTTGGTATACATTGTGTGGCCCTCTAGTGCCGCCCACTATGTTAGTATACATTGTGTGGCCCTCTAGTGCCGCCCACCATGTTAGTATACATTGTGTGGCCCTCTAGTGCCGCCCACCATGTTAGTATACATTGTGTGGCCCTCTAGTGCCGCCCACCATGTTAGTATACAGTGCGTCCTCTGCAAACTTTTTCATCTGTTTTTCACCTCCCGCCTCAGTTCTCTCACACACTTCGTCTATAAACTCAGTACCATTACGTTTTTCTCTGATCTTTTTTTAAAAGTTACGAATTTAACTTTTTTTTTTACTTTTTTTTTTAATTTAGGGACATTTACTATTATTTTGTTAGCACATGTGATGACTTAAGTGTGGTTAGTGTCCATAGTGACCGTCTGTTAATATAATGTGTCTTTAATGATTGAAGAAGTTGTTCCTTGTACAACTGTCACTTAATCTCCAACCGTGTTCTGTGTTGTCGGGTCCACACAAAGGTTAGGTTAGGTTAGGTTAGGCAGGGTCTGAAATACTATGTGTGTGTGTGTGTGTGTGTGTGTGTGTGTGTGGGTGTGTGTGTGTGTGTTTTACCACTCACATCTTCAAGTGCAATTATTCTACTTTCTTATTACAAAAGGCAAATGTTTCAACTTGCTTAGCGAGTTGATGGTAATCATTGTCTTTAAAAAAAATGTACTATTAGACCCTGTTGAGCTGTGGAGATACTTGTGATTCTTTCTCTCAGTTACTGTTAGAGTAATGATTTTTTTCTCTCTGTAACTGTGAGAGTAATGATTCATTCTCTCAGTAACTGTAAGAGTAATGATTCTTTCTCTCAGTAACTGTGAGAGTAATGATTCTTTCTCTCAGTAACTGTGAGAGTAATGATTCTTTCTCTCAGTAACAGTGAGAGTAATGATTCTATCTCTCATTAACTGTGAGAGTAACGATTCTTTCTCTCAGTAACAGTGAGAGTAATGATTCTTTCTCTCAGTAACAATGAGAGTAATGATTCTTTCTCTCAGTAACTGTGAGAGTAATGATTCTTTCTCTCAGTAACAATGAGAGTAATGATTCTTTCTCTCAGTAACTGTGAGAGTAACGATTCTTTCTCTCATTAACTGTGAGAGTAATGATTCTTTCTCTCATTAACTGTGAGAGTAACGATTCTTTCTCTCAGTAACTGTGAAAGTAATGATTCTTTCTCTCAGTAACTGTGAGAGTAATGATTCTTTCTCTCAGTAACTGTGAGAGTAATGATTCTTTCTCTCATTAACTGTGAGAGTAATGATTCTTTCTCTCAGTAACTGTGAGAGTAATGATTCTTTCTCTCAGTAACAGTGAGAGTAATGATTCTTTCTCTCAGTAACAGTGAGAGTAATGATTCTTTCTCTCATTAACTGTGCGAATAATGATTCTTTCTCTCATTAACTGTGAGAGTAACGATTCTTTCTCTCAGTAACAGTGAGAGTAATGATTCTTTCTCTCAGTAACAGTGAGAGTAATGATTCTTTCTCTCATTAACTGTGCGAATAATGATTCTTTCTCTCAGTAACAATGAGAGTAATGATTCTTTCTCTCATTAACTGTGCGAATAATGATTCTTTCTCTCATTAACTGTGAGAGTAACGATTCTTTCTCTCAGTAACAGTGAGAGTAATGATTCTTTCTCTCATTAACTGTGCGAATAATGATTCTTTCTCTCATTAACAGTGAGAGTAATGATTCTATCTCTCATTAACTGTGAGAGTAACGATTCTTTCTCTCAGTAACTGTGAGAGTAATGATTCTTTCTCTCAGTAATAGTGAGAGTAATGATTCTTTCTCTCAGTAACAATGAAAGTAATGATTCTTTCTCTCATTAACTGTGAGAGTAACGATTCTTTCTCTCAGTAACAGTGAGAGTACTGATTCTTTCTCTCATTAACTGTGCGAATAATGATTCTTTCTCTCATTAACTGTGAGAGTAACGATTCTTTCTCTCAGTAACAGTGAGAGTAATGATTCTTTCTCTCAGTAACAGTGAGAGTAATGATTCTTTCTCTCATTAACTGTGCGAATAATGATTCTTTCTCTCATTAACTGTGAGAGTAATGATGCCTTCTCTCAGTAACTGTAAGAGTAATGATTCTTTCTCTCAGTAACTGTGAGAGTAATGATTCTTTCTCTCATTAACTGTGAGAGTAATGATTCTTTCTCTCAGTAACAGTGAGAGTAATGATTCTTTCTCTCATTAACTGTGAGAGTAATGATTCTTTCTCTCAGTAACTGTGAGAGTAATGATTCTTTCTCTCATTAACTGTGAGAGTAATGATTCTTTCTCTCAGTAACAGTGAGAGTAATGATTCTTTCTCTCATTAACTGTGAGAGTAACGATTCTTTCTCTCAGTAACAGTGAGAGTAATGATTCTTTCTCTCATTAACTGTGCGAATAATGATTCTTTCTCTCATTAACAGTGAGAGTAATGATTCTATCTCTCATTAACTGTGAGAGTAACGATTCTTTCTCTCAGTAACTGTGAGAGTAATGATTCTTTCTCTCAGTAATAGTGAGAGTAATGATTCTTTCTCTCAGTAACAATGAAAGTAATGATTCTTTCTCTCATTAACTGTGAGAGTAACGATTCTTTCTCTCAGTAACAGTGAGAGTAATGATTCTTTCTCTCATTAACTGTGCGAATAATGATTCTTTCTCTCATTAACTGTGAGAGTAACGATTCTTTCTCTCAGTAACAGTGAGAGTAATGATTCTTTCTCTCAGTAACAGTGAGAGTAATGATTCTTTCTCTCATTAACTGTGAGAGTAATGATTCTTTCTCTCATTAACTGTGAGAGTAATGATGCCTTCTCTCAGTAACTGTAAGAGTAATGATTCTTTCTCTCAGTAACTGTGAGAGTAATGATTCTTTCTCTCATTAACTGTGAGAGTAATGATTCTTTCTCTCAGTAACAGTGAGAGTAATGATTCTTTCTCTCATTAACTGTGAGAGTAATGATTCTTTCTCTCAGTAACTGTGAGAGTAATGATTCTTTCTCTCATTAACTGTGAGAGTAATGATTCTTTCTCTCAGTAACAGTGAGAGTAATGATTCTTTCTCTCAGTAACAGTGAGAGTAATGATTCTTTCTCTCAGTAACTGTGAGAGTAATGATTCTGTGTTAGCTCCTGTCAAGCAGGCAGTAATACTTATATAAATTGGCAGTAATACTTATATAAATTTGGGTTACATACATTAGGTTTATATAATTACATCAACTACAGTAACTTTCCTTTGAGATGTGATTTGTCATCAACTGGACACGTGATAGAATCTTTCACTGAGTGCCCTCAGCTTGACTGCTGCCTCAGCAATAAGTATCCGGCTTCTCACCAGTCTGTCCCCAGTCTTTCATCCATGCTAGACTTGTGGTCAAAGAAACTATATATATATATATATATATACGCTTCGTCCCTTATTAACGCTCATGGCGCATAGCGTTAATTATGGCGATATCCCAGTTATTGTACAATGGTTTATTTTCTTAATATATGGAGAAAAGACCATTTGGATTTGAAACTTAACCCATATATATTTATGAATGTTACTTCCAGTGCATCATATACTGACTCAACAGACTTTTTCATCACAGATTACAACAGGTAAAAGGAAGCTATAGCAATTCTTTCTCTCAGTAACTGTGAGAGAAATGATTCCTCCTCTCTGTAACTGTGAGAGCAATGATTCCTTCTCTCAGTAGGTGTGAGAGTATTGATTCCTTCTCTCAGTAAATGTGAGAGTAATAAATAATTCTTCCATTGATCAACTCTGCGCTTCTTGACATATTAATTTAGGTTCCACCAGTCCAACAATACCCACACCTTCCACCTTTCAGAAGTTGTAATAATTTATCATCTTTCTCTGCATAATTACTAAAGTAAGTGTTCTAAATAGTGATCATTTTCCCCACCAGCAGAGGTGTGTGTAGTATCCAGGTTTCACAGGGGACCACAATAAAAAAAGAAAAAAGAATAATCCATCACTTTAAGTGTTGCTACACAATATGCTATGTGTTGTAGTTCAGCTGTTAATAACCCACGTCGGGCACCATGTTATTACATCACCTCACATATACTAACAATCAAGGTGCATGTCTTATTTTGCGTCGTAGTTCAGCTGACTTCCTGACCCGTTGTAAGAGGTCAAAGAAGACATCCCACGCACTTCCTTCCATACACCACGAGTTCTGTTCGCCAGGCAGTTACTTTGTTGACAGGTGAGTCATCTGCCCCCTCACAGCTTCCCCGTACACACCGCCTACCTCCACCAGTTTATTGACGGTCAAATGGTCTGGTTTGTGGTTTTAAGGAGAATTTTATATCACGAAGAGGCAGTGAAAGGCGGGGTAATTCCTCGAAGTGCGCCTTTCATAGTTCCTGGAAGACTTGAACCTCGTCAACAACAGAGACACGGCAAGATTGGTAGACCTCCTGCGGCTGTGTGGGTGCTGATGGGTGGCTGGGTGAGGGGCAAGATTCTACCACCTACGCCACCCATCCACTCACCCAATACACCAACGCAATGCCCCTTACGAAGCCACTACACACACACACACACACACACACACACACATAAAATTTCTGGGAAGTTTATAAAAAAGATTTTTTATCTGATACTTGTGGAGTTTAACGTGGCCTCCACAGGACTACTAAATCGATATCAGAAGAGGATGTGAGAGGAGGAGGAGGAGGGAGGAGAGCTCGGCACCACACGTTCCTACCACAATGTACTACCTCCCTCCCTCCCTCTACCACAGTATACTACCTCCATCCCTCCCTCTACCACAGTATACTACCTCCCTCCCTCCCTCCCTCTACCACAGTATACTACCTCCCTCCCTCCCTCCCTCTACCACAGTATACTACTTCCCTCCCTCCCTCTACCACAGTATACTACCTCCCTCCCTCCCTCTACCACAGTATATTACCTCCCTCCCTCCCTCTACCACAGTATACTACCTCCCACCCTCCCTCTACCACAATATACGACTTCCCTCCCTCCCTCTACCACAGTATATTACCTCCCTCCCTCCCTCTACCACAGTATACTACCTCCCTCCCTCCCTCTACCACAGTATACTACCTCCATCCCTCCCTCTACCACAGT
The DNA here is from genome assembly GCA_958450375.1 of Homarus gammarus. NCBI lineage: Eukaryota > Metazoa > Arthropoda > Malacostraca > Decapoda > Nephropidae > Homarus > Homarus gammarus. The sequence goes on from CAUDMG010002591.1 coordinate 248,008, forward strand.
ATACTACCTCCCTCCCTCTACCACAGTATACTACTTCCCTCCCTCCCTCTACCACAGTATACTACCTCCCTCCCTCCCTCTACCACAGTATATTACCTCCCTCCCTCCCCCTACCACAGTATTCTAACTCCCTCCTTCCCTCTACCACACTTTATTGAATATTGGGGCCTATTAGAACTGGGACCGATTAATACTGGGACCTATTAAAACTAGGACTTATTAGGACTAGGACCTATTAGAATTGGGGCCTATAAGGACTGGAACCTATTAGAAGTGGGGCCTATTAGGACTGGGACCTTTTAGGACTGGAACCTATTATGACTGGGGTCTATTAGGACTGGGGCCTATTGGTGTGGGACCTATTGGGACTGGAACATATTAGAACTGAAGCTAATTAGGACTATGTTATGAGCAGGATGGAAACTAGTGGTTAGCAGTTACTCATGACGTAATATAGAGAGCCCTCGTGATTGGTTGAGATCTCTGCTGCTAGTCAAGGTTATGGCTTCCGACAGGCTGGTCAGCAGAGGGTGACAGGAGGTCGAAGTGTGAACTTCACAGGAGGTGAGAGATTATCATGCGTTATAAGATTATCCAAACCTTCCAGGGCAGAGTGTGTGTTAGAGCGTGGATTATACCAGACCGGGAAGCTTGTTGGTTGAAGTCTCGTGTGAGGGACTGGCAGGAGGTAAAGTCCACTTGTAGGTCTCTAGTTGTGTGTGGGGCCAGTTAAGGAGGGGGCACAGTACTCACGCTCTCCAGTGCAGGATCACCGTCGGCATTAGCTGTAGTGTTCACCCTGTTAGATCTTTGAGTCAATGTAATTAGGTATTGTCTGTGGTTGTACCATGTTATATGGCTGGGGAAGGCTAAGTTAAGATTTATCCTTTATAGAAATATTGCCATCATACATGTTTGGCCTAGTAAGGGTGTAACGAGTTATCTGTAGTTTGTCGTGTATAGCATGTTACCAGTGTATGTTATGTTATCTTTTAATAGGTCTAATAGGTCTGATTATATCATATTATATGTTCCTGATGCCAGGTGGCTAATTATTTTTCTTTGTGTAATCTAATTATGACATGCTTGTTGGGTAATGTACACCTTATGGATTTGTCATTTTCAATTCTTCAATATTATATTTGAGACATTTGCACACTGTATGATCCTGAAATTGAATGAGTATTTAAAGTTTAATTTGAAGAACCTGTGACCTATGACAGTATTACAGTACTGGTGAGATGACCTATGACAGTATTACAGTACTGGTGAGATGACCTATGACACTATTACAGTACTGGTGAGATGACCTATGACAGTATTACAGTACTGGTGAGATGACCTATGACAGTATTACAGTACTGGTGAGATGACCTATGACAGTATTGCAGTACTGGTGAGATGACCTATGACAGTATTGCAGTACTGGTGAGATGACCTATGACAGTATTACAGTATTGGTGAAAATATCACAGGTCTACATGACAATGGTGATCGTGACAGGACCCAATCAGTTTCAGGTGTGAAATGTTTGTAATTTGTTTCTAAAGGTTTGTGAATTATAGGACCTTGACGTCGATTAAGGATTTGGTTGAGTTGGGTAAGGAACTAGGGTATGAGGTGATATTTGAGAGAGGTTGTGAAGGTTGAACGGGATATAGAACAAGACGACCGTGCTAGTGAAGGGAGAGGTTAGAGCTTGAGAGGCAAAAGCCTTAGGTTGAAGATAATGTTGGCAGAGGCTCGGTCTAATCGGAGTGAAGTGACCTCTAACGAACCGCAGGAACCTGTAGCCTGGGTCAAGGCCAAAGGGCCGTCCCTCACGCTTAACAAAGGGGGATGCCTGTGATTATGATAAAGTCAAGCTCGTCTTAATGAGTCGATTCAAGTGTACCGATGAAAGCTTTAGGAAAGCCTAAGACTGAATTTTCGTCACAATAAACCTCAACACTAGGAGAGAATGGAACAGTTCATGAACTGGCTTCACAACTCGCTCCAACGATGAAGTTTATGAGAATGGATGCCTCAAACCTTACCTCGTCAAAAGACAAATTAAAGAGAATAGAAAAAGTTAGCGATGAACTATGGGGTGTAGAGGCCGCTCATAGCTCACTCTGATGAAGAACCTGCCCACCACAGTCTGACAGTCTTATAATATTTTAGTGATTTATATTGTAGATTATTGATGCATTTCAGTTAGGTCCCGGTCCTAACAGATCCCAGTCCTAACAGATCCCAGTCCTAACAGATCCCGGTCCTAACAGATCCCGGTCCTAACAGGTCCCAGTCCAAACAGATCCCAGTCCTAACAGGTCCCAGTCCTAATAGGCCCCAGTGTTAATAGGGCCAGTCCTAATAGGCCCCAGTGTTAATACAGCATGTGATGGTGTAAAACAAGGAGTGGGTGTTACCAGAGCGCCATACTGGTCACTGTGTGTGGGGGGGGGGGGGTTCAGTCAAGCTCTCTGTGTGACGTCACTAATGCCAAACAATTACAGGATCAAGAGTCGTCAGTGCCACTTTAATTGGCCCTCCCAGGCCCTCGTTGGCACTCCCTGACCCTCCCTGGTCCTGGTGCCAGCATATCAGTGGCACAAATACTTCTATCTCCTGCTACTAAAAGTTGTATTGTATTTGTTCTTAATATGTTTACAAACCTAACCTAACCTAACCGAAACAGACCTACCTCCAACCCAACCCATCCTTGGTTGGTGAGGGAGTTGCTGGAGAGTGAGGGAGGAGGTGAGAGTTACCGTGAGATGGGGAAGAGGGGGTGAAGGGAGCTGGTAAACAAAGGGGAGGTTAAGGTGGCGGGGTGCTTAAACGTTATGAACCATGGTAAGTGTTTCGGGGGAATAACTTTAACTTGTCAAAACAGGACAAAATACAATGACAATTTTTTATTTAAATCTTTATAATTTTGATTTAATAATTTTCCCATGTCAAGTTAGCGTGTATAATTACTTTTAAATACTAGTTATGTAAATACAATGTTCAACTCCCCAAACAAGCCATCAACATCAGATAAAGCCCAGAGTGATTGACCATTATTGAAACACAAAGACATAATTAAACTTTCATTCATAACTGAGTAAAACATAAATAACAGAGTGAACATTCTCCACAACACAAAGTCAACTAGGATCCATCACACACACACTAACCAGCAAAACACTCCCTTTATGCACTGGTTCAACAGCATTTACGACCTAACTGATGAACCTCAAAGTTCCGAACAAAACCTCGACCTTATGAAGTATTATTGGCGTCATCCCCGTCATCAGCGCCACAAAATATGAACACAACAACAACTTTAAATCTAGAACCAAAAATTGTGTTGCTGAGTTTAACTTATGTTACCTCTATATAATAATATATTGTGGCCTTGAAAAAATAACTTACCTTAACCTAACCTAACCTAACATAACCTAAGCTAACCTAACCTAACCTAACCTAACCTAACCTAACCTAACATAACCTAAGCTAACCTAACCTAACCTAACGTAACCTAACCTAACCTAACCTAACCTAACCTAAGCTAACCTAACCTAACCTAACCTAAACTCTCACTTCCTTACATCCTCCTACACCACAGTATAGCCTCCTTCACCACAGTATAGCCTCCTTCACCACAGTATAGCCTCCTACACCACAGTATAGCCTCCTACACCACAGTATAGCCTCCTTCACCACAGTATAGCCTCCTACACCACAGTATAGCCTCCTTCACCACAGTATAGCCTCCTTCACCACAGTATAGCCTCCTTCACCACAGTATAGCCTCCTTCACCACAGTATAGCCTCCTACACCACAGTATAGCCTCCTTCACCACAGTATAGCCTCCTTCACCACAGCATAGCCTCCTACACCACAGTATAGCCTCCTACACCACAGTATAGCCTCCTTCACCACAGTATAGCCTCCTTCACCACAGCATAGCCTCCTACACCACAGTATAGCCTCCTTCACCACAGTATAGCCTCCTTCACCACAGAATAGCCTCCTACACCACAGTATAGCCTCCTACACCACAGAATAGCCTCCAACACCACTGCTTCCTGCACCCCAGCTCCTGGCAAACATACCTATAACCTATTTCTGTCTTTATTATGGAACGCTCGATCTCGGTACTTTACCTGGGAATTGCCAACAATTAAGGTTTTTGTACCTTTCTTGACAGCCTTATCCTTGACTGTCTTAACTTCTATTTCGTCTTCTAAAGGACTAAAAGAGTTAGTACATTTTGCTCCTTTTGTTTCCTTTCTGGCTATCTGCACCACCAGCCTTGTCTTTCTTTTCCTCACTACCTTCCACTGATCTATACAGTGTATTGTCGTCAGACACAGACTCTCCGCCTCGCATCTGCCTCCTTCATCCTCGCAATCACTTCCTTCAACTTCAAGTTTTCGCCCTTGACTTTCTCTAGCTCAGCTTTCAGAAAGGCACAGTACTGTTCACAACTAAGACCAGACTTGGTTACACTGTCAGTTAATTCCCAGTTAACTCCTCACTCTACGTCTCTCGAGGGAGTGCAAATTCAGATGCTTTAATCTGCCTCTATTCTCAAGGCTCCTAATCCGGGTATTAGTGTTGTCATCCTTCTTTGAATGTTTTCTAGGAGTTCGTTATCCATTCTGTAGTAAGGTGAACATTCCCGCCTACACCCTCCCACACCTTCCTACACTCTTTTACACCCTCCCACTCCCTCACATACCATCCCACACTATTCCACACACCCCCATCTTGGGACGGGGTGACATCACTGAATGCCTCGTGGAATTGAAGGAGATATTCTAAAATGGATTAGGACGTTGTTACAGGACAGGAAACAGCGAGTGAGCATTAACGGCAATAATTCCGATAGAGGTAACATTGCTAATGGAGTACCCCAATGCTCAGTACTTGGCGCATTACTATTTATTATATCCATAAACGATATAGATATAGGTGTACACACTAAAATAGGAAGTGTAAATAAATCTGACAAGGACTTCACAAAACTAAAGAAAGATCTAAATAAATTTTTCGCATTGTCTGAAAAATGACAGATGGTATTTAATGTGGACAAATGTAAAGTACTTAGTCTAGGAGATGTAAACAGAGAAACCCGATATCAGATGAACACATTGATAAAGAGAAATTCGACTGTGAGAACGATTTAGGGGAAATTATAAGTAGGACTATTACACCAAGACAACAATGTGTATTTGCTCAAAACAAGGCTAACAGAGTACTTGGCTTCATACAAAGGAGTGTTAGTTACAAGACTAGCGAGGTTATCCTAAAACTACATCATGCGCTTGTGAGACCTCACTTGGATTATGCATTTAAGGTCTGGTCACCATATTACAAAATGGAAGTCGAATTCCAGAAAGCGTACAGAGGAGAATGACAAGACTAATCTCGGGCATTCGGAATCTTGAGTATAGTAACAAATTAAAGCATCTGAATCTGCACTCCCTCGAGAGACGTAGAGTGAAGGGAGATGTGATAGAGGTGTATAAATGGAAGTTAGTTTAAACAAAGGTGATATAACAAAACTCCTTAAACTTAAACCAGAGGCGAGACCGTAGCAATGGTTTTAAATTAGACAAATTTTGGTTTAGGCGCGAGATAGGCAAACAATGGTTTAGAAATAGAGTAGTGGGTGAGTGGAATAAGTTACCAAACATCATCATTAACTCGAACACTTTGGATACCCTTGAATATAGGTTGGACAGATCCACGAGTAGGAGCAATAGGAGTTGGGTGTAAACGGGACTGCCCAGTATGGGCCAATAGGCCCGCTGCAGTTTCCTCCATTCGCATAGATTTAGGTTCACTCCCTCGCATACAATTCCACATAACCCCACTCCCTCCTGTACCCTCCCACTCCCTCCTGTACCTTCCCACTCCCTCCTATACCCCCCCACTCCCTCCTACACCTCCCACTCCCTTCTGCACCCTCCCACTCCCTCCTACACCCTCCCAATCCCTTCGGCACCCTCCCACTCCCTCCTATACCCTCCCACTCCCTCCTGCACCTCCCACTCCCTTCTGCACCCTCCCACTCCCTCCTACACCCTCCCAAACCCTTCTGCACCCTCCCACTCCCTTCTACACCTCCCACTCCCTCGTACACCTCCCACTCCCTAGTACACCTCTCACTCCCTAGTACACCTCCCACTCCCTCCTACACCTCCAACTCCCTAGTACACCTCCAATCCCTAGTACACCCCCACTCCCTAGTACACCCCCACTCCCTCCTACACCACCAACTCCCTAGTACACCCCCACTCCCGAGTACGCCCCTCTCCCTTGTACACCCCCAAACCCTCCTACACCACCAACTCCGTAGTAAACCCCCACTCCCTAGAACACCCCACTCCCTTGTACACCTCCCACTCCCTCCTACGCCACCAACTCCCTAGTACACCTCCCACTCCCTAGTACACCCCCCACTCCCTCCTACACCACCAACTCCCTCGTACACCTCCCACTCCCTCCTCCATCTCCCACTCCCTAGTACACCTCCTACTCCCTAGTACACCTCCCACTCCCTAGTACACCTCCACTCCCTAGTACACCCCCCACTCCCTAGTACACCTCCACTCCCTAGTACACCCTCACTCCCTACTACACCCCACTCCCTCCTACACCACCAACTCCCTAGTACACCCCCACTCCCTAGTACGCCCCACTCCCTAGTACACTTCCCACTCCCTCCTACATCTCCCACTCCCTAATACACCTCCCACTCACTCCTACATCTCCCACTCAAAGTACACCCTACTCCCTAGTACACCTCCCACTCTCTCCTACACCTCTTACTCCCAAGTACACCTCCACTCCCTAGTAAACCCGTACTCCCTAGTACACCCCCACTCCCTCCTACACCACCAACTACCTAGTACACCCCCACTTCCTAGGACGCCCCACTCCCTTGTACACCCCCACTCCCTTCTACACCACCAGCTCCATAGTACTGTACACCTCCCACTCCCTCCTACATCTCCCACTCCCTAGTACACCCCCACTCCCTCCTACACCACCAACTCCCTAGTACACCTCCCACTACCTCCTACACCTCCCACTCCCTCCTACATCTCCCACTCCCTAGTACACCTCCCACTCCCTCCTACACCACCAACTCCCTAGTACACCTCCCACTCCCTCCTACATCTCCCACTCCCTAGTACACCTCCCACTCCCTCCTACTCCAACCACTCCCTAGTACACCTCCCACTCCCTCCTACATCTCCCACTCCCTAGTACACCTCCCACTCCCTCCTACACCACCAACTCCCTAGTACACCTCCCACTCCCTCCTACATCTCCCACTCCCTAGTACACCTCCCACTCCCTCCTACATCTATCACTCCCTAATACACCTCCCACTCCCTCCTACATCTCCCACTCCCTAGTACACCTCCCATTCCCAAGTACACCTCCCACTCCCTAGTACACCCCCACTTCCTACTACACCCCCACTCCCTCCTACACCACCAACTCCCCAGTACACCCCCACTCCCTAGTACGCCCCACTCCCTAGTACACTTCCCATTCCCTCCTACATTTCCCACTCCCTAGTACACCTCCCACTCCCTCCTACATCTCCCACTCCCTAGTACACCCTACTCCCTAGTACACCTCCCACTCCCTCCTACATTTCCCACTCCCTAGTACACCTCCCACTCCCTCCTACATCTCCCACTCCCTAGTACACCCTACTCCCTAGTACACCTCCCACTCCCTCCTACATCTCCCACTCCCTAGTACACCTCCCACTCCCTCCTACACCTCCCACTCCATAGTACACCTCCCACTCCTTCCTACATCTCCCACTCCCTAGTACACCTCCCACTCCCTCCTACACCTCTTACTCACAAGTACACCTCCACTCCCTAGTACACCCCCACTCCCTAGTACACCCCCACTCCCACCTACACCACCAACTCCCTAGTACACCCCCACTTCCTAGTACACCCCCACTCCGTTGTACACCCCCACTCCCTCCTACACCACCAACTCCTTAGTACACCCCCAATCCCTAGTACGCCCAACTCCCTTGTACACCCCCCTCCCTCCTACACCACCAACTCCCTAGTACACCTCCCCCTCCCTCCTACACCTAGCACTCCCTCATATACCTCTCACTCCCTCCTATATCTCCCACTCCCTAGTACACCCCACTCCCTAGTACACATCCCACTCCCGCCTACATCTCCCGCTCCATAGTACACCTCCCACTCCTCCTACAGCTCCTACTCCATAGTACACCTCCCACTCCCTCCTACATCTCCCACTCCCTAGTACACCTCCACTCCCTAGTACACCTCCCACTCCCTAGTACACCTTCCTCTCCCTAGTACACCCCCACTCCCTAGTACACCTCCCACTCCCTCCTACATCTCCCACTCCCTAGTACACTTCCAACTTCCTAGTACACCTCCCACTCCCTCCTACATCTCTCACTCCCTAGTACACCCCACACCCTAGTACACCTCGAACTCCCTCCTACATCTACTACTCCCTAGTACACCCCCACTCCCACCTACACCACAAACTCCCTAGTACACCCCCACTCCCTAGTACACACCACTCTCTAGTACACCCCACTACCTAGTACACCTCCCACTCCCTCCTACATCTCTGACTCCCGAGTACACCCTACTCCCTAGTACACCTCCCACTCCCTCCTACATCTACCACTCCCTAGTACACCGCCCATTCCCTCCTACACCTCCCACTCCTTAGTACACCTCCCACTCCCTCCTCCATCTCCCACTCCCTTGTACACCTCCCACTCCCAAGTACACCTCCACTCCCTAGTACACCCCCACTCCCTAGTACACCCCCACTCCCTCCTACACCACCAACTCCCTAGTACACCCCCACTTCCTAGGACGCCCCACTCCCTTGTACACCCCCACTCCCTCCTACACCACCACCTCCCTAGTACACCTCCCACTCCCTCCTACACCACCAACTCCAAAGTACACCCCCACTCCCTAGTACGGCCCACTCCCTTGTACACCCCCCTCCCTCCTACACCAATCACTCCCTCATATACCTCTCACTCCCTCCTATATCTCCCACTCCATAGTACACCCCACACCCCAGTACACCTCTCACTCCCTCCTACATCTCCCGCTCCCTAGTACACCCCACTCTCTAGAACACCTCCCATTCCCTCCTACACCTCCCACTCCATAGTACACCTCCCACTCCCTTCTCCATTTCCCACTCCCTAGTACACCTCCCACTCCCTAGTATACCTCCCACCGACTCGTACACCTCTCACTCCATAGTACACCTCCCACTCCCTCCTACATCTCCCACTCCCTAGTACGCCCCACTCCCTTGGACACCCCCACTCCTTCCTACACCACCAACTCCCTAGTACACCTCACCACTCCCTCCTACACCTAACTCTCCCTCATACACCTCTCACTCCCTCCTACATCTCCCACTCCCTAGTACACCTCACTCCCTAGTACACCTCTCACCCCCTCCTACACTTCCCACTCCATTGTACACCTCCCACTCCCTCCTATATCTCCCACTCCCTAGTAAACCTCCCATTCCCTCCTACACCTCCCACTCCCTCCTACATCTCCCACTCCCTAGTACACCTCCCACTCCCTTATACACCTCCCACTCCCTCCTACACAACCAACTCCCTAGTATACCCCCAATTCCTAGTACACCCGACTCCTTAGTATACCTCACACTCCCTCCTTCATCTCCCACCACCTAGTACACCCCACTCCCTAGTACACCTTCCACTCCCTCCTACATCTCTCACTCCCTAGTTCACCCCACTCCCTAGTACACCTCCCACTCCCTCCTACATCTCCCACTCCCAAGTACACCTCCCACTCCCTCCTCCATCTCTCACTCCCTAGTACACCCCACTCCCTAGTACACCTCGAACTCCGTCCTATATCTCCCAATCCCTTGTACACCTCCTACTCCCTAGTACACCTCCCACTCTCTCCTACATCTCTCACTCTCTAGTATACCCCACTCCCTAGTACACCTCTCACTCCCTCCTACATCTCCTACTCCCTAGTACACCTCTCACTCCCTCCTACATCTCCTACTCCCTAGTACACCCCCACTCCCTCCTACATCTCCTACTCCCTAGTACACCCCCACTCCCTAGTACACCTCCACTCCCTAGTACATCCCCACTCCCACCTACACCACAAACTCCCTAGTACACCCCACTCCCTAGTACATAGCACTCTCTAGTATACCCCACTACCTAGTACACCTCGCACTCCCTCCTACATCTCCCACTCCTTAGTACAACTCCACTCCCTAGAACAACTCCCATTCCCTAGTACGCCCCCACTCCCTAGTACACCTCCCACTCCCTCCTACATCTCCCACTCCTTAGTACAACTCCACTCCCTAGAACAACTCCCACTCCATAGTACACCTCCCACTTCCTCTTACATCTCCCACTCCCAAGTACACCCCACTCCCTAGTACACCTCAAACTCCCTCCTACATCTCCCACTCCCTAGTACACCTCCATTTCCCTAGTACACCTCCACTCCCTCCTACACCTCCCAATCCCTAGTACATTCCACTCCCTAGTATACCCCCTTCCCTAGTACGCCCCACTCCCTCCTACACCACCAACTACTTAGTACACCCCCACTCCCTAGTTCAACACCAACTCCCTAGTACACCTCCCACTCCCTCCTACATCTCCCTCTAGCTAGTACACCCCAACTCTCTAGTACACCCCCACTCCCTAGTACACCCCACCTCCCTAGTACACCCCCAATCCCTAGTACACCTCCCACTCCCTCCTACATCTCCCACTCCCTAGTACACCCCAACTCCCTAGTACATCTCCCACTCCCTAGTACACCCCACTGCCTAGTACACCCCACTCCCTAGTACACCTCCCACTCCATAGTGCACCTCCACTTCCAAGTGCACCCCCACTCCATCCTACACCACCAACTCCCAAGTACACCCCCACTCCCTAGTACACCTCCCACTCCCTCCTACATCTCCCACTCCCTAGTACACCCCTCTCCCAAGTACACCTCCCACTCCCTCCTACATTTCCCACTCCGTAGAGCACATCCCACTCCCTCCTACATCTGCCACTCCCTAGTACACCCCACTCCTTAGTACACCTCCCACTCCCTCCTACACCACCAACTGCCTAGTACACCCCCACTCCCTCCTACAACACCAACTCCCTAGTACACCCCCACTCCCTAGTACACCTCCCACTCCCTCCTACATCTCCCACTCCCTATTACACCCCACTCCCTCCTTCATCTCCCACCACCTAGTACACCCCACTCCTTAGTACACCTCTCACTCCCTCCTACATCTCCCACTCCCTAGTACACCCCACTCCCTCGTACACCTCCCACTCCCACCTACACCTCCCAATCCCTAGTATACCTCCCACTCCTTCCTACACCTTCCCAGTTCCTCCTACACCTTCCCACTCCCTAGTACACCCCACCCCCTAGTACACCTCCCACTCCATAGTGCACCTCCACTCCCTAGTACACCTCCCATTCCCTAGTGCACCTCCACTTCCTAGTGCACCCCCCACTCCCTCCTACACCACCAACTCAATAGTACACCCCTACTCCCAAGTACAACACACTCCCTAGTACACCTCCCACTCCCTCCTACATCTCCCACTCCCTAGTACACCCCACTCCCTAGTACACCTCAAACTCCCTCCTACATCTCCCACTCCCTAGTACACCTCCCATTCCCTAGTACACCTCCACTCCCTCTTACACCTACAACTTCCTAGTACATCCCACTCCCTAGTACACCTCCCACTCCCTCCTACATCTCCCACTCCCTAGTACACCTCCATTTCCCTAGTACACCTCCACTCCCTCCTACACCTCCCAATCCCTAGTACATTCCACTCCCTAGTATACCCCCTTCCCTAGTACGCCCCACTCCCTCCTACACCACCAACTACTTAGTACACCCCCACTCCCTAGTTCAACACCAACTCCCTAGTACACCTCCCACTCCCTCCTACATCTCCCACTCCCTAGTACACCCCAACTCTCTAGTACACCCCCAATCCCTAGTACACCCCAACTCCCTAGTACACCCCCAATCCCTAGTACACCTCCCACTCCCTCCTACATCTCCCACTCCCTAGTACACCCCAACTCTCTAGTACACCCCCACTCCCTAGTACACCCCACCTCCCTAGTACACCCCCAATCCCTAGTACACCTCCCACTCCCTCCTACATCTCCCACTCCCTAGTACACCCCAACTCCCTAGTACATCTCCCACTCCCTAGTACACCCCACTTCCTAGTACACCCCACTCCCTAGTACACCTCCCACTCCATAGTGCACCTACACTTCCAAGTGCACCCTCACTCCATCCTATACCACCAACTCCCAAGTACACCCCCACTCCCTAGTACACCTCCCACTCCCTCCTACATCTCCCACTCCCTAGTACACCCCACTCCCAAGTACACCTCCCACTCCCTCCTACATTTCCCACTCCGTAGAGCACATCCCACTCCCTCCTACATCTGCCACTCCCTAGTACACCCCACTCCTTAGTACACCTCCCACTCCCTCCTACACCACCAACTGCCTAGTACACCCCCACTCCCTCCTACAACACCAACTCCCTAGTACACCCCCACTCCCTAGTACACCTCCCACTCCCTCCTACATCTCCCACTCCCTATTACACCCCACTCCCTCCTTCATCTCCCACCACCTAGTACACCCCACTCCTTAGTACACCTCCCACTCCCTCCTACATCTCCCACTCCCTAGTACACCCCACTCCCTCGTACACCTCCCACTCCCACCTACACCTCCCAATCCCTAGTATACCTACCACTCCTTCCTACACCTTCCCAGTTCCTCCTACACCTTCCCACTCCCTAGTTCACCCCACCCCCTAGTACACCTCCCACTCCATAGTACACCTCCACTCCCTAGTACACCTCCCATTCCCTAGTGCACCTCCACTTCCTAGTGCACCCCCCACTCCCTCCTACACCACCAACTCAATAGTACACCCCTACTCCCAAGTACAACACACTCCCTAGTACACCTCCCACTCCCTCCTACATCTCCCACTCCCTAGTACACCCCACTCCCTAGTACACCTCAAACTCCCTCCTACATCTCCCACTCCCTAGTACACCTCCATTTCCCTAGTACACCTCCACTCCCTCTTACACCTACAACTCCCTAGTACATCCCACTCCCTAGTACACCTCCCACTCCCTCCTACATATCCCACTCCCTAGTACACCTCCACTCCCTAGTACACCTCCCATTCCCTAGTACGCCCCCACTCCCTCCTACACCACCAACTCCCTAGTACACCCCCACTCCCTCCTACACCACCAACTCCCTCGTACACCCCCACTCCCTCCTACACCACCAACTCCCTAGTACACCCCCAATCCCTAGTACACTCCCACTCCCTAGTACACCACCAACTCCCTAATACACCTCCTGTATGTATATAATGTATGCTGGATTATATATTATGTATGTATATTATGTATGTGCTCCATTTATGTAGCTAGCAGCGTGTGGCAATGTTATTGCCATATCCCACATGCCTAATTAATGTGCCTGGCGACGTATGGAAGCTGCTAATGTATCACTTGCCATACGTCGTCTATTGCAGTTGACAAGGAGCCTAGCCAAGGGAGAGTGCTGCTCTCCTTTGTGTACATACTCTTATCCAGTAAACCGAACCTACAAAACTATACAGGTGTTTGTGTTCTCTCCTGTATATAGAACTTATTATTCAGAACCTAACATGGCGCAGTGATCCGATCTTACTGGATAATTACGAGTGATAGCGCAAAGTCTGTGGAAAGCCGGATGGACTCCTCCTCGCCTTGGGTCAACTCCCGCGCGTCAGCTCTCCTCGAAGAATCTCAGCAACTTTGAGCAGTATCAGTGACAGTGATTTTCTGTGAAGTGTTTAGTGCATTGTGTGTTTCATGCCATTCATGTGTGACCTTGTTCTAAAGGATTCCCAAGGTATACGGCACGTTCTGGGCATTTGTAAGGAGTAGAGTTCAGTGCACCCGTCTCTGACCGCGTTCTGAGGGTAACTGGACTGACTGGGAGTCGCCGCGCCTCTCCCTCCACCCCCTCACAGCGCCGCCTCCACCCCCCCTCACAGCTGGGGCGAGACGCTTTGCCCGCCCGGGACACACACTCACTCACACACATACATGTACTAACACTCGCTGACCGCGCGGCTTCCTTATATATATTTTATATATATAATCTACTTATCTGTGTATTTAATTAATTTTTTTGTCTGAAATCTTGTTGATACGACGGGCTGACCGGTCAACACTGATTTAAGACGCAGTACACAGATGAAGTAGTCATGTCTCATGCCTTACGTAGCCGGGGACCCAGCGCCTGGATGAGTCAGGCGGGTGATAGCCCCGCAGAGATGGATGACCAGGCCGGCCACGACGCTCCAGCCCCCACATCGCGCAGTCCCTCACCTCAATATTCAGCGTTGTCTCCAGAGATAATTGCTTTACTGAAGTTTATGAGAGATGAGAAACGCGAGGATGAAGCCCACAGACGTTTGGCGGATGAGCACAGAAGGCAAGCAGAGGCAGAACGAGACAACCAACGGAGATTGGAAGACAGTGAACGGTTTGAAGCCTTGATATCTCGCCTCACTGTTAACCAAGCCCCTGGCTCTAACACTGCCTCGGTACTGACTGGTTCAGATACCTCATCCATGCTTCCTTCACACCCCCCAGCCCCACCTAAAGCAGCAGCTCAAACACCGCCCATCTTGAAGCCTGATGTGAATTTCCAGACTTTTCGTGAATGGCGGCGACGGTGGACTGATTATTCTACAATGGTGGATCTCCAGAGTTTGTCACAGCCTAAACAACTCATCCAGCTGCGTATGTGCCTGTCCTTGGAAATTCAGCGTGTCTTGGAACATACGTTGCAGGTACCCCCAACCTCTTCGCTGTCTGTAGAGGAGGTACTGGACGTTCTACAACGGCACATCAAAGGACAGCAGAATGAAGCTCTGCGCAGGAGGGAATTGTTTAGCTGCAGACAGTTGGAGGGTGAGTCTTTTGATGCCTTTTACGTGCGTCTTAAGAGAGCCTCGGAAGAGGTAGATATATGTCCAGGCCACCACCAGCAGTGCGAGGAGACCCAGTTGAAGCAGGTGATCCTGATGGGTGTTAAGGACGAGGAACTCGTCCAACGCCTCACCTCCCTCGACTCTTCCTCTTCTCTTAAGGATGTGTCGACGATATGTCGCTCCTATGAGGCTGCCAGGTGTGCCACCTCTGCCATCCGCGCTCCCCCTACAGCTGTACGCGCTGTGTCCCGGTACAAGAAGGACAAGAAGTCTGTTCCTACGCCTTCGCCCACCACGTCCACGCCCGGTTTATTTTGCAACAACTGTGGTAAGCAGCACGGAACACAGGTGTGTCCAGCTGCTCAGTCTACCCGCAACAGTTGTGACCGTAAGGGCCACTGGTCACTCACAGTACGGTGCCCAGCCAAACGCGTCCAGTGCAATGTGTGTGGTCGTCTGGGCCACTATGACAAGTGTTGCCCTTCCAACATACCCAAGGGACCGCGTCGGCGGAAGCTTCAGCCCCCTTCCACCAGAGAGGGCCGCCCACAGCCTTCCAATCAGAGGCACGACGACTCCTGACAACGCTCGAGCCACATTAGGAATGTGTGCTCCCCCCGCGTCCCAGGACCAAAGTCCCCCAGTACATCAGCGTCATCGTGACCTACGGCGGTGTGTCATCCCGTCTTCAGATGTTGCCCGACACCGGCGCTGATGCTAGAGTCGTCGGTCCCCAGCATTTGCAATGCTTGGGGCTCTCTCCAAGTGATCTAGGACCGCCCCCCAAGGATCTCCGCTTTATGGCAGATGGTTCACAGATGACCCCGGCCCTAGGTTCACTCTATGCACACGTCACCTTTGGCAACAGGTCGTGTCAAGCCTGGATTGATGTGCATAATGGCGTCCCGACTCCTTTGCTGTCCTACAGACATTGCCAAGAGTTGGCCATCATCTCCCAGGACTTCCCAACACCGATTCTCGAGGTAAAACACGCCAACAGGGTGCACGAAGGGAGCAGCAACTACCCTGCTGCCGCCCTACCCCTACCTCTGGCCAGTGACACCTCTCCTTCGGTAGTTGTCCCTGCTGCTTCAAGTCTCCACGCCTTGGCTCGCCTCCACGACAGTCACTGTGGAGCCGAGGCCACCAAACGGCGTGCAAGACAGACTGTGTTCCGGCCTGGCATCGACCCCGACATCTCCAATGCTGTCCAGGTGTGTAAGCCCCGCCGCGTATTACAACCCAGCCAGCAGCAGGAATCCTTTATGAGTGACGACAACCCCACCCGCCCCTTTGAGTCTGTGTCGGCCGACTTTTTCTGTGTGTCAGGAAAGTCCTTCCTCGTTATCGTCGACCGTCTCTCTGGTTGGCCGGTTGTCATCAAGTGCGGTAATGACACGACGTCTGCCGCCACCATCAGCAAGTTCCGCCACTACTTCCGTGACGTGGGCGTTCCTGCACGCCTGCGAACCGACGGAGGGCCTCAGTTCACAAGCCGGGACTTTGCTGTGTTCCTTGACCGATGGGGAGTCCGGCATGTGTTGTCATCGCCCCATTACCCGCAGTCCAACGGCCACGCTGAGGCTGCTGTCAAATCCCTGAAGCACCTCATCCTTAAGGTGGCCCCTTCTGGGAACATTGACTGCGAGGCCTTCGACAGGGGTCTTCTTGAACTCCGCAACACACCTAACTACACCGGACGCTCCCCTGCCCAGGTCTTGTATGGACGCCCCCTTCGTTCTTGTGTCCCTGCTCACCCTCAATCCTTCTCCAAGGAGTGGCAGGCCAAGACAGAGGATTGTGATCGCCGAGCCGCCGAACGTGTTCAGGACGTCGTCGCCCGCTACAATGACCACGCCCGTTCTCTCCCCAGGTTGAGTGTCGGCACCCAAGTCCGTGTTCAGGACCCGACCTCCCTACGTTGGGACAAAGTAGGCGTAGTCATGGGTCTCGGCAGGTCACGGGACTACCAGGTGCGGTTACCCAGTGGTCGTGTGTGGTGGAGGAACCGCCGTTTCCTCCGACCCGTAACAATGCCGTCTGCTGGCCCCGCCACCAGTGTTGAGTCCCATACCCTTCCCAGTGATGAAGTCCCTCGACGCTCAGAACGGATCCAAAAGAAAAGGTCCGCTCAAGACATTGCTATGAGCGTATAGGGGGGAGGGAGGTGTATGTATATTATGTATGCTGGATTATATATTATGTATGTATATTATGTATGTGCTCCATTTATGTAGCTAGCAGCGTGTGGCAATGTTATTACCATATCCCACATGCCTAATTAATGTGCCTGGCGACGTATGGAAGCTGCTAATGTATCACTTGCCATACGTCGTCTATAGCAGTTGACAAGGAGCCTAGCCAAGGGAGAGTGCTGCTCTCCTTTGTGTACATACTCTTATCCAGTAAACCGAACCTACAAAACTATACAGGTGTTTGTGTTCTCTCCTGTATATAGAACTTATTATTCAGAACCTAACACCTCCCACTCCCTCCTACACCACTAACTCCCTAGTACACCCCACTCCCTCCTACACCACCATCTCCCTAGTACACTCCCACTCCCTAGTACACCTCCCACTCCCTCCTACGTCTCCCACTCCCTAGTACTCCCCACGGTCTAGTACACCCCACTCCCTAGTACACCTCCCACTCCCTAGTACACCTCCACTCCCTAGTACACCTCTCATTCCCTAGTACACCTCCACTTCCTAGTACACCCTCACTCCGTCCTACACCACCAACTCCCTAGTACACCACATTCCCTTGTACACCTCCCACTCCCTCCTACATCTCCCACTCCCTAGTACACCCCACTCCCAAGTACGCCTCCACTCCCTCCTACACCTCCCACTCCCTAGTACATCCCCACTCCTTAGTACACTCCATTCCCTAGTACACCCTACTACCTAGTACATCCTCCCACTCCGTTCTACATCTCCCACTCCCTAGTACACCTCTTAGTCCCTCCTACATATCCCACTCCCTAGTACATCTCCCATTCCCTAGTGCACCTGCACTCCCACCTACACCACCAACTCCCTAGTACACCCCCATTCACTAGTACACCCCACTCCCTAGTACACCCCACTCCCTAGTACACCTCCCACTCCCTAGTACACCTCCCATTCCCTAGTACACCTCCACTCCCACCTACACCACCAACTTCCTAGTACACCCCCACTCCCTAGTACACCACCAACTCCCTAATACACCTCCTGTATGTATATAATGTATGCTGGATTATATATTATGTATGTATATTATGTATGTGCTCCATTTATGTAGCTAGCAGCGTGTGGCAATGTTATTGCCATATCCCACATGCCTAATTAATGTGCCTGGCGACGTATGGAAGCTGCTAATGTATCACTTGCCATACGTCGTCTATTGCAGTTGACAAGGAGCCTAGCCAAGGGAGAGTGCTGCTCTCCTTTGTGTACATACTCTTATCCAGTAAACCGAACCTACAAAACTATACAGGTGTTTGTGTTCTCTCCTGTATATAGAACTTATTATTCAGAACCTAACATGGCGCAGTGATCCGATCTTACTGGATAATTACGAGTGATAGCGCAAAGTCTGTGGAAAGCCGGATGGACTCCTCCTCGCCTTGGGTCAACTCCCGCGCGTCAGCTCTCCTCGAAGAATCTCAGCAACTTTGAGCAGTATCAGTGACAGTGATTTTCTGTGAAGTGTTTAGTGCATTGTGTGTTTCGTGCCATTCATGTGTGACCTTGTTCTAAAGGATTCCCAAGGTATACGGCACGTTCTGGGCATTTGTAAGGAGTAGAGTTCAGTGCACCCGTCTCTGACCGCGTTCTGAGGGTAACTGGACTGACTGGGAGTCGCCGCGCCTCTCCCTCCACCCCCTCACAGCGCCGCCTCCACCCCCCCTCACAGCTGGGGCGAGACGCTTTGCCCGCCCGGGACACACACTCACTCACACACATACATGTACTAACACTCGCTGACCGCGCGGCTTCCTTATATATATTTTATATATATAATCTACTTATCTGTGTATTTAATTAATTTTTTGTCTGAAATCTTGTTGATACGACGGGCTGACCGGTCAACACTGATTTAAGACGCAGTACACAGATGAAGTAGTCATGTCTCATGCCTTACGTAGCCGGGGACCCAGCGCCTGGATGAGTCAGGCGGGTGATAGCCCCGCAGAGATGGATGACCAGGCCGGCCACGACGCTCCAGCCCCCACATCGCGCAGTCCCTCACCTCAATATTCAGCGTTGTCTCCAGAGATAATTGCTTTACTGAAGTTTATGAGAGATGAGAAACGCGAGGATGAAGCCCACAGACGTTTGGCGGATGAGCACAGAAGGCAAGCAGAGGCAGAACGAGACAACCAACGGAGATTGGAAGACAGTGAACGGTTTGAAGCCTTGATATCTCGCCTCACTGTTAACCAAGCCCCTGGCTCTAACACTGCCTCGGTACTGACTGGTTCAGATACCTCATCCATGCTTCCTTCACACCCCCCAGCCCCACCTAAAGCAGCAGCTCAAACACCGCCCATCTTGAAGCCTGATGTGAATTTCCAGACTTTTCGTGAATGGCGGCGACGGTGGACTGATTATTCTACAATGGTGGATCTCCAGAGTTTGTCACAGCCTAAACAACTCATCCAGCTGCGTATGTGCCTGTCCTTGGAAATTCAGCGTGTCTTGGAACATACGTTGCAGGTACCCCCAACCTCTTCGCTGTCTGTAGAGGAGGTACTGGACGTTCTACAACGGCACATCAAAGGACAGCAGAATGAAGCTCTGCGCAGGAGGGAATTGTTTAGCTGCAGACAGTTGGAGGGTGAGTCTTTTGATGCCTTTTACGTGCGTCTTAAGAGAGCCTCGGAAGAGGTAGATATATGTCCAGGCCACCACCAGCAGTGCGAGGAGACCCAGTTGAAGCAGATGATCCTGATGGGTGTTAAGGACGAGGAACTCGTCCAACGCCTCACCTCCCTCGACTCTTCCTCTTCTCTTAAGGATGTGTCGACGATATGTCGCTCCTATGAGGCTGCCAGGTGTGCCACCTCTGCCATCCGCGCTCCCCCTACAGCTGTACGCGCTGTGTCCCGGTACAAGAAGGACAAGAAGTCTGTTCCTACGCCTTCGCCCACCACGTCCACGCCCGGTTTATTTTGCAACAACTGTGGTAAGCAGCACGGAACACAGGTGTGTCCAGCTGCTCAGTCTACCCGCAACAGTTGTGACCGTAAGGGCCACTGGTCACTCACAGTACGGTGCCCAGCCAAACGCGTCCAGTGCAATGTGTGTGGTCGTCTGGGCCACTATGACAAGTGTTGCCCTTCCAACATACCCAAGGGACCGCGTCGGCGGAAGCTTCAGCCCCCTTCCACCAGAGAGGGCCGCCCACAGCCTTCCAATCAGAGGCATGACGACTCCTGACAACGCTCGAGCCACATTAGGAATGTGTGCTCCCCCCGCGTCCCAGGACCAAAGTCCCCCAGTACATCAGCGTCATCGTGACCTACGGCGGTGTGTCATCCCGTCCTCAGATGTTGCCCGACACCGGCGCTGATGCTAGAGTCGTCGGTCCCCAGCATTTGCAATGCTTGGGGCTCTCTCCAAGTGATCTAGGACCGCCCCCCAAGGATCTCCGCTTTATGGCAGATGGTTCACAGATGACCCCGGCCCTAGGTTCACTCTATGCACACGTCACCTTTGGCAACAGGTCGTGTCAAGCCTGGATTGATGTGCATAATGGCGTCCCGACTCCTTTGCCGTCCTACAGACATTGCCAAGAGTTGGCCATCATCTCCCAGGACTTCCCAACACCGATTCTCGAGGTAAAACACACCAACAGGGTGCACGAAGGGAGCAGCAACTACCCTGCTGCCGCCCTACCCCTACCTCTGGCCAGTGACACCTCTCCTTCGGTAGTTGTCCCTGCTGCTTCAAGTCTCCACGCCTTGGCTCGCCTCCACGACAGTCACTGTGGAGCCGAGGCCACCAAACGGCGTGCAAGACAGACTGTGTTCCGGCCTGGCATCGACCCCGACATCTCCAATGCTGTCCAGGTGTGTAAGCCCCGCCGCGTATTACAACCCAGCCAGCAGCAGGAATCCTTTATGAGTGACGACAACCCCACCCGCCCCTTTGAGTCTGTGTCGGCCGACTTTTTCTGTGTGTCAGGAAAGTCCTTCCTCGTTATCGTCGACCGTCTCTCTGGTTGGCCGGTTGTCATCAAGTGCGGTAATGACACGACGTCTGCCGCCACCATCAGCAAGTTCCGCCACTACTTCCGTGACGTGGGCGTTCCTGCACGCCTGCGAACCGACGGAGGGCCTCAGTTCACAAGCCGGGACTTTGCTGTGTTCCTTGACCGATGGGGAGTCCGGCATGTGTTGTCATCACCCCATTACCCGCAGTCCAACGGCCACGCTGAGGCTGCTGTCAAATCCCTGAAGCACCTCATCCTTAAGGTGGCCCCTTCTGGGAACATTGACTGCGAGGCCTTCGACAGGGGTCTTCTTGAACTCCGCAACACACCTAACTACACCGGACGCTCCCCTGCCCAGGTCTTGTATGGACGCCCCCTTCGTTCTTGTGTCCCTGCTCACCCTCAATCCTTCTCCAAGGAGTGGCAGGCCAAGACAGAGGATTGTGATCGCCGAGCCGCCGAACGTGTTCAGGACGTCGTCGCCCGCTACAATGACCACGCCCGTTCTCTCCCCAGGTTGAGTGTCGGCACCCAAGTCCGTGTTCAGGACCCGACCTCCCTACGTTGGGACAAAGTAGGCGTAGTCATGGGTCTCGGCAGGTCACGGGACTACCAGGTGCGGTTACCCAGTGGTCGTGTGTGGTGGAGGAACCGCCGTTTCCTCCGACCCGTAACAATGCCGTCTGCTGGCCCCGCCACCAGTGTTGAGTCCCATACCCTTCCCAGTGATGAAGTCCCTCGACGCTCAGAACGGATCCAAAAGAAAAGGTCCGCTCAAGACTTTGCTATGAGCGTATAGGGGGGAGGGAGGTGTATGTATATTATGTATGCTGGATTATATATCATGTATGTATATTATGTATGTGCTCCATTTATGTAGCTAGCAGCGTGTGGCAATGTTATTACCATATCCCACATGCCTAATTAATGTGCCTGGCGACGTATGGAAGCTGCTAATGTATCACTTGCCATACGTCGTCTATAGCAGTTGACAAGGAGCCTAGCCAAGGGAGAGTGCTGCTCTCCTTTGTGTACATACTCTTATCCAGTAAACCGAACCTACAAAACTATACAGGTGTTTGTGTTCTCTCCTGTATATAGAACTTATTATTCAGAACCTAACACCTCCCACTCCCTCCTACACCACTAACTCCCTAGTACACCCCACTCCCTCCTACACCACCATCTCCCTAGTACACTCCCACTCCCTAGTACACCTCCCACTCCCTCCTACGTCTCCCACTCCCTAGTACTCCCCACGGTCTAGTACACCCCACTCCCTAGTACACCTCCCACTCCCTAGTACACCTCCACTCCCTAGTACACCTCTCATTCCCTAGTACACCTCCACTTCCTAGTACACCCTCACTCCGTCCTACACCACCAACTCCCTAGTACACCACATTCCCTTGTACACCTCCCACTCCCTCCTACATCTCCCACTCCCTAGTACACCCCACTCCCAAGTACGCCTCCACTCCCTCCTACACCTCCCACTCCCTAGTACATCCCCACTCCTTAGTACACTCCATTCCCTAGTACACCCTACTACCTAGTACATCCTCCCACTCCGTTCTACATCTCCCACTCCCTAGTACACCTCTTAGTCCCTCCTACATATCCCACTCCCTAGTACATCTCCCATTCCCTAGTGCACCTGCACTCCCACCTACACCACCAACTCCCTAGTACACCCCCATTCACTAGTACACCCCACTCCCTAGTACACCCCACTCCCTAGTACACCTCCCACTCCCTAGTACACCTCCCATTCCCTAGTACACCTCCACTCCCACCTACACCACCAACTTCCTAGTACACCCCCACTCCCTAGTACACCACACTCGTTAGTACACCTCCCACTCCGTCTTACATCTCCCACTCCGTAGTACACTCCACTCCCTAGTACACCCCACTCCCTAGTACACCTCCCACTCCCTCCTACATCTCCCACTCCCAAGTGCACCCCACTCCCTAGTACACCTCCCACTCCTTCCTACATCTCCCACTCCCTAGTACATCCCCACTCCCTAGTACACCCCACTCCCTTGTAAACACCCACTCCCTAATACACCTCCCACTTCCTCCTACATCTCCCACTCCCTAGTACACCTCCCACTCCCTCCTACACCACCAACTCCCTAGTATACCACCAACTCCCTAGTAACCCCCACTTACTAGTACAAATCCCACTCCCTAGTACTCCTTCCACTCCCACCTACACCCCCGACTCCTTCCTACACCTCCCATTCCCTAGGGCACCCCCACTCCCTAGTACACCCTCACTCCCACCTACACCACCAACTCCCTAGTACACCCCCATTCCCTAGTACACCCCACTCCCTAGGACACCCCACTCCCACCTACACCTCCCACTCCATGCTACACCCTCCCACTTCTTAGTACACCCCCATTCCGTCCTACACTTCCCACTCCCACCTACACTTCCCTCTCCCTAGTACACCCCCACTCCCACCTACACCTCCCACTCCCTCCTACACCCTCCTACACCCTCCCACTCCCACATACACCCTCCTACATTCCTTTCACGACATAAAACTCCTTCACAATACAATACTATCTTGTAAACCACAACTTCACTTCCTTGTTAAGACTCTGTTGTGTGTGTGTGTGTGTGTGTGTGTGTGTGTGTGTGGTGTAGGTGTGTGTGTGTATGTGTGTGTGTGTCTGTGTGTGTGTGTGTGTGTGTGTGTGTGAAAGATGCTGTGTCGAAAGAGTATTTTATCTCTCTCTCTCTCTCTCTCTCTCTCTCTCTCTCTCTCTCTCTCTCTCGGTCTCAACCCTACATCACAACAGGGGCAGTCCTACTAGACCCCAGCCCTCTAGTCATCTGTATCACACACAATTAAGTAACACACATCTGTATCACACACTACTAAGTAACACACACACCTGTATCACACACTACTAGGTAACACACACCTGTATCACACACTACTAGGTAACACACCTCCATCATGCACTACTAAGTAACACACACCTGTATCACACACTACTAGGTAACACACACCTGTATCACACACTACTAGGTAACACACACCTGTATCACACACTACTAGGTAACACACACCTGTATCACACACTACTAAGTAACACACACCTGTATCACACACTACTAGGTAACACACACCTGTATCACACACTACTAGGTAACACACACCTGTATCACACACTACTGGGTACAACTGTATCACACACTACTAGGTAACACACACCTGTATCACACACTACTAGGTAACACACACCTGTATCACACACTACTAGGTAACACACATCTGTATCACACACTACTAGGTAACACACATCTGTATCACACACTACTAGGTAACACACATCTGTATCACACTACTAGGTAACATACACCTGTATCACACACTACTGGGTACAACTGTATCACACACTACTAGGTAACACACACCTGTATCACACACTACTAGGCAACTCACACCTGTATCACACACTACTAGGTAAGACACACCTGTATCACACACTACTAGGCAACTCACACCTGTATCACACACTACTAGGTAACACACATCTGTATCACACACTACTAGGAAACACACACCTGTATCATACACTACTAGGTAACACACATCTGTATCACACTACTAGGTAAGACACACCTGTATCACACACTACTAGATAAGACACACCTATATCACACACTACTGGTTACATCTGTATCACACACTACTAGGTAACACACACCTGTATCACACACTACTAGGTAAGACACACCTGTATCACATACTACTAGGTAACACACACCTGTATCACACACTACTAGGTAACACACACCTGTATCACACACTACTAGGTAACACACACCTGTATCACACACTACTAGGTAACACGCACCTGTATTACACACTACTAGGTAACACACACCTGTATCACACACTACTAGGTAAGACACACCTGTATCACACACTACTAGGCAACTCACACCTGTATCACACACTACTAGGTAACACACACCTGTATCACACACTACTAGGCAACTCACACCTGTATCACACACTACTAGGTAAGACACACCTGTATCACACACTACTAGGTAACACACACCTGTATCACACACTACTAGGTAAGACACACCTGTATCACACACTACTAGGTAACACACACCTGTATCACACACTACTAGGTAAGACACACCTGTATCACACACTACTAGGTAACACACACCTGTATCACATACTACTAGGTAACACACACCTGTATCACACACTACTAGGTAACACGCACCTGTATTACACACTACTAGGTAAGACACATCTGTATCACACACTACTAGGTAAGACACACCTGTATTACACACTACTAGGTAACACACACCTGTATCACACAATACTGGTTACATCTGTATCACACACTACTGGGTACAGCTGTATCACACACTACTGGTTACACTCATCTGTATCACACACTACTAGGTGCAGCTGTATCACACACTACTAGGTACAACTGTATCAGACATTACTGGTTACAGCTGTATCACACACTACTGGTTACACTCATCTGTATCACACACTACTGGTTACATCTATATCACAGACTACTAGGTACAGCTGTATCACACACACTACTAGGTACAGCTGTATCACACACACTACTAGGTACAGCTGTATCACACACACTACTAGGTACAGCTGTATCACACACACTACTAGGTACAGCTGTATCACACACTACTAGGTACAGCTGTATCACACACACTACTAGGTACATCTGTATCACACACTACTAGGTACAGCTGTATCACACACTACTAGGTACAGCTGTATCACACACTACTAGGTACAGCTGTATCACACACTACTAGGTACAGCTGTATCACACACACTACTAGGTACAGCTGTATCACACACACTACTAGGTACATCTGTATCACACACTACTAGGTACAGCTGTATCACACACTACTAGGTACAGCTGTATCACACACACTACTAGGTACAGCTGTATCACACACACTACTAGGTACATCTGTATCACACACTACTAGGTACAGCTGTACCACACACACTACTAGGTACATCTGTATCACACACTACTAGGTACAGCTGTATCACACACTACTAGGTACAGCTGTATCACACACACTACTAGGTACAGCTGTATCACACTACTAGTTACAGCTCTATCACACACTATCAGTACCGACCTGACTTTCAGTACCTACCTAAACTTGTTTGGAGACGGACGTGCCCTTGTGTGCTCGTATTAGAGACCATAGGTAATGGCCGCTGTGGGCCCTTGTGTTGTGGGGGGAGTGGGACTGTGTGTGGGGAGAGACGACCCCCTGGCCACTCTGTTAAGTCACCTGGAGCTGCAGCTGGAGCAGTTGCGGAGAGAGATGGACGTTTTAAAGTGGGGGGGGGGGGGGAACGAAGCCCTCAGGACTGAACTCCTTCAGCCGGGTGTCCTGCCTTGAAAGACACCTTCGAATAAGGGTTAGTAGGAGCAGGGATGGAGAGTGGTTGTCTCCAAGGGGACTAGGGTCAGACTCAGGAAAGTTGAACAGGGTGTGCAGCGCAGAAACCCCAATCAAATGTTGGAAGAAGCTTGCGAGGAAGAGAAGAGGCATGGCGGCGTGGTGTCAGGAGAGGAAAGGGCAGTTGTTCAAACACTGCCCAATGGTAAGGTCGTGGTAGTTGGGGACAGCCAGGTGAGGTTCTTAGATAGGACTTTTTGTGCAAGAGATAGGAAACGTAGGACAATGGTGTGTTTTCCTTGGGCTGGGATAGGGCATATAGCTGAGAGGGTGGATAGGGTTTTTTCAGGGGAGGGTACCAAGTCAGTAGTGTGTCTTAGTGTAGGAGGTAAGGACATAGGAAAGGTTAGAAGTTAGGAACTTTTCTGGTGGTATAGGTAGGCTAGGTTAGAGATAGGGGAGGAATCCCGATAATATGTGGTGTCTTGCCTAGAAGAAGAGTTGGCGGTGAATGGCTGTCCAGGGCAACTGCTATAAATTGCCGACTGGAAGTACATCATACAAGCAATGGTTGGGGGTTCATTGACAACTGGCACCCATTCTGTGGCAACGACTACCTTTACAGTCGTGGCGGGTACACTTGTCTCGCGCTGGGATAAAGACGATGTCCGCATCCCTGGAGCGTAAAATTGTCACTCCAAAGGGGGGGGGGGGGGGTTCGCCTGTAGAGAGAGGTCAGGGTAAGTAGGGGTAAAAAAACAAGGAGGTCCTGGGGAGTAAAATTGGTTACTCAGGACAAGGGGTAAAACAGGACCTGGAAAGGGTAGGTTTAAATGTATACTATACAAACAGTAGGAGCATTAGAAAAAAATATAAACTTGCTGAGAGCGGTCGTATGTACCGAGAATGTAGACGTCATAGCAATCACCGAAACTTGGATGAATCTGGTTAGGAGGAACTTTTTTTCAGAGTACCACGTAGAAGGGTACAACCTTTTTCACGAGGACAGGGAAGGTAGGAAGGGGGGAGGGGCCGCACTCTTTGTCAGGGATACATTAGAATGTTGTATTAATAATTCAATAAAGGGTGAAATATGAACCAAGTATGTATGGGTAGAAATTGCAGAAGGAAGAGAAAAACTAATTATGGGAGTGATTTACAGGCCCCCAATTCTTGGGAAAGAAGCAGCTGAGCCCATATGGCAGGAAATGAGAAGGGCAGCAAGATACAACAACCTCTGCATTATGGAGGATTTCAACTTCAGAAATATTGAGTGGAACAACATTATAGGTCACTATGAATCTGAATACTTCCTAGATGCAGTACAGGACAATTTTTTAAAACAACTAGTTACAGAACCTACTAGAGGTGACAATATATTAGACCTAGTATTAACAAATTATGAAAATATTACCAGAGATATCACAATAGGGGAAGAACTGGAGAACAGTGATTACAGAGAAATCAGGTTTACCCTAAATTGGGAAAATAAAATAATGGCAATATGGTCAGAGTCCCAGACTTTCGATCGGCGGATTATGTGGGGTTAAGAAGGTACCTAGGTGAGGTCATCTGGGAACAGTCAGGTCAGTCTCCGGTAGGAATGGGTGAGGTCACCGGCGACACAACATTTGATCATGACAATAATATATTCATTAATATACTACGTAAAGCACAGGAACAAAATATGCCTTTACAAAAAATTAGGTCAAATAAGAATGAGCCAAGGCGGAACACGAAGGATCAGCATAGATGGTTTAAAATCTGAGTGGAGCTGTGTAAATAGTACAGTTCCCCAGGGGTCAGTACGTGGCCCCTTCCTGTTCATAATCTACATAAACTATCTAGATACTGGGATCAGCAGTGACATAAGCAAGTTTGGGATGACACCAAAGTAGGGCGGCAGATTAATTCAGGGCAGGATGCAAATGCACTAAAGGAGGATTTAAATAAACTGCAGGAGTGGTCAGAAAAATGGCAAATGATATTCAACACCAGCAAGTGCAGCGTATTCATTATTGGAAGAACAAATACTGTCAATGTATCCACCCTTAACAACGTCAACCTAGAGAAGTCGACTTTTGAAAGAGACTTAGGGGTACTTCTAAGTCTGGACCTTCGGCCTAGAAATAAGGCAAACAGAGTATTAGGTTTTGTATCTAGAAGTGTAAGTGATAAGAGTGCAGAGGTCATATTGCAATTATATCTTGCGCTAGTTAGGCCGTACTTAGATTATCCTGTACAATTGTGGTGCCCTTATGATAGAATGGTCATCAATTCACTGAGTCGGTGCAGCGAAGAATGACGAAAATGATTCCGGGACTTAGAAACCTTCCATATCAAGATAGATTAATGAAACTAAACTTGCATTCCCTAGAAAGACGAAGAGTGCGGGGAGATATGATAGAAGTATTTAAGTGGGTGAAAGGAATCAATAAAGGGGATATAGATAAAGTTCTTATAATATCCGAGCAGGATAAGACTCGGAGCAACGGATTTAAGTTGAATAAGTTTAGGTTTAGGAGGGAGATAGGAAGGAACTGGTTCACAAATAGGGTGGTGGACGAGTGGAACAAGCTTAGCACCTTTTTAGTAAGTGCTGGAACGCTGGAAAGTTTTAAAAGGAGGCTAGATAGATTCATGGATGATAGAGAGTTGTAGTAGCTCTCTACAGGAGCTGCCATGCACAGGCCAACCGGCCTGTTGCAGACTCCTTATTTTCTTATGTTCTTAAATTCTTATGTACTGTGTACAGCTGTATCACATGCTGCTAGGTACAGCTGTATCATACACTACTAGGTAACACACACTTTTATCACATACTACTAGGTACAGCTGTATCACTCCTGTACTCATATGCTTACGGAGGTTCATCAACACCAACACGGTTACTCCAGTTGATCATGAGAGTAGATGAGGATGAGTTAATATCGACGGGGTCTGTGATGTTCACTTATTGAGGCGCTCCTGCCTCCACAGTTAGGACTCGTCAAAGCTGGGTCAGGTGGGAGTGGCTGATGTCTTCGTTTCCACCACAGATGTCGTTTCCTGGTGCCCTCAGTCTCTGGTACAGGTTGAGGTCATATGAATACCTATAACACTTCTTCAGGGTTCCTGTAATTTGGTCCATCAGTCTTTTGCAATGATCACCTGACTTTCCGAGAGTGACTACTAGGTCTTGTCGAGGTCACTGTTGTTCTGGCTTTCAGGTGACATGTCCTACCCACAGTAGGTATCGTTAGTGTTGCTTCCACGCTGATGGCCGGAGTGCGCCGAAGGATTACAATGTGGAGGCAGTGCGTGGCTGCCAGAAGTCATGAAACCACCATATAATGATGTGCTTCGAGGCTTCTGATGTTTCTCTGAAGGGTGTCCATGCCCCTGAGCTGTAAAGAAGGATAAACTCACAGACTCCTAACTACACCACCCACCCACACACACCGCCCACATTACTCGCCAGGCACCTACAGGTACCTGTGTCTGGCAGTAAACAATGACCGTGTTCATTATCACAAGGTACAGTATGGTTTCATAACACTCAGGCAATGATGGTCCTCTTCTCTGGGACATTCTGAGGCAGCTTCTCCCTCACTAATGGGCGTTTTGTGTGTATGAGGTGATGGTGGGTGACACTTTCGCCTGGCAGAGTGGTGGAGAGGCCGCGATATTGTCCACTAATGGTCACCCTCCCTCCGTCCCTCCCCTCCCTCCCTTGTCTCCCTCCATCCCTCCCTCCCTCCCTACTTCCATCGTCTCCCCTTTTCCTTCGTATCCATTCCTGCATCCTTCCCTCGTCTCCTTCTCTCCCTCCCTCCATCCCCCCTTTCTCTCTCCTTCCCTCCCTTGTCGCCCTCAATCCTTCATCTCCCTCCCTCCCTCCCTCTCTCCCTCCTCCTCCTCTTCCTCCTCCTTCTCCACTACCATTCTGAACTACTTTCACCACCGGCTGGTAACTCACATAATCAGTAATCTGTTATCATAAACAATATATTGTGTGTTATTGCCCGCTCATCACCGCTGCCCACTGTGTCCTACCTACATGTTACGGACTTTTTTCTCTCTCTATTCCGGACTTTTTCTTATAATAACACATGAATGGAGAAAACTGCAGGGGGCCTATTGGCCCATACTGGGCTGTCCCATATACACCCAACCCCTATTGCTCATATATCCATCCAACCTATGTCTGAAGCTATCCAGGGTATTCGAGTTAATGATGATGCTTGGTAACTTATTACAGTCATCCACTACTCTATTTCCAAACCAATGTTTACCTATATCGCGCCTACACCAAAATTTGTCTAATCTAAAACCATTGTTACGAGTTCGCGCCTGGTTGGATAGTTTGAGTACCTTTGTAATGTCCCCTTTGCTTAGCCCTGACTTCCAAATATACACCACTATCATATCTCCCCTCACTCTACGTGTCTCGAGG
The DNA here is from genome assembly GCA_958450375.1 of Homarus gammarus. NCBI lineage: Eukaryota > Metazoa > Arthropoda > Malacostraca > Decapoda > Nephropidae > Homarus > Homarus gammarus. Next base: position 279,226 of record CAUDMG010002591.1, read on the forward strand.
GAGTGCAAATTAAGATGCTTTAGCCTGTCTCTGTACTCAAGGTTCCTAATGCCCGGGATTAGTCTTGTCATTCTCCTCTGTACGCTTTCTGGAATTCGACATCCATTTTGTAATATGGTGACCAGAACTTAAATGCATAATCCAAGTGAGGTCTCACAAGCGCAAGATATAGTTTTAGGATGACCTCGCTAATCTTGTAACTTTCACTCCTTTGATGAACTCAAGTACTTTATTGGCCTTGTTTCGAGAAAATACACGTTGTTTACTTGGCTTAAGATTCCTACTTATCATTACTCCTAAATCTTTATCACAGTCGGATTTCTAACTAACATCGTTGTTCATCTGGTATCTAGTTTCCCTGTTTACATCTCCTACACTGAGCACTTTACACTTGTCCACATTGAATTTCATCTGCCATTTTTCAGACCATTCGAAAACTTTGTTTCGATCTTCCTGTAGTTTTGCGGAGTCCTCGTCAGATTTAATAACACGTCCTATTTTAGTGTCATCAGCAAATTAACTTATGTTGCTGTCTACGCCGACATCTATGTCGTTTAGGTATATAATAGATAAGAATGGTCCAAGTACTGAGTCTTGGGGAACTCTACTAGTAACGTTGCTCCAAGCGGATTTAGTGCCGTTAATGCTCACTCGCTGTTTCCTGTCCTGTAACCACGCCCTAATCCATTTTAGAATATCTCCTTTAATGCCATGAGCCTCCACTTTTTTATTAGTCTTTCTTGGGGGACTCTGTCGAAGGCTTTGCTAAAGTCAAGATATAACACATCATAATTGTGCCCCTCGTCCACCGATTCGAAGCAGATGAAAAGAATGTTAATAGAGTATTTAGACATGAATGCCCGCTTGTGAAGCCATGCTGGGAATCATTGATCATTTTGTGCTTCTCCAGGTGATTTCGAATAGAGTTTGAAATGATTGCTTCCAGAAATTTGCCTACAATTGATGTTAGACTAATTGGACCGTAGTTAGAGGATAGTGATCTATCTCCCTTCTTGAAAATCGGTATTACATTCGCTATCCTCTAAGATTCTGGTACTACACCCGTTGTTAAGGACATGTTAAACAACTTTGCTAAAGGCATACTAAGCTCTTCCTTACATTCCTATAATACTCTGGCAAATATCTCATCGAGACTTGATGACTTATTAGGCTTTTGTTTGTCTATGTGTTTACTACATAAGAACATAAGAAACATAAGAAAATAAGGAGTCTGCAACAGGCCGGTTGGCCTGTGCATGGCAGCTCCTGTCGAGAGTTACTACCACTCTCTATCATCCATGAATCTATCTAGCCTCCTTTTAAAACTTTCCAGCGTTCCAGCACTTACTAAAAAGGTGCTAAGCTTGTTCCACTCGTCCACCACCCAATTTGTGAACCAGTTCCTTCCTATCTCCCTCCTAAACCTAAACTTATTCAACTTAAATCCATTGCTCCGAGTCATATCCTGCTCGGATATTATAAGAACTTTATCTATATCCCCTTTATTGATTCCTTTCACCCACTTAAATACTTCTATCATATCTCCCCGCACTCTTCGTCTTTCTAGGGAATGCAAGTTTTGTTTCTTTAACCTATCCTGATATGGAAGGTTTCTAAGTCCCGGAATCATTTTCGTCATTTTTCGCTGCACCGACTCTAGTGAATTGATATCCATTCTATAATAAAGGCACCAGAACTGAACTGCATAATCAGGTGCAGCCTGACTAGCGCAAGATATAGTTGCAATAAGACCTCTGCACTCTTATTACTTACACTTATAGATATAAAACCCAATACTCTGTTTGCCTTATTTCGAGCATTAACGCACTGTTTTCTAGGCCGTAGGTCCGGGCTTACAAGTACCCATCTAGGTTGATGTTGTTAAGGCTGTATACATTGTCAGTATTTGTTCTTCCAATATTAAGTACGCTGCACTTGCTGGTGTTGAATTTCTTTTGCCATTTTTCAGACCATTCCTACAGTTTATTTAGATCCTCCTGTAATGCATTTGCATCCTGCCCTGAATTAATCAGCCGCCCTATTTTGGTGTCATCCGCAAACTAGCTTATGCGACTGCTGATCCCAGTATCTAGATCGTTTATGTAGATTATGAACAAGAGTGGGCCTAGTACTGACCCCTGGGGAACCCCACTGGTTACACGGCCCCACTCAGATTTAACACCATCTACGCTGACCCTCTGCGTTCTATCGGTGAGCCATGATTTTATCCAATTTACAACTTTCCCCTCGGTACCATGAGCCTTAATTTTTCTCAGAAGCCTCTGATGCGGTACTCTGTCAAATGCCTTGCTAAAGTCTAAGTAAATAACATCGTAATTTCGTCATTATCTACTACCTCGAAGACTTTCCTAAAAAACGTCAGCAGATTTGTTAGACAAGATTTTCCCTTTGTAAACCCATGTTGAGAGTCGTAGATTAATTTGCTTTTCTCTAAATGCGATCGGATGCTATCTCCTATAATTGATTCAAGAAATTTCCCCACTACTGACGTCAAACTGATCGGCCGGTAATTTGACGCTGATGCTCTGTCTCCCTTTTTGAATATGGGTACTACATTTGCCTGTTTCCACAAATCTGGCACAACTCCTGTGTCTAATGATTTTGTAAATAAATTTACGAGGGGTCCGCTAATCTGTTCCCTACACTCTTTCAAGACTCGAGGGAAAATTTCATCTGGCCCTGGGGATTTTGTCTTCTTTAGTTTATTTATCCTCTTAAGAACATCCTCTTTTCTGATAGTGATATTCTTTAATTTCTCTTCTTCCTTTCCCCTAAATATCAGTTCCACCTCTGGAATTTCCTCGCGAATTTCTTCTGTAAAAACTGATAAGAAGTAGCTTTTCAATGCTTTACTTATTTCTTCACTGCCGTTCATCACTTCACCCCTCCCTGACTTTAAAGGCCCAACTTTGTCCTTGACCCTTGTTCTATATACCTGGAAAAATCCGTTGGGATTCGCCTTGGATTCTCTTGCTATTTTGATTTCATAGTCTCTCTTTGCTTTCATTACACTTTTCTTAACATTCCTAGATAGTTCAATATACCTATTTCTGAGCTGCTCCTCCCCTCCCTTTAATTTCTTATATATTCCTTTCTTTATTCCTATGGAATGTATAAGTTTTCTGGTCATCCACCTTGGCTCATTCTTATTTGACCTAATTTTTCTGTATGGTATATTTTGTTCTTGTGCTTTATGTACTATACTAGTGAATATATTATAGTCATGATCAATTGTTGTGTCATCTATTACCTCACCCCTTCCTACTGGGGAATGACGTGACTGTTCCCAGGTGACCTCACCTAGGTACCTTCTTAACCCCTGATAATCCGCCAACCGAAAGTTTGGGACTCTGACCATATTGTCATTGTTTTTCATTTCCCAATTTAGGGTGAACCTGATTTCTCTGTGATCACTGTTACCTAGTTCTTCCCCTACTGTGATATCTCTGATAATATTTTCTTTATTTGTTAATACTAGGTCTAATATATTGTCACCTCTAGTAGGCTCTGTAATTAGTTGTTTCAAAATTTTTTCCTGTACTGCATCTAGGAAGTCTTCAGATTCATAGTCACCTACAATGTTGTCCCAGTCAATATTTCTGAAGTTGAAATCCCCCATAATGCACAGGCTGTTATATTTTGCTGCCCTACCCATTTCCTGCCATATGGGCTTAGCTGCTTCTTTCCCAAGACTTGGGGGCCTGTAAATCACTCCCATAATTAGTTTTTCTCTTCCTTCCGTGATTTCTACCCATACAGACTCGGTTCCTATTTCACCCTTTATTGAATTATTAATACAACATTTTAATGTATCCTTGACGAAGAATGCGACCCCTCCCCCCTTCCTACCTTCCCTGTCCTTGTGAAAAAAGGTTGTACTCTTCTATGTGGTACTCTGATAAAAAAATTTTGCTTGCTAGATTCATCCAAGTTTCGGTGATTGCTATGACGTCTACATTCTCGGGAGATACAACCGCTCTCAGCAAGTCTATTTTATTTCTAACGCTCTTACTGTTTGTATAGTATACATTTAAACCTACCCTCCCCTGGTCCTGTTTTACCCCTTGTCCCGAGTAACCAATTTTACTTCCCAGGACCTGCTTGTTTTTTGACTCCCACTTTCCCCGACCTCTCTCTACTGGCGAAACCCTCCCCCCCCCCCCCCCCTCCCCTTTGGAGTGACAATTTCACGCTCCAGGGATGCAGACAACGTCTTTACCCCTGCACGAGACAAGTGTACTCCGTTAACCCTTATGTCAAGTCATATCTAGAACATAACTGTTAGGTTCTGAATAATAAGTTCTATATACAGGAGAGAACACAAACACCTGTATAGTTTTGTAGGTTCGGTTTACTGAATAAGAGTATGTACACAAAGGAGAGCAGCACTCTCTCTTGACTAGGCTCCCGGTCAACTGCTATAGACGACGTATGGCAAGTGATACATTAGCAGCTTCCATACGTCGCCAGGCACATTAATTAAGCATGTGGGACATGGTAATAACATTGCCACACGCTGCTAGCTAGGCTGAATAAATAATACATAAATGGAGCACATACATAATATACATACATGATATATAATCCAGCATACATAATATACATACACCTCCCTCCCCCCTATACGCTCATAGCAAAGTCTTGAGCGGACCTTTTCTTTTGGATCCGTTCTGAGCGTCGAGGGACTTCATCACTGGGAAGGGTATGGGACTCAACACTGGTGGCGGGGCCAGCAGAAGGCATTGTCACGGGGCGGAGAAAACGGCGGTTCCTCCACCACACACGACCACTGGGTAACCGCACCTGGTAGTCCCGTGACCTGCCGAGACCCATGACTACGCCTACTTTGTCCCAACGTAGGGAGGTCGGGTCCTGAACACGGACTTGGGTGCCGACACTCAACCTGGGGAGAGAACGGGCGTGGTCATTGTAGCGGGCGACGACGTCCTGAACACGTTCGGCGGCTCGGCGATCACAATCCTCTGTCTTGGCCTGCCACTCCTTGGAGAAGGATTGAGGGTGAGCAGGGACACAAGAACGAAGGGGGCGTCCATACAAAACCTGGGCAGGGGAGCGTCCGGTGTAGTTAGGTGTGTTGCGGAGTTCAAGAAGACCCCTGTCGAAGGCCTCGCAGTCAATGTTCCCAGAAGGGGCCACCTTAAGGATGAGGTGCTTCAGGGATTTGACAGCAGCCTCAGCGTGGCCGTTGGACTGCGGGTAATGGGGCGATGACAACACATGCCAGACTCCCCATCGGTCAAGGAACGCAGCGAAGTCCCGGCTTGTAAACTGAGGCCCTCCGTCGGTTCGCAGGCGTACAGGAACGCCCACGTCACGGAAGTAGTGGCGGAACTTGCTGATGGTGGCGGCAGACGTCGTGTCATTACCGCACTTGATGACAACCGGCCAACCAGAGAGACGGTCGACGATAACGAGGAAGGACTTTCCTGACACACAGAAAAAGTCGGCCGACACAGACTCAAAGGGGCGGGTGGGGTTGTCGTCACTCATGAAGGGTTCCTGCTGCTGGCTGGGTTGTAATACTTGGCAGGGCTCACACGCACGGACAACATTGGAGATGTCGGAGTTGATGCCGGGCCAGAACACAGTCTGTCGTGCACGTCGTTTGGTGGCCTCAGCTCCACGGTGACTGTCGTGAAGGCGGGCCAAGGCGTGGGGACGTGATGCAGCAGGGACAACTACACGTGCTCCGTACAGAACAAGGTCTCCGTCGCAGTAGAGTTCATCGCGGAGTTTCCAATACGGGAGCAGGGTGTTGTGAAGATCGTAGCGGTTGCTAGGAAATCCATTCCTCACACACTCGACGAGTCGGACATAGGAAGGGTCATCTCGGGCCGCTGTTCGAAGGTCCTCCATTGCCTTGTCGTCATCTGGTGACAGGTCCGAACGAAGGGATTGGACGGCATGGAGAGTGACCACAGTCCTGACGGAAAGAGCGAGGTCGGCGTCGAGTACATGGTCTTCTGGAGTAGGGCGGCTGACAGGAGAACGGGATAAGGCATCAGGGATGCAGAGCTCCTTACCAGCACGCCACACTGCAGTGAAGATGTATGCCGAGAGCTTCTCTTTCAGACGCTGGAGGCGAGGGTTCTCAACGGCGTCTAGCGTGTAGTGGTTGAGGATCGGGACAAGCGGGCGATGGTCGGTCACTAGGTGAAAGTGTTGCAGGCCTATGAGGTAAAACCTGCACTTGGACATCGCCCAAACCACAGCCAACAGCTCCAACTCAATAGTGGCGTAGCGCGTCTCAGTGTCAGAGAGGAAACGCGAGCCACACTGGACGAGCCGGAACTGCCCTCCACCATGATCTTGCAGTAGGGTGTATCCCACGCCATACAAGCGTGAGGCATCTGTCTGCAGAACTGTCGGCAAGGCTGGGTCAAACGTGGCGAGGACAGGTGGACGAGACAGGGCCTGTTTCACTTGCTGGAAGGCCTTGTCGTGGTCGGGGGTCCACAGGAATGTCCTCTTGGGGCTCATCAGGGGGCGAAGTGGTTGAGCAGCTGCGGAGATGTCCGACGAAAACTCTGCTAACTGGTTGACGAGACCGATGAAGGACCTCAAGTCGGTCAGGTTAGCAGGGGTGGGAAAATCCGTAATGGCGCGGACCTTTTCCGGGTCAGCTGCGATACCATTCCCTGAGAGGGTGTACCCACAAAAGTCAACTGAAGAGCTGGCCAGAACAAACTTGTCGGCATTTAGGGTAATGCCGTGCTTCCGGCACCTGTTGAGTACCTCGTAGATACGGCAGAGGTGATCCATGTAATCCTCGTCGTACACGAGTATGTCGTCGACCACTTTCACGCAGTTTGCCAGACCTTGTAGAGCCATATCACCTCGAAGACAGAAAGCGTCTCCTGTAGCGGCGAATCCCATGGGGCCACGGCAATAACTGTAACGTCCATGCTGGGTGATGAACGTTGTGAGTGGTCGGTCTTCTTCGGCAAGCTCTATCTGCCAGTATCCACACAGGGCGTCCATCGTCGTGAAGAAGCGCGCCTTCGGGTTCACGCTGCGTATAGCTGCAAAGGGCGTGGGAGAAGGGTGCGCAGGACGAGACACCTGGTTGTTGAGCTTGGAAAGGTCAGTGGTGATCCGAACACCACCTTTAGGTTTTGCGACGACAACCATCGGGTGACACCATGGAGACGGGTCATCGCCGGTTGGTACAATAATTTCTTGGGCGACCATGGAGTCCAGCTCGTTTTTGACCGCCTCGCGGAAGGCCAGGGGAACCAGTCGAGGGGTGTAAATAGCGAATGGCTTCGCGTCGTCCCTCAGGTGGATCCTCATGGGGGGCCTGCCATCTTCTTGAGAGGCTTGGATTCCAGAGCGGACTTGGTCACCAGAACGTCGCTGAATTCCTTCAGGAAGTACTTCCGAGCATCCGAAGGAGAGGTGTCACTGGCAAGAGGCAGGGGTAGGGCGGCAGCAGGGTCGTTGCTGCTCCCTTTTTGCACCCTGTTGGCGTGTTTTACCTCAAGAATAGGTTTGGGGAAGTCCTGGGAGATGATGGCCAACTCCTGACAATGTCTGTAGGACAGCAAAGGAGTCTGGACACCGTTATGCACATCAATCCAGGCTTGACACGACCTGTTGCCAAAGGTGACTTGTGCTTGGAGTGAACCCAGGGCCGGGGTCATCTGTGAACCATCTGCCATAAAGTGGAGATCCTTGGGGGGCGGTCCTAGATCACTTGGAGAGAGCCCCAAGCATTGCAAATGCTGGGGACCGATGACTGTAGCATCAGCGCCGGTGTCGGGCAACATCTGAAGACGGGATGACACACCGCCGTAGGTCACGATGACACTGATGTACTGGGGGACTTTGGTCCTGGGACGCTGGGGGGAGCACACATTCCTAATGTGGCTCGAGCGTTGTCAGGAGTCGTCGTGCCTCTGATTGGAAGACTGTGGGCGGCCCTCTCTGGTGGAAGGGGGCTGAAGCTTCCGCCGACGCGGTCCCTTGGGTTTGTTGGAAGGGCAACACTTGTCATAGTGGCCCAGACGACCACACACATTGCACTGGACGCGTTTGGCTGGGCACCGTACTGTGAGTGACCAGTGGCCCTTACGGTCACAACTGTTGCAGGTAGACTGAGCAGCTGGACACACCTGTGTTCCGTGCTGCTTACCACAGTTGTTGCAAAATAAACCGGGCGTGGACGTGGTGGGCGAAGGCGTAGGAACGGACTTCTTGTCCTTCTTGTACCGGGACACAGCGCGTACAGCTGTAGGGGGAGCACGGATGGCAGAGGTGGCACACCTGGCAGCCTCATAGAAGCGACATATCGTCAACACATCCTTAAGAGAAGAGGAAGAGTCGAGGGAGGTGAGGCGTTGGACAAGTTCCTCGTCCTTAACACCCATCAGGATCACCTGCTTCAACTGGGTCTCCTCGCACTGCTGGTGGTGGCCTGGACATATATCTACCTCTTCCGAGGCTCTCTTAAGACGTACGTAAAAGGCATCAAAAGACTCACCCTCCATCTGTCTACAGCTAAACAATTCCCTCCTGCGCAGAGCTTCATTCTGCTGTCCTTTGATGTGCCGTTGTAGAACGTCCAGTACCTCCTCTACAGACAGCAAAGAGGTTGGGGGTACCTGCAACGTATGTTCCAAGACACGCTGAATTTCCAAGGACAGGCACATACGCAGCTGGATGAGTTGTTTAGGCTGTGACAAACTCTGGAGATCCACCATTGTAGAATAATCAGTCCACCCTCGCCGCCATTCACAAAAAGTCTGGAAAGTCTCATCAGGCTTCAAGATGGGCGGCGTTTGAGCTGCTGCTTTAGGTGGGGCTGGGGGGCGTGAAGGAAGCATGGATGAGGTATCTGAACCAGTCAGTACCGAGGCAGTGTTAGAGCCAGGGGCTTGGTTAACAGTGAGGCGAGATATCAAGGCTTCAAACCGTTCACTGTCTTCCAATCTCCGTTGGTGGTCTCGTTCTGCCTCTGCTTGCCTTCTGTGCTCATCCGCCAAACGTCTGTGGGCTTCATCCTCGCGTTTCTCATCTCTCATAAACTTCAGTAAAGCAATTATCTCTGGAGACAACGCTGAATATTGAGGTGAGGGACTGCGCGATGTGGGGGCTGGAGCGTCGTGGCCGGCCTGGTCATCCATCTCTGCGGGGCTATCACCCGCCTGACTCATCCAGACGCTGGGTCCACGGCTACGTAAGGCGTGAGACATAACTACTTCCTCTGTGTACTATGTCTTAAATCAGTGTTGACCGGTCAGCCCGTCGTATCAACAAGATTTCAGAAAAAATATTTATTAAATACACAGGTAAGTAGGTTATATATATAAAATATATATAAGGAAGCCGCGCGGTCAGCGAGTGTTAGTACATGTATGTGTGTGAGTGTGTGTCCCGGGCAGTGAGAGCGGTCTCCTCGAGCTGTGAAGGGGTGTGGAGACGACGCTGTGAGGGGGTGGAGGGAGAGGCGCGGCGACTCCCAGTCATTCCAGTTACCCTCAGGACGCGGTCAGAGACGGGTGCACTGAACTCTACTCCTTACAAATGCCCAGAACGTGCCGTATGCCTTGGGAATCCTTTAGAACAAGGTCACACATGAATGGCACGAACACACAATGCACTAAACACTTCACAGAAAATCACTGTCACTGACACTGCTCAAAGTTGCTAAATTCTTCGAGGAGAGGTGACGCGCGGGAGTTGACTGCGGGAGTTGACCCAAGGCGTGGGGTCCATAGCCGGCTTTCCACAAACTTTGCACTATCACTCGTAATTATCCAGTAAGATCGGTTCACTGCGCCATGTTAGGTTCTGAATAATAAGTTCTATATACAGGAGAGAACACAAACACCTGTATAGTTTTGTAGGTTCGGTTTACTGGATAAGAGTATGTACACAAAGGAGAGCAGCACTCTCTCTTGACTAGGCTCCCGGTCAACTGCTATAGACGACGTATGGCAAGTGATACATTAGCAGCTTCCATACGTCGCCAGGCACATTAATTAAGCATGTGGGACATGGTAATAACATTGCCACACGCTGCTAGCTAGGCTGAATAAATAATACATAAATGGAGCACATACATAATATACATACATGATATATAATCCAGCATACATAATATACATACAATAACTTATTTTGTTTTGATTTTTGTCTCCAATCTGTAAAACTTAAGTGTGCCATGGTGGTGTGCTGTGGCCGAGTAGATACACCACTCACGCTCAGAAGGTCGAGCTAAGAAGTCCGAATATCAAGAGAGAAAAAGTCAGGATTATCAAGAGGTAGCTGAGAGAAGGGGTATCACGCTTGGGGGGTGAATTAGATGACCTCACATGAGGTGACCTCACACAATGTACCCACCCTACCTGGAGACCTGACGGCTTAGGATGACCTGATCACGAGATCTGAGGTTGACGATTTCCACAACAATTTAAATAAGGAGCTACTTAATGCAAAAGGCAGAACATACCCTACAGAAAACTCAGATCAAACAACAATGACCCTAAATGGATAAATAATTATTTAAAGAATATTATTGGACAAATGAAGACAAAGGAGTGTTAGTTACAAGACTAGCGAGGTCATCCTAAAACTGTATCTTGCTCTTGTGAGACCACACCTGGATTACGCAGTTCAGTTCTGGTCACCGAATTACAGAATGGATATAGAATCATTGGAAAGAATTCAGAGGAGAATGACAAGACTAATCCCGGGCATTAGGAACCTTGAGTATAGAGACAGGTTAAAGCATCTTAATTTGCACTCCCTCGAGAGACGTAGAGCGAGGGGCGACCTGATTGAGGTGTATAAGTGGAAGTCAGGGATAAACAAAGGGGACATTACAAAGGTACTCAAACTATCCAACCAGGAGCGAACTCGTAACAATGGTTTTAAATTAGACAAATTTAGATTTAGGCATGAAATAGGTAAACACTGGTTTGGAAACAGAGTAGTGGATGAATGAAACAAGTTACCAAATATCATCATTAACTCGAATACGCTGAATAGCTTCAAACAAAGGTTGGATGCTTATATGAGCACTAGGGGTTGGGTGTAAACGGGACTGCCTAGTATGGGCCAATAGGCCTGCTGCAGTTTCCTCCATTCTTATGTTCTTATGTTAATAAATCATGGTGAAGCTTACCTTCCAGATTATTATAAGGTATTGGCCGGTAGGGTTAAGACCGAGATAGGAAAAGCAAAGAGGAATAATGAACTGAAGGTAGCAAGGGAAGCAAAGTCAAACCCCAAGGGATTCTATCAAATGTATCAAACTAATACACAAGAAAAGATTGGACCAATACAGTCGGATACTGGCGAGCTAACTGATAACAATGGAGAAATGGGCAATAATCTGAATAACTATTTTTCAACAGTTGATATCCTAGGCACCGACTCAATACAGAGAACATAAGAACATAAGAAAGTGGGATACTGCAGGAGGCCGACTGGCCCATACATGGCAGATCCCTTTCACACCCATCCCAGCACTTCCATGTGCCTATCCAACTTCGTCTTGAAGCTCCCTAGCGTCCCCGATCCTACTATAGCACTCGGTAGCCTATTCCACATATCCACAACTCTATTACCAAACCAGTGCTTGCCTATATCCTTTCTGAATCGGAATTTATCTAATTTAAAGCCATTTGTTCTAGTTATTTCGTTATTACTGAGCTTCAGAACATCTTCCATTTTACCCTTGTTAATCCCACTCACCCACTTGTACACCTCTATCATATCTCCCCTAACTCTCCGCCTCTCTAATGAATGCAAGCCTAAGCTTTTCAGTCTTTCTTCATATGGAAGGTTTCTAATATTATGGATCATTTTTGTCATTCTTCTTTGTACTCTCTCCAAAGAATCTATGTCCATTCTATAATAAGGACACCAGAACTGAACCGCATAATCCATGTGTGGCCTCACTAATGCTAGGTAAAGTTTCAAGATAACGTCAGCAGTCCTGTTACTCACAGACCTAGATATGAACCCAAGAATTCTGTTTGCCTTGTTGCGAACGCTAATACATTGTTTTCTAGGTTTCAAGTCGTTGCTAACAAATACACCTAGATCTTTTTCACAAACTGAGTTTTCTATTTCCGTGTTACCTAGTTTATACTTAACGTTTGTATTCGTCTTCCCTACCTGTAGTACCTTGCATTTATCAGTATTAAAATTCATTTGCCAGTCTACTGACCACTCATGTAAGGTATCTAGATCTCTTTGAAGGCGTTCAAAGTCACTGTCTGAATTTATCACTCTCCCCATTTTGGTATCATCTGCAAATTTACTAATCCTACTAGTTATGCCTAAATCAAGATCATTAATGAATATAACAAACAGCAGAGGGCCCAATACAGATCCCTGGGGAACTCCGCTTTCGACCGCACCCCAGTCTGACTTTAATCCATTTATGCTGACTCTTTGTTTCCTACCAGTTAACCATGACCTAATCCATTCTAATAATGATCCACCTATTCCATGTGCTTCTACCTTCCTTATCAATCTCTCATGAGGGACTCTATCGAATGCTTTACTGAAATCTAAATAAATTATATCATATGACTTATCATTATCTACCTCTTCATATACTTCTGAGAAAAAGCTAAGCAAATTTGTGAGACAAGAACGTCCCTGGGTGAACCCGTGCTGAGAAGAATGAATTAAGTTGAATGTTTCAAGGTGGTTTCTGATTTTTGTAGCAATAATTAACTCTAGCAACTTGCCTATGATTGACGTGAGACTAATGGGACGGTAATTTGATGCAATTGATTTATCACCCTTTTTGAAAATCGGAACTACATTTGCAAGTTTCCAAGCTTCTGGCACTAGGCCCAATTCTAATGACTTATTAAATAAAACTGCTAATGGATTACTCAACTCATCTCTACATTCTTTTAATATTCTAGCATATACCTCGTCTGGACCAGGCGATTTATGAGGCTTCAGTTTGTTAATTACTTTAAGCACATCGTTACTAGTAATATTGATATTCATCAACATATTTTCTATACTGTCGTTATATAGTGAAGAAAATAATTTAAGCGAGATAGTAGTGACCAGTAATGATGTTGCTATCTGACCCAGCTTGGAGAAGGAGGTGCCCCCCAGTGCTCCCGTTAGTGACCAAGGAAAATGGCCGCCTTGGATCTTTGTGTCTTGGGGGAAGAGGAGAAGAGTGTGAGAAAAGACGATCTCCTGGCCACTCTGTTAAGGCAGCTGGGGCAGTTGAGGAGTGAGATTGACACTCTAAAGGGGGAAAATGAAGCCCTCAGAACTGAACTCCTTCAGGTAGGTGTCCTGCTGCGAAGGAGGAGCAGGAGTCGAGAGTGGTTGTCTCCAAGGGGACTAGGGTCAGACTCAGGAAAGCTGACCAGGGTGTGGAGTGAAGTAACCCCTACCAGGTGCTGGAGAAAGCTGGCGGGGAAGAGAAGCGGCAGGACGATGTGGTGCAGGGAGAGGTAAGGGCAGTTGTACAAACCCTGCCCAGAGGTAAGGTCGTGGTAGTTGGGGACAGCCAGGTGAGGTTTTTAGATAGGACTTTTTGTGCAAGAGATAGGAAACGTAGGACTAGAGTGTGTTTTCCTGGGGCTGGGATAGGGCATGTAGTTGAGAGGATAGATAGGGTTTTGTCAGGGGAGGGCACCAATCCAGTAGTGTGTCGCAGTGTGGGAGGAAACAACATAGGTAAGGTTAGGAGTGAGGAACTTTTCAAGTGGTATAGGGAGGCGCTGGGGAAGATTAAAGATAGGGGAGGGATCCCGATAGTATGTGGTGTCTTGCCTCTGAAGATGTCTTGAATAAAGACGAAAGCTAAGGTGCTCCGATGTTTCCCTTTTCCCGTGTGATTTTATCAATATATATATATATTATATATATATATATATATATATATATATATATATATATATATATTTATATATTCTGTATATATATAGGTGGTAGCGGGGAGTGTTTGAGGTGTGTGATGTTGTGGTCCTGTATTTAAACAGCTTTTATCTACATCTCATTTGCATATCAGGCAGGAACATCCACGCGGAAACTCAACACACAGACAATATTGCCTACTGGGTCTCGTGTGTATGTGAGCGCCAGGCGCACCATTGCCAACACTGTCCTTCACTCGTATCACCCACTTGCTGCTATTATACGGTTGGTATTGTAGTGAAAAACTTGTCCACACGCACACACACACACACACACACACACACGCATTCGTAGCTGTGTTAGTTCACTTCCGTGGCGGGATGCTGGTCCACCCAAGGGTTATTCCACCATCGACAAGTACACTGTTGGTGCACTTATTGAGACATTTCACCGATCAGTGGGTTTTCAAGTTGCACCATGTGGACAGCTGGGGTGAGCACTTGACTCCGGTCCACGCTGTCTGGTTTCTACTTGTAATAGTGAATCTGGACGATCTCCTAGCAAACCCTACAACATTTTGCTCCTGTACAGTATATAAGCTGAAAGCCAGATGGAGGTAGAACACAATACAGTACAACACACTCCAGGTAGCCAGGAGAGGTAGAGCACCATACAACACACTCCAGGTAGCCAGGGAGGTAGAGCACCATACAACATACTCCAGGTAGCCAGGGAGGCAGAGCACCATACAACACACTCCAGGTAGCAAGGGAGGTAGAGCACCATACAACACACTCCAGGCAGCCAGAAGAGGTAGAGCACCATACAACTCACTCCAGGTAGCCAGGGAGGTAGAGCACCATACAACACAATCCAGGCAGCCAGGGAGGTAGAGCACCATACAACTCACTCCAGGTAGCCAGGGAGGTAGAGCACCATAAAACTCACTCCAGGTAGCCAGGGAGGTAGAGCACCATACAACACAATCCAGGCAGCCAGGAGAGGTAGAGCACCATACAATTCACTCCAGGTAGCCAGGGAGGTAGAGCACCATACAACCCACTCCAGGTAGCCAGGGAGGTAGAGCACCATACAACTCACTCCAGACAGCCAGGAGAGGTAGAGCACCATACAACTCACTCCAGGCAGCCAGGAGAGGTAGAGCACCATACAACTCACTCCAGGTAGCCAGGGAGGTAGAGCACCATACAACTCACTCCAGGGAGTTAGAGCACTATACAACACACTCCAGGTAGCCAGGGAGGTAGAGCATCATACAACACAATCCAGGCAGCCAGGAGAGGTAAAGCACCATACAACACACTCCAGGCAGCCAGGGAGGTAGAGCACCATACAACACACTCCAGGTAGCCAGGGAGGTAGAGCACCATACAACACACTCCAGGTAGCCAGGGAGGTAGAGCACCATACAACACACTCCAGGTAGTTAGGAGAGGTAGAGCACCATACAACACACTCCAGGTAGCCAGGGAGGTAGAGCACCATACAACACACTCTAGGCAGCCATGAGAGGTAAAGCACCATACAACACACTCCAGGCAGCCAGGAGAGGTAGAGCACCATACAACTCACTCCAGGTAGCCAGGGAGGCAGAGCACCATACAACTCACTCCAGGTAGCCAGGGAGGTAGAGCACCATACAACTCACTCCAGGTAGCCAGGGAGTTACAGCACCATACAACACACTCTAGGCAGCTAGGAGAGGTAGAGCACCATACAACACACTCCAGGCAGCCAGGGAGGTAGAGCACCATACAACACACTCCAGGTAGCCAGGGAGGAAGAGCACCATACAACACACTCCAGGTAGTTAGGAGAGGAAGAGCACCATACAACACACTCCAGGCAGCCAGGGAGGTAGAGCACCACACAACACACTCCAGGTAGCCAGGGAGGTAGAGCACCATACAACACACTCCAGGTAGTTAGGAGAGGAAGAGCACCATACAACACACTCCAGGCAGCCAGGGAGGTAGAGCACCATACAACACACTCCAGGTAGCCAGGGAGGTAGAGCACCATACAACACACTCCAGGTAGTTAGGAGAGGAAGAGCACCATACAACACACTCCAGATAACCAGGGAGGTGGAACACCATACAACACACTCCATATAACCAGGGAGGTAGAGCACCATACAATACACTCCAGGTAGTTAGGAGAGGTAGAGCACCATACAACTCACTCCAGATAACCAGGGAGGTAGAGCACCATACAATACACTCCAGGTAGTTAGGAGAGGTAGAGCACCATACACACATTCCAGGCAGCCAGGAGAGGTAGAGCACCATACAACACACTCCAGGTAGTTAGGAGAGGTAGAGCACCATACACACATTCCAGGCAGCCAGGAGAGGTAGAGCACCATACAACACACTCCAGACAGCCAGGAGAGGTAGAGCACCATACAACTCACTCCAGGTAGCCAGGGAGGTATAGCACCATACAACACACTCCAGGTAGCCAGGGAGGTAGAGCACCATACAACACACTCCAGGCAGCCAGGGAGGTAGAGCACCATACAACACACTCCAGGTAGCCAGGGAGGTAAAGCACCATACAACACACTTCAGACAGCCACGAGAGGTAGAGCACTATACAACTCACTCCAGGCAGCCAGGAGAGGTAGAGCACCATACAACTCACTCCAGGTAGCCAGGGAGGTAGAGCACCATACAACTCACTCCAGGGAGTTAGAGCACTATACAACACAATCCAGGCAGCCAGGAGAGATAGAGCACCATGCAACACACTCCAGGTAGCCAGGGAGGTAGAGCACCATACAACTCACTCCAGGTAGCCAGGGAGGTAGAGCACCATACAACTCACTCCAGGTAGCCAGGGAGGAAGAGCACCATACAACACACACTAGGCAGCTAGGAGAGGTAGAGCACCATACAACACACTCCAGGCAGCCAGGAGAGGTAGAGCACCATACAACTCACTCCAGGGAATTGGAGCACTATACAACACACTCCAGGTAGCCAGGGAGGTAAAGCACCATACAACACACTCCAGGCAGCCAGGAGAGGTAAAGCACCATACAACACACTCCAGGCAGCCAGGAGAGGTAGAGCACCATACAACTCACTCCAGGTAGCCAGGGAGGAAGAGCACCATACAACACACTCTAGGCAGCTAGGAGAGGTAGAGCACCATACAACACACTCCAGGCAGCCAGGAGAGGTAGAGCACCATACAACTCACTCCAGGGAGTTAGAGCACTATACAACACACTCCAGGTAGCCAGGGAGGTAGAGCATCATACAACACACTCCAGGCAGCCAGGAGAGGTAGAGCACCATACAACACACACCAGGTAGCCAGGGAGGTAAAGCACCATACAACTCACTCCAGGCAGCCAGGGAGGTAGAGCACCATACAACACACTCCAGGTAGCCAGGGAGGTAGAGCACCATACAACACACTCCAGGTAGCCAGGGAGGTAGAGCACCATACAACACACTCCAGGTAGTTAGGAGAGGTAGAGCACCATACAACACACTCCAGGCAGCCAGGAGAGGTAAAGCACCATACAACTCACTCCAGGTAGCCAGGAAGGTAGAGCACCATACAACTCACTCCAGGTAGCCAGGGAGGTAGAGCACCATACAACTCACTCCAGGTAGCCAGGGAGTTAGAGCACCATACAACACACTCTAGGCAGCTAGGAGAGGTAGAGCACCATACAACACACTCCAGGCAGCCAGGGAGGTGGAGCACCATACAACACACTCCAGGTAGTTAGGAGAGGAAGAGCACCATACAACACACTCTAGGCAGCCAGGAGAGGTAGAGCACCATACACACATTCCAGATAACCAGGGAGGTAGAGCACCATACAACACACTCCAGATAACCAGGGAGGTAGAGCACCATACAATACACTCCAGGTAGTTAGGAGAGGTAGAGCACCATACAACACACTCCAGATAACCAGGGAGGTAGAGCACCATACAACTCACTCCAGGTAGCCAGGGAGGTAGAGCACCATGCAACACACTCCAGGCAGCCAGGGAGGTAGAGCACCATACAACACACTCTAGGCAGCCAGGGAGGTAGAGCACCATACAACACACTCCAGGTAGTTAGGAGAGGTAGAGCACCATACACACATTCCAAGCAGCCAGGAGAGGTAGAGCACCATACAACACACTCCAGACAGCCAGGAGAGGTAGAGCACCATACAACACACTCCAGGTAGTTAGGAGAGGTAGAGTACCATACAACACACTCCAGGTAGCCAGGGAGGTAAAGCACCATACAACACACTCCAGACAGCCAGGAGAGGTAGAGCACCATACAACTCACTCCAGGCAGCCAGGAGAGGTAGAGCACCATACAACTCACTCCAGGTAGCCAGGGAGGTAGAGCACCATACAACTCACTCCAGGGAGTTAGAGCACTATACAACACACTCCAGGTAGCCAGGTAGGTAGAGCATCATACAACACAATCCAGGCAGCCAGGAGAGGTAGAGCACCATACAACACACTCCAGGTAGCCAGGGAGGTAGAGCACCATACAACTCACTCCAGGTAGCCAGGGAGGTAGAGCACCATACAATACACTCCAGGTAGCCAGGGAGGTAGAGCACCATACAACACACACCAGGTAGCCAGGAGAGATAAAGCACCATACAACACACTCCAGGCAGTCAGGAGAGGTAAAGCACCATACAACTCACTCCAGGTAGCCAGGGAGGTAGAGCACCATACAACACACTCCAGGCAGCCAGGAGAGGTAAAGCACCATACAACACACTCCAGGCAGCCAGGAGAGGTAGAGCACCATGCAACTCACTCCAGGTAGCCAGGGAGGAAGAGCACCATACAACACACTCTAGGCAGCTAGGAGAGGTAGAGCACCATACAACACACTCCAGGCAGCCAGGAGAGGTAGAGCACCATACAACTCACTCCAGGTAGCCAGGGAGGAAGAGCACCATACAACTCACTCCAGGTAGCCAGGGAGGAAGAGCACCATACAACACACTCCAGTTAGCCAGGGAGGTAAAGCACCATACAACACACTCCAGGTAGCCAGGGAGGTAGAGCACCATACAACACACTCCAGGCAGCCAGGAGAGGTAGAGCACCATACAACACACTCCATGTAGTTAGGAGAGGTAGAGCACCATACAACACACTCCAGGCAGCCAGGAGAGGTAGAGCACCATACAACACACTCCAGGCAGCCAGGAGAGGTAAAGCACCATACAACACACTCCAGGTAGTCATGGGCGGTAGAGCACCATACAACACACTCCAGGCAGCCAGGAGAGGTAGAGCACCATACAACTCACTCCAGGTAGCCAGGGAGGTAGAGCATCATACAGCACACTCCAGGTAGCCAGGGAGGTAGAGCACCATACAACACACTCCAGGTAGCCAGGAGAGGTCGAGCACCATACAACTCACTCCTGGTAGCCAGGGAGGTAGAGCATCATACAACACACTCCAGGTAGCCAGGAGAGGTCGAGCACCATACAACACACTCCACCTGTTAGGTGATTATGAATTTAATGTTATGATTATTATACCTCTAGACATCTAATTCTTAAATAGCCGTTAAGACTCCGAGTGTAGAGAGGCGGGTAACCATCACTCATCGTTAACAAGTACCTAAGAACATAATAATAGAGGAAACTGCTACGAGCCTATTGGCCCATTCTAGGCAGCCCCGTTTACACCCATCCCCTATCGCTCATATATCTGCCAAACCTATATTTGAAGCTATTCAGCGTGTTCGAGTTAAGGATGACGTTCGGTAACTTGTTCCTCTCATCCACTACTCTATTTCTAAACCATTGTTTACCTTACTCGCGTCTAAATCTAATTTTGTCTAATTTCAAACCATTGTTACGAGTTCGCTCCTGTTTGGATAATTGAGTACCTTAATTTTATCACCTCTGTTTAACCCTGACTTCCATTTATACACCTCGATCATATCGCCCTTTATTCTACGTCTCTAGAGGGAGTGTTAATTAAGATGCTTTAATCTATCTCTGTACTCAAGGTTCCTAATGCTTGGGATTAGCCTTGCCATCCTCCTCTGAATGATTTCTAGGGATTCCATATCCATTCTGTAGTTGAGTGACCAGAACTGCACCACGTATTCCAAGTGAGGTCTCATAAGCGCAAGATATAGTTTTAAGATGACCTCGCTATTTTTGTAACTAACACCCCTTTGTATGAACCCAATTACTTTGTTAGCCTTGTTTAATGCAAATACATATTGTTGTCTTGGCTTAAGATTCCTACTTATCATTACTCCTAAATCTTTCTCACCTTCAGATTTCTCTGTAACAACTTTGTTCATCTGATATCTGGCTTCTCTGTTTACATCTCCTAGACTAAGTACTTTACGTATACCCACATTAAATTTCATCTGCCATTTTCAGACCAAGTGAAAAATATATTTAGATCTACCTGTAGTTTTGTAGAGTCTTCCTCAGATTTAATTACACTCCCTATTTTAGTGTTGTCAGCAAATTTACATATGTTTTTGTTTATGCCTACTGTATATCTATGTCGTTCATGTATATGAGATCTGACAATTAAGTTTCCAAACTCGACTCTTGGCTCAACAGGCGGCAGAACTGTAACTAGTGTGAGTGGCGCGCGTGTGACCATCATTTCTCTTACTACCCAGTTGTGTCGTCGATCTCAAGTAAGTCGGACGTTTGCAATGGTTTTGTCACGATCATGACAGTTATTGTTTTAGAACAAAAGAACGAACATCAAGTTTCTCGTGAAACTGCAAAACTGGGCCTGAAATTCGGGACAAATTAACCCAAGTTTATGGGGATAATGCATTAAAGAAAACATCTGTTTACAAGTGGATAAAGCGTTTTCTGAAGGAAGAGAAGACGTGACAGGCGAAGACAGAGAAAGACAACCAACAACTAGCAGGACCGAGGAAAGCATTGAAAAAGGTAGAAAAATTGTGCGATCTAATTGGTGATTGATGGTGAGAAGAATTGCAGATGAGGCTCAGAGTGTCAGGGAAACAGCTTGAAAGGTTTTGACTGAAGATTTGAAGATGAGAAAAGTTTGTTCAAAAATGGTGCCGAAAAATCTCAGTGACGATCAAAAACAAAGATGAGTCGAAATTTGCTGGAGATGACCTGCTTCACCGAGTCATTACTGAGGATGAGTCATGGGTCTACCAATACGACCCTGAAATGAAACGCCAGAGCGCTCAGTGGAAAACTGCAAATTCGCGACACCCAAAAAAGTGTCGCATGTCAAAGTCGAAAGTGAGAACAATGCTCATCACTTTTTTTCGATTCTAAAGGTATAGTTCACAAAGGATTTCTTCCCCAGGGCAGGGTGTGAACCAGTTTTACTACCTGGACGTGCATATAAGACTCAGGGAAAAGTTAGACGAAAACACCCAGAACTTTTCACTGGAAACCAGTGGATCATGCATCATGACAATACCCCAACGCACACTGCATTTATTGTGTGGGAGTTTTGGGCTAAAAAACAAATTACCTTATTGGAACACCCTCCTTATTCACCTGAGCTGACCCCGTGTGACTTTTAAATATTTTCTTCGCAGAAAAAACACATCAATGGGACGCATTTTCAACACGTGGATGACATTCAAAGTAGCACGAAGACAGCTTTTAAAGCTATTCCAGAAAGTGAGCTCCAGAAATGTTTCCAGGGGTGAAAGAAACGCTGGCGTTCATTTATAGCACCGCAGAGGGAATACTTTGAAGGGGACCACAGCGCTGATCCTCAGTAAGGTACATACCAGCACCTGTAGCATGAGTTCGCGAACTTAATTGTCAGACTCTTTATAATAAATAGTAACGCACCAAGTATTGAGCCTTGGGGTACTCCAATAGTGACGTTACCCCAGTTGCATTTAGTGCCAATAATGCTTACTCACTGATTTTTGTCCTGAAACCACGCCTTAATCCAGTTTTGAATGTCTCTTCCAATGCTCTGAGCCTCCATTTTTCATATTAGTCTTTTATGGGGGACTCTGTCTAAGGCTTTACTAAAGTCGAGGTATACCACATCATAATCGTGTCCATCATCCACTGATTCAAAATCAGTTGAAAAGAATGTTAATAGATTTGTCAGACATGAACGCCATTTGTGAAACCATGTTGGGAATCATTGATCAACTTGTGCTTCTCGAGGTAATTTCGAGTAGAATTTTGAATTATAGCTTCCAGCAATTTGCCTACAATTGATGTTACACTGATTCGACGGTAGTTAGAGGATATTGATATATCTCCCTTCTTGAAAATCTGTATCCTATTCGTTATCCTCCAGGATTCTGGTACAACACCCGTTTTTAATGACATGATAAACAAATTTGCTAAGGGCATACTAAATTCTTCCTTACATTCCTTTAATACTCTGGCAAATATCTCATTGGGACTAGGTGACTTATTAGGCTTTAGTTTGTCTTATTTCTTTACTAACATGGTTACTAGTCACTACTATCTCGCTTAATCTATTTTTTTCACTATCTTTTTATATAGTAAGTGCCTTGGGTATCAAGTTTAAATTCTCGGTTGTGAAAGCTTTTGAAAAATATCTGTTCAGATTATTGCTCATTTCTCCGTCATTATCAGTTAGCTCGCTGGTATCTGACTGTAGTGGTCAATTCTTGTATCGTGTTTTAGTTTAATACATTCAGAAGAATCCCTTCAGTTCATTATTCCCCTTTACTTTCATTATCTCGGTCTTAACCCTACTGGCTAATTCTTTATAATAATCTCGGAGGTAAACTTCACCACGATTTATTCTCCTACCTGTAGCCTTCCTTTGTTTAATAATATTCTTCAAATAATTATTTATCCATTTGGGGTCATTGTTACTTGAACTGAGTATTTTGTATGGTATATTCTCCATTTGTGCATTAAGTAACTCATTAGTTAAATCGCTATGGAACTCGTCAACCTCATATCTCGCAGTCAGGTTACCCTGAACAATCATATTTTGTGAGGTTACCATTGTTAGGTCACCAGATATAGTGAGATTTACCCTCTGTGGGTATATTGTATGAGGCCACCTCACGTGAGGTCATGCAATTCACCCCCAAACATAATACCCCTTCTCTCAGCTGCCTTTTCAACCCATCAAATCTGGGACTTTAATGGAATTTTCCTTGCGAATGACATTGAGATCTACTTTGAATTTCACTCCTTTGTGATCGCTCTTAGCTAGTTTGTTTCCCACCTCGACATTACTAATGAGTTTTTCTCTATTTGACAGAACTAAATATAGTATATTATTACCTCGCGTGGGTTCGGCTAAGGGTTGAATTGGAAATAGTCCGACTATATAGACTTTACTATGACTGGAAGCCCTGCGTATTTCACCCCAAATAAGTTCCTCATTAACCCTATCAAGATAAGGAGGTCTATATATTACTCCTATGATTATTTTTTCCTACCTTCATTTAATTCTATCCAAATTGTTTCTGTATTCAGGTCGCTGTTTATTTCCTTATTGATTTGATATAGACTGTTTCCCCACCCCTTTCTTAATCTGCCGATCAGCAAGGAATATTTTGTAACCATTAATTTGTTATTCGACAGATAACTCATACTTCTACTGTTTGCGAAGTAGATATTTAAGCTAGTCATGATCTGAGTCCTCTCTTTGTCGCCTTTAGGCTTTGGTTCCCTGCCTGATTTTGCTTTGTCATCATTCCTGAGGAGAATCTCTCTGTAACCTTTTGCTTTGTTTACTCGTGCCCACTGCAGTCTCCTCGATCGCCGTGCTCACATGTTCCCCTAGTAGTTTAAAGATTTTGACATCTTTTGAACTGCCCCCTCGAAAGAGCCAGCCAGGATTGTCACCCCATCCCTAGATAAATGTACTCCATCCCTAGCATAAAGGTTCCTTCTGCCAAAAATGTTGTACCAGTTGTCAATGACTTGCACTGGTATTGACTTGCAGTATCTGTCAGAAAGGCCGGTGACACCAACTGCAAACTCTCCTTCTAGGCAGGACTCCACATATGATAGGGATCTCTACCTTCAACCTAATACATTCAATAGCTGCTGTGAACTTATCAAGTAGCTCTTCATCCTACACCGGCCAATATCATTGCCTCCTGCACTGAGGCAGGTAACGGGTTTGTTCCCATTACCAGACATGATATTGTCCATCCTTTCAACTATATCTCCTGCCCCAGCTCCTGGCAAACACACTCGCATCCTATTTCTATTTTTGGCACAGAAGGCTTTCTCTAGGTACCGTACCTGGGAATCACCAACAACCAAGGTTTTCGTACCTTCCTTGTCAGCCTTGTCCTTGACTATGTTACAGTCCAATTCGTCTACCAAATGACTGAAAACGTTAGAACACTGAGTATTTGTAGTTTCCTTGTTGTCTTTTGTCACCACCAGTTTGGTCTTACCTCTCCTCACAACCCTCCACTCGCCTGTGTTGTCTCATGTCTTCCTCCTTCATCTTCACAATCACTTCAAGTTTTCGTCCTTGAACTTCACTAACTAGCCATTGCACTGACACTTAATTCCCCTGTAGCTAAATCATCCATGACCTTTCCTAACCACACCAGTCCTAATCTAACCTACCCTGACTAAACCAAATAAAACTTGACCTAACCTAAACAAACTTAACAAAATCTAGCCTAATCTAACCTAACCTAATAAAAATTAACCTAACCTAACTTAACCTAACCCAACTACCCAACTTAACAAAATCAAACATAACCTAACCTAACTTCACAAAATCTAATCTAACCTAGCTGAACCTAACCAAATCAAACTTGACCTAACCTGACCTAACCTAATCATACTTGACCTAACCTAACAAAATCTAACCTGTCCTAACCTGACTTAACCATATCTAAACTGACCAAATCAAAATTACCCAACCCTAACGTGACCAAACCTAGCTTAACCAAATCGAACATAACCAAATCAAAATTAACCAAACCTAACTTGATCTAATCAAATCTTGCTTGACCGAATCTAACCAAATCTAACCTAACGTAACAATCTTTATCGAACTGGATATAATAAAACATGACGAAATCTAACCCAACCTAACCTAACCTTATCGAATTAAGAGGATAAACTTCCTGTAGGTGCACTCCCTCAACATTAGTGGTGCACTCCCTCAACAGTAGTGGTGCACTCCCTCAACATTAGTGGTGCACTCCCTCAACAGTAGTGGTGCACTCCCTCAACAGTAGTGGTGCACAACCACAACAGTAGTGGTGCACTCCCTCAACAGTAGTGGTGCACTCCCTCAACAGTAGTGGTGTAAAACCACAACAGTATTGGTGCACTCCCTCAACAGTAGTGGTGCACTCCCTCAACAGTAGTGGTGCACTCCCTCAACAGTAGTGGTGTAAAACCACAACAGTAGTGGTGCACTCCCTCAACAGTAGTGGTGTAAAACCACAACAGTAGTGGTGCACTCTCTCAACAGTAGTGGTGTAAAACCACAGCAGTAGTGGTGCACTCCCTCAACAGAAGTGGTGCACTCCCTCAACAGTAGTGGTGTAAAACCACAACAGTAGTGGTGCACTCCCTCAACAGTAGTGGTGCAAAACCACAACAGTAGTGGTGCACTCCCTCAACAGAAGTGGTGCACTCCCTCAACAGTAGTGGTGTAAAACCACAACAGTAGTGGTGCACTCCCTCAACAGTAGTGGTGTAAAACCACAACAGTAGTGGTGCACTCCCTCAACAGTAGTGGTGCACTCCCTCAACAGTAGTGGTGTAAAACCACAACAGTAGTGGTGCACTCCCTCAACAGTAGTGGTGCACTCCCTCAACAGTAGTGGTGCACTCCCTCAACAGTAGTGGTGCACTCCCTCAACAGAAGTGGTGCACTCCCCCAACAGTAGCGGTGCACTCCCTCAACAGTAGTGGTGCACTCCCTCAACAGAAGTGGTGCACTCCCTCAACAGTAGTGGTGCACTCCCTCAACAGTAGTGGTGCACTCCCTCAACAGTAGTGGTGTAAAACCACAACAGTAGTGGTGCACTCCCTCAACAGTTGTGGTGCACTCCCTCAACAGTAGTGGTGCACTCCCTCAACAGTAGTGGTGCACTCCCTCAACAGTAGTGGTGCACTCCCTCAACAGTAGTGGTGCACTCCCTCAACAGAAGTGGTGCACTCCCTCAACAGTAGTGGTGCACTCCCTCAACAGTAGTGGTGCACTCCCTCAACAGAAGTGGTGCACTCCCTCAACAGTAGTGGTGCACTCCCTCAACAGTAGTGGTGCACTCCCTCAACAGAAGTGGTGCACTCCCTCAACAGAAGTGGTGCACTCCCTCAACAGTAGTGGTGCACTCCCTCAACAGAAGTGGTGCACTCCCTCAACAGAAGTGGTGCACTCCCTCAACAGTAGTGGTGCACTCCCTCAACAGTAGTGGTGCACTCCCTCAACAGTAGTGGTGTAAAACCACAACAGTAGTGGTGCACTCCCTCAACAGTAGTGGTGCACTCCCTCAACAGTAGTGGTGCACTCCCTCAACAGAAGTGGTGCACTCCCTCAACAGAAGTGGTGCACTCCCTCAACAGTAGTGGTGCACTCCCTCAACAGAAGTGGTGCACTCCCTCAACAGAAGTGGTGCACTCCCTCAACAGTAGTGGTGCACTCCCTCAACAGTAGTGGTGCACTCCCTCAACAGTAGTGGTGCACTCCCTCAACAGAAGTGGTGCACTCCCTCAACAGTAGTGGTGCACAACCACAACAGTAGTGGTGCACTCCCTCAACAGTAGTGGTGCACTCCCTCAACAGTAGTGGTGCACTCCCTCAACAGAAGTGGTGCACTCCCTCAACAGTAGTGGTGCACAACCACAACAGTAGTGGTGCACTCCCTCAACAGTAGTGGTGCACTCCCTCAACAGTAGTGGTGTAAAACCACAACAGTAGTGGTGCACTCCCTCAACAGAAGTGGTGCACTCCCTCAACAGTAGTGGTGCACAACCACAGCAGTAGTGGTGCTCGCCCTCAACAGTAGTGGTGCACTCCCTCAACAGTAGTGGTGCACGCCCTCAACAGTAGTGGTGTAAAACCACAACAGTAGTGGTGCACTCCCTCAACAGTAGTGGTGTAAAACCACAACAGTAGTGGTGCACTCCCTCAACAGAAGTGGTGCACTCCCTCAACAGTAGTGGTGTAAAACCACAACAGTAGTGGTGCACTCCCTCAACAGAAGTGGTGTAAAACCACAACAGTAGTGGTGCACTCCCTCAACAGTAGTGGTGCACTCCCTCAACAGAAGTGGTGCACTCCCTCAACAGTAGTGATGTAAAACCACAACAGTAGTGGTGCACTCCCTCAACAGAAGTGGTGTAAAACCACAACAGTAGTGGTGCACTCCCTCAACAGTAGTGGTGTAAAACCACAACAGTAGTGGTGCACTCCCTCAACAGAAGTGGTGTAAAACCACAACAGTAGTGGTGCACTCCCTCAACAGTAGTGGTGCACTCCCTCAACAGTAGTGGTGCAAAACCACAACAGTAGTGGTGCACTCCCTCAACAGAAGTGGTGCACTCCCTCAACAGTAGTGGTGTAAAACCACAACAGTAGTGGTGCACTCCCTCAACAGTAGTGGTGTAAAACCACAACAGTAGTGGTGCACTCCCTCAACAGTAGTGGTGCACTCCCTCAACAGTAGTGGTGTAAAACCACAACAGTAGTGGTGCACTCCCTCAACAGTAGTGGTGCACTCCCTCAACAGTAGTGGTGCACTCCCTCAACAGTAGTGGTGCACTCCCTGAACAGAAGTGGTGCACTCCCTCAACAGTAGTGGTGCACTCCCTCAACAGAAGTGGTGCACTCCCTCAACAGTAGTGGTGCACTCCCTCAACAGAAGTGGTGCACTCCCTCAACAGTAGTGGTGCACTCCCTCAACAGTAGTGGTGTAAAACCACAACAGTAGTGGTGCACTCCCTCAACAGTAGTGGTGCACTCCCTCAACAGTAGTGGTGCACTCCCTCAACAGTAGTGGTGCACTCCCTCAACAGAAGTGGTGCACTCCCTCAACAGTAGTGGTGCTCTCCCTCAACAGAAGTGGTGCACTCCCTCAACAGAAGTGGTGCACTCCCTCAACAGTAGTGGTGCACTCCCTCAACAGTAGTGGTGCACTCCCTCAACAGAAGTGGTGCACTCGCTCAACAGAAGTGGTGCACTCCCTCAACAGTAGTGGTGCACTCCCTCAACAGTAGTGGTGCACTCCCTCAACAGAAGTGGTGCACTCCCTCAACAGAAGTGGTGCACTCCCTCAACAGTAGTGGTGCACTCCCTCAACAGAAGTGGTGCACTCCCTCAACACAAGTGGTGCACTCCCTCAACAGTAGTGGTGCACTCCCTCAACAGTAGTGGTGCACTCCCTCAACAGTAGTGGTGTAAAACCACAACAGTAGTGGTGCACTCCCTCAACAGAAGTGGTGCACTCCCTCAACAGTAGTGGTGCACAACCACAGCAGTAGTGGTGCTCGCCCTCAACAGTAGTGGTGCACTCCCTCAACAGTAGTGGTGCACGCCCTCAACAGTAGTGGTGTAAAACCACAACAGTAGTGGTGCACTCCCTCAACAGTAGTGGTGTAAAACCACAACAGTAGTGGTGCACTCCCTCAACAGAAGTGGTGCACTCCCTCAACAGTAGTGGTGTAAAACCACAACAGTAGTGGTGCACTCCCTCAACAGAAGTGGTGTAAAACCACAACAGTAGTGGTGCACTCCCTCAACAGTAGTGGTGCACTCCCTCAACAGAAGTGGTGCACTCCCTCAACAGTAGTGATGTAAAACCACAACAGTAGTGGTGCACTCCCTCAACAGAAGTGGTGTAAAACCACAACAGTAGTGGTGCACTCCCTCAACAGTAGTGGTGTAAAACCACAACAGTAGTGGTGCACTCCCTCAACAGAAGTGGTGTAAAACCACAACAGTAGTGGTGCACTCCCTCAACAGTAGTGGTGCACTCCCTCAACAGTAGTGGTGCAAAACCACAACAGTAGTGGTGCACTCCCTCAACAGAAGTGGTGCACTCCCTCAACAGTAGTGGTGTAAAACCACAACAGTAGTGGTGCACTCCCTCAACAGTAGTGGTGTAAAACCACAACAGTAGTGGTGCACTCCCTCAACAGTAGTGGTGCACTCCCTCAACAGTAGTGGTGTAAAACCACAACAGTAGTGGTGCACTCCCTCAACAGTAGTGGTGCACTCCCTCAACAGTAGTGGTGCACTCCCTCAACAGTAGTGGTGCACTCCCTGAACAGAAGTGGTGCACTCCCTCAACAGTAGTGGTGCACTCCCTCAACAGAAGTGGTGCACTCCCTCAACAGTAGTGGTGCACTCCCTCAACAGTAGTGGTGCACTCCCTCAACAGTAGTGGTGCACTCCCTCAACAGTAGTGGTGCACTCCCTCAACAGTAGTGGTGTAAAACCACAACAGTAGTGGTGCACTCCCTCAACAGTAGTGGTGCACTCCCTCAACAGTAGTGGTGCACTCCCTCAACAGTAGTGGTGCACTCCCTCAACAGAAGTGGTGCACTCCCTCAACAGAAGTGGTGCACTCCCTCAACAGTAGTGGTGCACTCCCTCAACAGAAGTGGTGCACTCCCTCAACAGAAGTGGTGCACTCCCTCAACAGTAGTGGTGCACTCCCTCAACAGAAGTGGTGCACTCCCTCAACAGTAGTGGTGCACTCCCTCAACAGTAGTGGTGCACTCCCTCAACAGTAGTGGTGCACTCCCTCAACAGTAGTGGTGCACGCCCTCACAGTGTGTCCTCAACAGTAGTGGTGCACTCCCTCAACAGTAGTGGTGCACTCCCTCAACAGTAGTGGTGCACTCCCTCAACAGTAGTGGTGCACTCCCTCAACAGTAGTGGTGCACTCCCTCAACAGAAGTGGTGCACTCCCTCAACAGTAGTGGTGCACAACCACAACAGTAGTGGTGCACTCCCTCAACAGTAGTGGTGCACTCCCTCAACAGTAGTGGTGTAAAACCACAACAGTAGTGGTGCACTCCCTCAACAGAAGTGGTGCACTCCCTCAACAGTAGTGGTGCACAACCACAGCAGTAGTGGTGCTCGCCCTCAACAGTAGTGGTGCACTCCCTCAACAGTAGTGGTGCACGCCCTCAACAGTAGTGGTGTAAAACCACAACAGTAGTGGTGCACTCCCTCAACAGTAGTGGTGTAAAACCACAACAGTAGTGGTGCACTCCCTCAACAGAAGTGGTGCACTCCCTCAACAGTAGTGGTGTAAAACCACAACAGTAGTGGTGCACTCCCTCAACAGAAGTGGTGTAAAACCACAACAGTAGTGGTGCACTCCCTCAACAGTAGTGGTGCACTCCCTCAACAGAAGTGGTGCACTCCCTCAACAGTAGTGATGTAAAACCACAACAGTAGTGGTGCACTCCCTCAACAGAAGTGGTGTAAAACCACAACAGTAGTGGTGCACTCCCTCAACAGTAGTGGTGTAAAACCACAACAGTAGTGGTGCACTCCCTCAACAGAAGTGGTGTAAAACCACAACAGTAGTGGTGCACTCCCTCAACAGTAGTGGTGCACTCCCTCAACAGTAGTGGTGCAAAACCACAACAGTAGTGGTGCACTCCCTCAACAGAAGTGGTGCACTCCCTCAACAGTAGTGGTGTAAAACCACAACAGTAGTGGTGCACTCCCTCAACAGTAGTGGTGTAAAACCACAACAGTAGTGGTGCACTCCCTCAACAGTAGTGGTGCACTCCCTCAACAGTAGTGGTGTAAAACCACAACAGTAGTGGTGCACTCCCTCAACAGTAGTGGTGCACTCCCTCAACAGTAGTGGTGCACTCCCTCAACAGTAGTGGTGCACTCCCTCAACAGAAGTGGTGCACTCCCTCAACAGTAGTGGTGCACTCCCTCAACAGAAGTGGTGCACTCCCTCAACAGTAGTGGTGCACTCCCTCAACAGAAGTGGTGCACTCCCTCAACAGTAGTGGTGCACTCCCTCAACAGTAGTGGTGTAAAACCACAACAGTAGTGGTGCACTCCCTCAACAGTAGTGGTGCACTCCCTCAACAGTAGTGGTGCACTCCCTCAACAGTAGTGGTGCACTCCCTCAACAGAAGTGGTGCACTCCCTCAACAGTAGTGGTGCTCTCCCTCAACAGAAGTGGTGCACTCCCTCAACAGAAGTGGTGCACTCCCTCAACAGTAGTGGTGCACTCCCTCAACAGTAGTGGTGCACTCCCTCAACAGAAGTGGTGCACTCGCTCAACAGAAGTGGTGCACTCCCTCAACAGTAGTGGTGCACTCCCTCAACAGTAGTGGTGCACTCCCTCAACAGAAGTGGTGCACTCCCTCAACAGAAGTGGTGCACTCCCTCAACAGTAGTGGTGCACTCCCTCAACAGAAGTGGTGCACTCCCTCAACACAAGTGGTGCACTCCCTCAACAGTAGTGGTGCACTCCCTCAACAGTAGTGGTGCACTCCCTCAACAGTAGTGGTGTAAAACCACAACAGTAGTGGTGCACTCCCTCAACAGAAGTGGTGCACTCCCTCAACAGTAGTGGTGCACAACCACAGCAGTAGTGGTGCTCGCCCTCAACAGTAGTGGTGCACTCCCTCAACAGTAGTGGTGCACGCCCTCAACAGTAGTGGTGTAAAACCACAACAGTAGTGGTGCACTCCCTCAACAGTAGTGGTGTAAAACCACAACAGTAGTGGTGCACTCCCTCAACAGAAGTGGTGCACTCCCTCAACAGTAGTGGTGTAAAACCACAACAGTAGTGGTGCACTCCCTCAACAGAAGTGGTGTAAAACCACAACAGTAGTGGTGCACTCCCTCAACAGTAGTGGTGCACTCCCTCAACAGAAGTGGTGCACTCCCTCAACAGTAGTGATGTAAAACCACAACAGTAGTGGTGCACTCCCTCAACAGAAGTGGTGTAAAACCACAACAGTAGTGGTGCACTCCCTCAACAGTAGTGGTGTAAAACCACAACAGTAGTGGTGCACTCCCTCAACAGAAGTGGTGTAAAACCACAACAGTAGTGGTGCACTCCCTCAACAGTAGTGGTGCACTCCCTCAACAGTAGTGGTGCAAAACCACAACAGTAGTGGTGCACTCCCTCAACAGAAGTGGTGCACTCCCTCAACAGTAGTGGTGTAAAACCACAACAGTAGTGGTGCACTCCCTCAACAGTAGTGGTGTAAAACCACAACAGTAGTGGTGCACTCCCTCAACAGTAGTGGTGCACTCCCTCAACAGTAGTGGTGTAAAACCACAACAGTAGTGGTGCACTCCCTCAACAGTAGTGGTGCACTCCCTCAACAGTAGTGGTGCACTCCCTCAACAGTAGTGGTGCACTCCCTGAACAGAAGTGGTGCACTCCCTCAACAGTAGTGGTGCACTCCCTCAACAGAAGTGGTGCACTCCCTCAACAGTAGTGGTGCACTCCCTCAACAGTAGTGGTGCACTCCCTCAACAGAAGTGGTGCACTCCCTCAACAGTAGTGGTGCACTCCCTCAACAGTAGTGGTGTAAAACCACAACAGTAGTGGTGCACTCCCTCAACAGTAGTGGTGCACTCCCTCAACAGTAGTGGTGCACTCCCTCAACAGAAGTGGTGCACTCCCTCAACAGTAGTGGTGCTCTCCCTCAACAGAAGTGGTGCACTCCCTCAACAGAAGTGGTGCACTCCCTCAACAGTAGTGGTGCACTCCCTCAACAGAAGTGGTGCACTCGCTCAACAGAAGTGGTGCACTCCCTCAACAGTAGTGGTGCACTCCCTCAACAGTAGTGGTGCACTCCCTCAACAGAAGTGGTGCACTCCCTCAACAGAAGTGGTGCACTCCCTCAACAGTAGTGGTGCACTCCCTCAACAGAAGTGGTGCACTCCCTCAACACAAGTGGTGCACTCCCTCAACAGTAGTGGTGC
This sequence comes from Homarus gammarus, assembly GCA_958450375.1. Lineage (NCBI taxonomy): Eukaryota > Metazoa > Arthropoda > Malacostraca > Decapoda > Nephropidae > Homarus > Homarus gammarus. The sequence goes on from CAUDMG010002591.1 coordinate 312,030, forward strand.
ACTCCCTCAACAGTAGTGGTGCACTCCCTCAACAGTAGTGGTGCACTCCCTCAACAGTAGTGGTGCACTCCCTCAACAGAAGTGGTGCACTCCCTCAACAGTAGTGGTGCACTCCCTCAACAGTAGTGGTGCACTCCCTCAACAGTAGTGGTGCACTCCCTCAACAGTAGTGGTGCACTCCCTCAACAGTAGTGGTGCACTCCCTCAACAGTAGTGGTGCACTCCCTCAACAGTAGTGGTGTAAAACCACAACAGTAGTGGTGCACTCCCTCAACAGTAGTGGTGCACTCCCTCAACAGTAGTGGTGCACTCCCTCAACAGTAGTGGTGCACTCCCTCAACAGAAGTGGTGCACTCCCTCAACAGTAGTGGTGCTCTCCCTCAACAGAAGTGGTGCACTCCCTCAACAGAAGTGGTGCACTCCCTCAACAGTAGTGGTGCACTCCCTCAACAGAAGTGGTGCACTCGCTCAACAGAAGTGGTGCACTCCCTCAACAGTAGTGGTGCACTCCCTCAACAGTAGTGGTGCACTCCCTCAACAGAAGTGGTGCACTCCCTCAACAGAAGTGGTGCACTCCCTCAACAGTAGTGGTGCACTCCCTCAACAGAAGTGGTGCACTCCCTCAACACAAGTGGTGCACTCCCTCAACAGTAGTGGTGCACTCCCTCAACAGTAGTGGTGCACTCCCTCAACAGTAGTGGTGCACTCCCTCAACAGAAGTGGTGCACTCCCTCAACAGTAGTGGTGCACTCCCTCAACAGTAGTGGTGCACTCCCTCAACAGAAGTGGTGCACTCCCTCAACAGTAGTGGTGCACTCCCTCAACAGTAGTGGTGTAAAACCACAACAGTAGTGGTGCACTCCCTCAACAGTAGTGGTGCACTCCCTCAACAGTAGTGGTGCACTCCCTCAACAGTAGTGGTGCACTCCCTCAACAGAAGTGGTGCACTCCCTCAACAGTAGTGGTGCACTCCCTCAACAGAAGTGGTGCACTCCCTCAACAGAAGTGGTGCACTCCCTCAACAGTAGTGGTGCACTCCCTCAACAGAAGTGGTGCACTCGCTCAACAGAAGTGGTGCACTCCCTCAACAGTAGTGGTGCACTCCCTCAACAGTAGTGGTGCACTCCCTCAACAGAAGTGGTGCACTCCCTCAACAGAAGTGGTGCACTCCCTCAACAGTAGTGGTGCACTCCCTCAACAGAAGTGGTGCACTCCCTCAACACAAGTGGTGCACTCCCTCAACAGTAGTGGTGCACTCCCTCAACAGTAGTGGTGCACTCCCTCAACAGAAGTGGTGCACTCCCTCAACAGTAGAGGTGCACAACCACAACAGTAGTGGTGCACTCCCTCAACAGTAGTAGTGCACTCCCTCAACAGTAGTGGTGCACTCCCTCAACAGAAGTGGTGCACTCCCTCAACAGTAGTGGTGCACAACCACAACAGTAGTGGTGCACTCCCTCAACAGTAGTGGTGCACTCCCTCAACAGTAGTGGTGTAAAACCACAACAGTAGTGGTGCACTCCCTCAACAGAAGTGGTGCACTCCCTCAACAGTAGTGGTGCACAACCACAGCAGTAGTGGTGCTCGCCCTCAACAGTAGTGGTGCACTCCCTCAACAGTAGTGGTGCACGCCCTCAACAGTAGTGGTGTAAAACCACAACAGTAGTGGTGCACTCCCTCAACAGAAGTGGTGCACTCCCTCAACAGTAGTGGTGTAAAACCACAACAGTAGTGGTGCACTCCCTCAACAGAAGTGGTGCACGCCCTCAACAGTAGAGGTGCACTCCCTCAACAGTAGTGGTGCACTCCCTCAACAGTAGTGGTGTAAAACCACAACAGTAGTGGTGCTCGCCCTCAACAGAAGTGGTGCACGCCCTCAACAGTAGTGGTGCACTCCCTCAACAGTAGTGGTGCACTCCCTCAACAGTAGTGGTGCACTCCCTCAACAGAAGTGGTGCACGCCCTCAACAGTAGAGGTGCACTCCCTCAACAGTAGTGGTGCACGCCCTCAACAGTAGTGGTGCACACCCTCAACAGTAGTGGTGCACAGTCACAACAGTAATGGTGCACTCCCTCAACAGTAGTGGTGCACTCCCTCAACAGTAGTGGTGCACGCCCTCAACAGTAGTGGTGCACTACCTCAACAGTAGTGGTGCACAACCACAACAGTTGTAGTGCACTCCCTCAACAGTAGTGGTGCACGCCCTTAACAAAAGTGGTTCACGCCCTCAAAAGTAATGGTGCACGCCTTCAACAGTAGTGGTGCACAACCACAGCAGTAGTGGTGCTCGCCCTCAACAGTAGTGGTGCTCGCCCTCAACAGTAGTGGTGCACTCCCTCAACAGTAGTGGTGCTCGCCATCAACAGTAGTGGTGCACTCCCTCAACAGTAGTGGTGCTCGCCCTCAACAGTAGTGGTGCACTCCCTCAACAGTAGTAGTGCACTCCCTCAACAGTAGTGGTGCACGCCTTCAACAGTAGTGGTGCACGTCCCCAACAGTAGTGGTGCATGCCCTCAACAGCAGTGGTGCATAACCACAGCAGTAGTGGTGCACGCACTCAACAGTAGTGGTGCACGACCACAACAGTAGTGGTGCACGTCTTCAACAGTAGTGGTGCACGCCCTCTACAGTAGTGGTGCACAACCACAACAGTAGTGGTTTACCCCTACAACAATAGTGGTGCACGCCCTCAACAGTAGTAGTGCACGCCCTCAACAGTAGTAGTGCACGCCCTCAATAGTAGTGGTGCACGCCCTCAATAGTAGTGGTGTACGCCCTCAATAGTAGTGGTGTACGCCCTCAATAGTAATGGTGCACGCCCTCAATAGTAGTGGTGCACGCCCTCAATAGTAGTGGTGCACGCCCTCAATAGTAATGGTGCACGCCATCAATAATAATGGTGCACGCCCTCAATAGTAATGGTGCACGCCCTCACTGTAGCCGTATTTAGTGACACTATTGAAGATCTTATTAGCAGCTTCAGAGAGATACCTGAGACCCTTTATGACGGCATTCTTACCTGTGTGTGTGTGTGTGTGTGTGTGTGTGTGTGTGTGTGTGGATAGTTGGAGTGGAGTGGGAGGAATAAATAGTTTGAGTGGATGGAGGGATGGATAGGTGAAGTGGGATGAATGGATAGGTGGCTGGAATGGGATGAAGGGATAGATTGTGCGAGTGGGATGGAGGGATAGATACTTAGATTTAGATGGATAGTTTGACTTGAATAGATTGAGTTAGATATGTACTTAGATTAAAATTTTACCTTATTGAATAGTTTGATTCCTATAGTGTGTGTGTGTGCATGTGTGTGCACACAGGGTGCTGTAAGGCATTTAGTGTGGCAGCAATGTATTAGTATTAAGGTACAAGCACTGCTTGCTTCTTCTCACTTTCACGTACTGCCGCTGGCTACTCCTCATGGTGACCAGGGAAGCAACCCTGCATAAGTTTTCCCCTGCCATTAGGGTGTGTCATACGGAGGCGATTTTTTTTTTTTTTGAGTTTGAAAAATCGGCCCATGGTATTAATGATGTAGTTCTATGTGCAGAATCATGTGATATCTTCAGATTTGAAAAGTTTTCATTTTTTGCTAGGTAAATTTTAACTTGAAATCTTATGAAAATTCAGTATTCCCACCCTTTTACCAACACCACTAAATAGCTTATTTAAAGTAAAGTAAATGTATCAGGTTAATTTATTAGGATGAAAATGATCCAGAATAGTGAAACGAATGATCTTGACACATTTATTAAATTCAATATTCTTTTAGAAAACAAAATCATCAAATACAAAAACCGGTTTTACTACTACGACCCGGTGTTGCTGCACACCATAGAGAACATGTCTTTCTTGCTTCTGTTTCTACTCATCACCTCCCTGCTGACCACCTGAGCTCGGATGTAGCATTCCCTCCTCTCTTGTCCGTACACGTGACTGCTGGCCTCGCTCACTTGCTGTACACAACGCTCTATACTCTGGGTGTGCGAGAGCCAGGCAGGGACATGCATGGGGTTGTCCAGGAAAGCTCTGACTTGAACATTGGTGAGGCTGCAGGTAAGAGGGGGCTCACTGCCAGCCTGGATGTTATCGAGATCTATGAGATCAGTGAGGGTCTTGGCACCTAGATTGACTTCAGGAGTCTTCCTGACCCTGAAGGAATCGTCACCAACTAATTCGTCATGCCCAGATCCTCTCATAAGTCTCATATCCAAGATCTTTTTGACTGCCACTCTTCTCTCCTCCTCATCCTTACTGCAGAGCATTGTCTGCAGAACTGCCTCGGGATGAGCATACCGAGGAAGATCTCCTCACAGTCTGCTCCACAATCTGAACAACCTTCCTTGGCTGACTCCTCAGGAGCTCAAGCTGGAAGAGAACATGCCTCGGACCTTCGGAGAACGATGACTTGACCTTGGTGTTGAACCAATTTGGCAAGTAGACACTCACGATGAATTGGACAATAAGTCTCAGGTTGTGAAGCTGGTTCCCTTTCAGTTTATGATGAGCGACCCAAATTCTGCAGAACCTGAGAGCCGTTGTGAGCCACCTAGAATGTGAGACTGGACCTATCTGCAGGTAAGGAAGTCTATCAGGCATGACCCCAGTTTTGATGGCACTGCAAATCATGTAACCATAGTACTGGTCAGTACTCAGGTCGTCAATGACAGTATGTGCAAGCTCAACGAGTGGAGGGCCAACTGTGATTTTTTCAAAGCTCGGATTTATTTCTAACTCAGTGGCAGAGTCCAGCATTTTGCCAAGAGGACCAGACCATCTGTTGTTTGAAAGAGTCTTGCCATCCAGCTCCTGGAACAGATGTCTGAGTGGCAACTCGTTGGTGTGGAGGTCACAAACAATCCAGACCAGCTTCCTCCCAATCTTCCGCTCTATCCACTGTATGACCCCCCCTTGCCACCCTGTGTTCGTGTTGGTGCTGTCCCCTCCAATGGCCTGCAGGGTCTGGTCTACGTTCCTCTCTCTGAGCCAGTTCACAATGTTATCTGCCACTATCTCAGCTGGTTTCCTGATGTCATCTTTCTCTGGAGTGAAATGCCACAAATACTTCCCTCCTGGTTCACTGCAGCAGGAGTAGTGTTCCTCCTTCACCATGGCAGGGAACAACTTGTCAGAATCTCCAACTTTCATGAACACTTTAGTGTCATCCCTTCTCCCATCAAAGAACAAACAATTGATTCCATTTTCTCTTATCCCCTTATCAAACTCCTCTTCTAGGTTACTGACAAGTTTCTCCTGAGCTCTCCTTACTTTGCTATGATCTATCACCAGGTGAACATCATCAGGTGTTATCAAACCACCGTCAATCCAGGCAGCTGTTGCTATCTCTGCAGTTTCTCTGAGACCAGTGTGGTGTCGTATGCTGGCCAGAGCTATGCTCGGGATATCTTTCCTATTTCGAATGTTATGCCTGGAAGGTTTGGGATCATTATTTTCTGGGTTAGGGACAAAGTCACCATTCTCCTGGTCAGCACTCGGATCAGCCATGGGGAAGTCATTAAACTCTGAATCAGCTTGACTCCAATCATCGGCCTTTTTTACCTCACCCTGGGCCTTCTCAAGTCTCTTTTCCTCGGCAACTCTTCTCCTCTTCTGTCTCTCTGTGGCAGCCTCCTGTCTCTTGGACTCCGGAATATCTTGGCTAGAAATCATGAGAGCCCCTATACTGCCAGTCTTCTCTCTCTGTGCTTTGACAAATGCCAGTTCGATCACAGGAATCTTCAGTTCACGCTTGCAAATACAGGAGATGTGGGCCTCGGATTTACAGTCACGATCGCATCCAAACTCAGGACAGAGAGCAATTGGGCACTTGCAAGTAATTATGTCAAATAACTTGTCCAGTTGCTTGGCAAAGCTGTCCTTAACTGCAAGTTTTCCTCTCCCAAGAGAGATATCTCTTGCCTTTTCCCAACTGGCTAGCAGTCTCTCACTAATCTTCTTCTGACTTGTTTTGACTGGAGGCTTGAACTGAGCGTTAGCCAGAGTGTACTGTGCCAAGACAGCTTTGGTCATATCACTGGCAATTTCTTTGTTTGTGTAAGTTCTTTGGTTCTTTTCACTGATTTGCCTGATTAAAACACCGTATCTCAAAGCATCTCTCAATGTAGGCAACTCCGACTTCAGGAGCTCTCTCCCAGACCCAAGATAGTGACTGAGATGGCTGGATTTTTGGTTCCTCGTCCTGACACAAGCAGCCATCGCAAATATTATCAACTTATATGTGCATCAGAATCTGAAACAGAAAAAAATATTGTTAGTTGGGTTGTTAAAGAATGAAGTCAGAAAGCGATGTTCACTATTTAATTGTAATGCACTAATGCAGCTGTACGTTAGATTTTCGATAAATTTCACGCTAAAATTTACCTAGCAAAAGGTTGCAAAATATTGAAACTGAAATTATTTTCTGTTTATATACACTAAAATCTACCAAAAAAGTGATGGGCCATTAGTTTTAGCTGATCTTCCCTCCTATGACACACCCTACCCTGCCATTACACAGCCTCTTCACCATCAAGACTCCCGTTGTGCCTCCTCGTGGCAACACACGGTAACTGGGTGCCTCGTGGCCCCCGGCTAGACCTGTAAGGGATCTTGGGGTAGCAGTGGGCCCCAGAGGGACGGTGCATAGGCCCACTGGCATGTGGATACGGGCTGGCGCCTACCAACCACTGCCAAGCTGCCCTGCGGATTAATCTCGTTAGGTATAAGCCTTCGGCAGTAAAACCCGAAAGAAAAATCCGGTGGAGCCCCGCATCAGGCAGACATGCATACAAAGCTCCTGTAAGACCCCAACTGTCGTAAAGGCGGATGAGGTGAACAAAATGGGAACTCAACGACTACACCGGCGGATGAAGGCAGCGCATGGTGGACAGGCTACGAAGGCGAAACCCAACAATATGGGCTATCGGCAGTCCAATGCAACTCTCTCTCTCCCCCAGTCGTTGCAACTATTTGCACCACTGGATAAGGAAAAGGAAGAGCCAAGATGTGTGTTTGAAGCCTGCACTCCTGCCTCACCACATAAATCAAGTAACTGTCAGCCATCATACAGCACATCATACCTCTGATCATCATCAAAACCCTATCCCCCAAAAGTCCTATGACGACAGGCGAACAGGCAGAGATGACTGCCGGGAGTCTCTAGTCACAACTCGGCACATGGACGGCATAGATAAGATGGTCGTTTACGCACGGGGATCTACAGTAGACAGCAGTGCAACCCAGTCGTGTCTGTGTGACTGTGCAGCCCTTGCCAGGAGCGACTCTGCTCACCCCACATGAGGAGGAGGCTAGAAAAGGTGCCCTAAACATAGCCTGCCTAAAAAAAAACCTGACTGGGAGGACCACACCCAGTAAGGTCATCCTTATGCGGTCGAAAACACAGTAAAAATCACAGATACAAACAAAAACAAACTATATGATCATTGCATGAAATATCAGGACCCTTCTGGATACTGGCACAAATGAGCATCCTGAAAGAAGAACCACTCTTGAGGCAAAAGAACTGTCTACGTATGACATCGACATAGAAGCCATTAATGAGTCCCGCTCCCAGTCGAGGGTCGACTCACAGAATGGGTTCCGGCTATACCTTCTTCTGGAAGGTTCAGCCTGCTACGGAGAGAAACCGGATTTACAGAGTTGGCTTTGCCATTCGCCAATCCATCCTACATAGACTAACTGAAATCCCTGTTGGGATCAACGAGCGCCTTATGATTCTCCGAGTCCCACTGAATAACTCACGTTATGCCTACATCATCAGTGCATACGCCCCAACACCGGATGTAGACGATGATATCAAGGAGGCTATTTACGTCGACCTTGACAGAGTTAGCAGAGATGCTAATATTTAGCAGGGAATCATAGGAAGAAATGGAGTACGCAATTATAATCCCAACGGCCAACTCCTCAGCAAGTATGCTGCACACAACCTCTTGGCAACACCCACGATCCAAACATTGGAATCTCATTGACTACATTATTGACAATTAATGAGATCGCCAAGATGTCCTCATCACCCGAGCCATGCTTGGCTCAGACCACTGTGACACTAATCATCGGCACATCAGAGCCAGACTCGCCCTTCAAGTCGCCCCAAAACGGCAAAGACAACAAGCCTCCAGAAGAGGCTTTAACATCAAGCGACTGGAGGGTCCAATGGTAGCACTCGGCCTGATCTAAAGAAAACACCAAGAAATCAATGTACTCGTCGATGATAGTCGTGCTGCCTTAACTGACTGACAGAACAACCCTCTGTCTCGAATCAAAGCCGATACCTTTCACAAGAAGAAAGCAGCGACCCAGCGCGAACTTCGCAATCTAAAGAACGAATGGTTGAAAAATAAAGAGTATGAAACGCAAAAACTTGCAGATCAACACAAGATGTGTGAATTTTTCAATTCCGCCAAAAGAGTATATGGCCCAGCTACTCATGGCATGGGGGGGCCCATGCTCATCCGACGGTAACTCCATAATTAAAGACGAAGCAGGCATCCGTCAGCAATGGAAACAGCATTACCATTCGCTGCTCAACCGCAACACCGATGTGGATGTCCTGACTACCCTGTAGGTTCCTCAGCACCCAGAGCTGACCTACCTCAGATATCCTCCATCCCTGGATGAGATAGCTATTCCCATCAAGCAGATGAAAAATAGCAAAACCACAGGGCCCGATGGAATCCTACCCGAAGTTTATAAATCAGGAGGACCTCTGCTTACCAGCCGTCCCCACTGGCTCCTGGAGAAATAATGGGAGAAGGTACAAATTCCCTAAGATCTTAAAGAAGCCTGATTGCCAATATTTATAAGAACAAGGTAGACCGGTCAGACTATGGCAACTACCGCAGGATCTCACTGTTGTCCGTAGCTGGCAAGAATATCGCCCGAGCCCACCTAAACAGACTTATTCCTGAAGCAGAAAACTTCCTCCCAGAATCTCAATGTGGCTTTACACCATCACGTGGAACTACTGACATGATTTTTGCCCCCTGCCAGATACAGGAAAACTGCAGAGAACAGAGTTGTGACTTGAACATGGTCTTCATTGACCTTACACAGGACTTCGACTCGGTCAACAGGGAAGCCCTTGGGCGGACCCTCAGTCGTTTTGGCTGCCCACCAAAATCTATTATGAGGCAACTCCACAATGGCATGAATGAAAATGTTCTACACAATGGCACCCAGTCTGAGTTCTTTCCCATCCAAACGGGAGTAAAAAAAAGGATGTGTACTGGCACCAACTCTCTTTTCCATATTATTGGCTGCCTTCATACTCACGCCACTGTCACTTTAGCCGGCGGGGATAACATCCAGTACCGGATGAAGGGACTTTTCAACAAAAGTCGACTCCAGGCAGGAACTGAACTTTAGTTGCAGACGTCCCGAACACCGAACGTGTCCTAGAGGAGATACTGAACACCTTTGCAGATGCGTATGCACACTTCGGCCTAGAGGTGAATGCACATAAGTCTCAATTCTCTTTCAGCCTGCCCTGATTCAATCACACCTCCACCATCCATCCAGCTTAGCGGTACTACTCTCTCTAACGTTACCCACCTCCAGTACCTTGGCTCGCACCTGTCCACAACCGCAAAAAATCGATGAGGAGATTCAACATCGGATCAGATGTGCATCTCAAGACTTTGGCAGACTCCGTACTCATGTCTTCATCTGTAGGGGGCTGAAATTATCTACAAAGCTGCCCGTGTATCGAGCAAAGGTCCTCCCCACCCCGCTGTATGGCAGCGGCACACGGATTGTATACAGGAGGTACCTCAAGGCACTTGAAAACTTTCACCAACGTAGTCTACGTTCCATCCTTTTTAGTTCGCTGGGAAGCCAAGAGAACAAATGCCAGTATTCTATCTGAAACCTACTGTAGGAGCATCGAGGCCACCATTATCCATGAACAATTACGTTGGACTGGCCCTGTTACCAGCATAGACGACTGTAGACTACTAAAGCAGCTACTTTACAATCACCTAACGAATGGTAAACGTAACGCTGGCGAACAACAGAAAACGTAGAAGGATAGCCTTAAGACAAACCTGAAAAAGTGCCAAATTGACCTCCCTCACCTGGGAGACGATCAATCCGCACCGTAACGCTTGGAGGAGCATCACACGAGAAGGTGTCAATACTTTCGAGTTAGCCCGACTGAATACTGAGACAGAAAAGTGCCAGCACCGGAAATACACCGCCACCGCCCCTCCCACAGTAGTTATAGTCCTCCACACGTGCAATATCAGTGGACGGCGCCTACTTGTCCTGTATAGGTCTTTCTATTTACCTCAAACTCACCAACGAAGGTGACATCTTCAATAACTCATATCATTGTATCATAGCTGGATGATCGTCATACTCGATTCCGAGTGTACAGCAAAGTTATAGTAGTAGTAGTAGTTGTTTGTGTGTGTGTGTGTGTGTGTGTGTGTGTGTGTGTGTGTATCTGTTTGTCTGTCTGTCTGTCTGTTTAAGAAGACTCGAGCAAAAATCATTCCAGCTACGGAAAGCAGCGAGATCCCACGATAGTTGCCACAGTTTGACCGGTCTCCCTTATTCTTATAAATATTGACGATGGAGGCGTCTTTAAGAGCTTGGGGTATTTCCTCCTTTTCCCATATATCCTCCAGGAGAGAGTGGAGACGGCTGGTAAGCAGAGGTCCTCCTGCTATATACTCCTCGGTTGGGATTCTATCAGGCCCTGAGGCTTTGTTATTTTTCATCTGTTTGATGGCAGTAGCTACCTCACCCAGGGATGGAGGACAGCTGACGTGGGTCAGCTGTGGATGCTGAAGGACGTGCTGGGTTGTCAGGATATCCACATTATTGTTTCGGTTGAGCAGTGAATGGTAGTGATCTTTCCAGCACCGAAGGAGGCCGTCAGCGTCTTTAATTATGGAGTTAACTTCGGATGAGCGGAGGGGGCTGCGCTACTAGTGATTGGCCAATATAAGATTTTGATGGAATTGAAATATTCGCGCATCTTGTGCTGATCTGCAAATATTTGTATTTCACATGCTTTAATTTTTAAACAGTCATTCTATAGATTGCGAAGTTCCCGCTTGGGCACAGCTTTCTTCTTGTGAAAGGTATCAGCTTTGGTCCGAGACTGAGGGTTGTTATGCCAGTCAGTTAAAGCAGCACGTTTTTCATTGATGAGTTCATTAATTGCCGGGTCATTTTCATCAAATCATTCCTGGTGTATTCTTTCGATCTGGCCAGGGGTCTCTCTGCAGGTTTTTCGTATGACAGGGTGGAGAATATCCCATTCGGCACTGATATTTGGGTTGTTCATTGTCGGGTTGTTTATCAGCCCATGTTCGAGCTGCTCTCTGAAAGTATGTGCTACCGCTGGATTCTTCAGACGCTTAGTGTTAAAACCTCTTCTAGAGGCTTGTTGCCTTCGCCGTTTTGTGGCGACGTGAAGTGAGAGCCTGGCTCTGACGAGCCAATGATCAGTGTCGCAGTTGTCTGAGCCATGTATGGCACGGGTGATGAGGATATCTCGGTGATCTCTTTCTCTTGCAATGATGTAGTCAATGAGATGCCAGTGTTTGGATCGTGGGTGTTGCCACGGACCTTTGAATTTCTCAGCCTGCCTAAACAAGGTATTGGTGATAGTGAGGTTGTGTGCAACACACTTGCTGAGGAGGAGTAAGCCTCTGGGATTACACTTGCCTAGTCCATTTCTCCCTATGGTTCCCTGCCAAATATCAGCAACTCTACCAACTCTATCATTGAAGTCACAAAGGAGCACAACCTTATCTTCTCTGGGGCGTATGCACTATGGAAAAAGGCATGAAGTGAGTGATTTATTGGGACTCAGGGCGTCATGAGACGCTCGTTGATCCCAATAGGATGTGTAGGATGCATTGGCGGATGGCAAAGCAAACTACATAAATGCGGTTTATCTCCGCAGCAGGCAGGTTTACCCTTCAAGAAGAAGGTATAGGCAGGCACCCGTTCTGTGAGTTGACCCTCGTCTGAGAGCCGGGACTCACTAATGGCTGCTATGTCGATGTTATACCTAGCTAGCTCTTTTGCCACAAGGGCAGATCTTCTTTCAGGATGCTCCTTTGTGCCAGTATCCAGAAGGGTCTTGACATTCCATGCAGCGGCCATAAGAGGCTGTATATTTTGTTTTTGTTTGGATTTGTGATTTTGATTGTGTTTTCGATCACATAAGGATTTCCTTGCTGGGTGCGGTTGCCCAGTCAGGTTGTTTTTTTAGGCAGGCTATGTTTAGGGCACCTTTTCTAGCCCCTTCCCCGTGTGCAGTGAGCAGAGTGGCTCCTCGAGAGGGCTGCTCAGCCGCACAGAGAGAACCGGATTGCACTGCTGAGTAGATCCCAGTGCATAAACGAACCATCTTATCTGTGCCAACCATGTGCAGAGTTGTGACTAGAGAATCCCGGCAGTCATCTCTGCCTGTCCCCGCTTCCACTCGTCCGTCGCCATAGGTCATTTGGGGGTATAGAGGTTTTGATAATGATGAGAGGTATGATGAGCTGGATGATGGGTGCACTTGAGTTGATTTATGTGGTGAGGCAGGAGCGCAGGCTGCAACCACACATCTTGGCTCTCCCTTTTCCTCATCCAGTGGCGCAAGCTGCAACGACTGGGGAGAGGGAAAGTTGCAATGGACTGCCGATAGCCCAGTTAGTTAGGTTTCGCCTCAATAGTTATGTCCATCATGCATTGCCTTCATCCGCCGGTGTATTCATTGGGTTCCCATGGGGTCACCTCTTCTGCCTATACCGCCGTTAGGGTCTTGTTGGAGCTCTGTAAGTATGTCTGCCTTATGTGGGGCTCCATAGCAGATTTTTTCTTCAGGGTTTACTCCCGTAGCCTTATACCTCCCAAGGTAAATCTGCAAGGCAATAGTTGGTAGGTGCCAGGGCGTTTTCACATGCCAGTGGGCCTATTCGTCTTCCTGTGGGGTCCATTGATACTCCGAGATCCCCTGCTGGTCTAGCCTGGGCCCACGAAGCATCCAGTTACCGTGTGTTGCCACGAGGAGGCACAGCAGTAGTCTTCATGGTGAAGAGGATGTGTACTGGCAGGGGAAGACTTATGCAAGTTGCTTCCCTGTTCGCCACGAGGGCTAGCCAACGGCGGTAATTCAATGCGAGAGGGAGCAAGCAATGCCTGCACCTTAGCACTGTCATAATGCTGCCACACTAGATGCATTACAACACCCTGTGTGCACAAGCACACGCACAAACTTCCTCCCAGAATTTCAACGGGGCTTTAGGCCATCACGTGGCACCACTGACATGATCTTTGCTGCCAGCCAGATACAGGAAAGGTGCAGAGAACAACGTCGTGACCTGTACATGGCTTTCATCAATCTAACCAAGGCCTTCGACTCGGCCACAGGGAAGCCCTCTGGTGGACCCTCAGCTGTTTTGACTGTCCCCTAACATTCATCTCCATTGTGAAGAAACTCCACAATGGTATGAACGGGAGTGTCCAGCACAATGGCACCCAGTCTGAATTCTTCCCCATCCAAACAGGGGTTAAACAATGATGTGTACTGGCACCAACTCTCTTTTTCCATTTTCTTGGCTGCCTTTCTTACTTGTGCCAGTGCCAATTTAGCCGGCAGGGTGGACATCGAGTACAGGGTGAAGGGGGTTCTTTTCAACATAAGACGACTCAGGGCAAGAACAAAGGTGTTGACAGTTTCCATTACTGAACTTCAGTATACAGACGACCTCATTCTTGTTGCTCACACTAAACTCGACCTATATGAGATCCTGAACATCTACGCAGATGCGCATGCACACTTCGGCGTTGAGGTGAATGTAAGTAAGACTCAGATTCTCTTTCAGCCTGCCTCTGGTTCAGACACACCTTCACCATCCATCCACCTTAACGGTACTACCCTCTCTAATGTTACCCGCTTTCGGTATCTAGGCTCCCACCTGTCCACTACCGCGTACATCAATGAAGAGATTCAACATCAGATCAGAAATACATCTCAAGCCTTTTGCGGACTCCGAAACCGTGTCTTCAGCTTTAGAGAGCTGAAATTATCTACAAAGTTACACATATATCGAGCAGTGGTCCTCCCCACCCTGCTATATGGCAGCGAGACATGGGTTACATACAGGAGGCACCTCAAGGCACTTGAATTCTTTCACCAAAGTAGTCTTCCTTCCATCCTCCGAGTTCACTGGGAAGACAAAAGAACAAATGCCAGCATCCTTACTGACACCAACAGTAGGAGCATCGAGGTTACCATTATACATGAACAACTACGCTGGACTGGCTATGTTACCCACATGGACGAGAGTAGACTGCCAAATCAGCTACTTTACAGTCGTCTAACGAATTGTAAACGTAACGCCGGCGGACGTAACACCAGGGTTCAGTACTGAGCCCATTCCCAGGGGTCAGTACTGGGCCCACCCCAGGGGTCAGTACTGGGCCCACCCCAGGGGTCAGTATTGGGCCCACTCTTGTTCATAATCTACATAAACGATCTAGATACTGGGATCAGCAGTGACATATGCAAGTTTATGGATGACACCAAGATAGTGCGGCAGATTAATTCAGGGCAGGATGCAAATGCACTACAGGAGGATCTAAATAAACTGCAGGGGTGGTCTGAAAAATGGCAAATAAAATTCAACACCAGCAAGTGCAGCGTACTTAATATTGGAAGAACAAATATTGTCAATTTATGCAGCCTTAACAGCATCAACCTAGAGAAAGTCGACTTGTGAAAGAGACATAGGGGTACTTGTAAGCCTGGACCTACGGCCTAGAAAACAGTGCGTTAATGTTCGAAATAAGGAAAACAGAGAATTAGGTTTTATATCTAGAAGTGTAAGTAATAAGAGTGTATATCTTGCGTTAGTCAGGCCGCACCTCGATTATGCTGTTCAGTTCTGGTGCCCTTATTATAGAATGGACATCAATTCACTGAGTCGGTGCAGCAAAGAATGACGAAAATGATTCCGGGACTTAGAAACCTTCCATATCAAGATAGCGTTAAAAGAACTCAACTTGCATTTCCTAGAAAGACGAAGAGTGAGTGGAGATTTGATAGAAGTATTTAAGTGGGTGAAAGGAATCAATAAAGGAGATATAGATAAAGTTCTTATAATATCCGAGCAGGATAGGACTCCTTGCAACGGATTTAAGTTGGAAAAATTTAGGTTTAGTAGGTAGATAGGAAGGAACTGGTTCACAAATAGGGTGGTGGACGTGTGGAACAAGCTTAGCAACTTTGTAGCAAGTGCTGGAACGCTGGAAAGTTTTAAAAGGAGGCTAGATAGATTCATGGATAATAGAGAGTGGTAGTAACTCTCGACAGGAACTGCCATGCACTGGCCGACCGGCCTATTCAGACTCCTTATTTTCTTATGTTCTTATGTTCTTGTAGTCTTTAGACAAGCCTGAAAAAGTGCCAAATCGACCCCCTCACCTGGGAGTCGATTACTCCACATCGTAACGCTTGGAGGAGCACCACATGAGAAGGTGTCAATTCTTTCGAGTTAGCCCGACTGCAAACCGAGGCAGACCAGCGCCAACGCCGGAAAGACGCTGCCACCGCCCTTCCCGCACTCTCTATAGCCCTCTACATGTGTAACATCTTTGAACAACTCTGCCGTTCCCGTATCGGCCTCTTTAGTCACCTCAAAACTCACCAATGAAGGTGACATCCCTCATAACTTATATCATTGTATCATAGCTGATCATTATTCTTAAGTGAGACAAACTTACTTCTCATTATAGTTTCTCTGGTTCACACACACATACACACACACATACACACATATATTTCTGCCAACACTCAATCAATCCTGCTTATGAACTCAATTCCTCACAGCTGTCTTGGTTTTAGCGTCAGAAGAGCAACGTCGTTCTCGAAGCTCTTCCTGTAGTTCAGAGAATAAGTGGAAATCTTATGGAGGCAGATCTGGGTCCAGAGTCACTAACGGGTTATGAACTTCTTAAGAGCTCAAGGAGTTCATATCTTTTGCGGTGGTGATGCACTAAAGAGTTATCAAGTCTACAAGTCAATATAAAATCGATGACTTTCTTTGGGAATATAAGCTGGCTCCAGAGGACTCGTAAGCTTCTCCAAGGCAGAAATAAGGTTACGCAACTCCCGTTTTCTATATTAGACCACCGTACCAAAACACACACAGGTGCCCAGACGTACTACATGCGTCACTAGTGAAGATGGAACTATTGATGGGTAATGCTGAAAGAGATGGCTAACACAGGAGAGTTATTCGATTTCGTTCATTTTTCCACAGACGTTCATATCATTATAATAAGTATTTTAAAAGAGACGAGAACTATTTATTGTAATTATAAGTATTTTTTCTCTCTATCTACGTTAATAAATCACACGTAGTGGGCAGGGCATGAAGAATGAGGGAAATTGCTGGGTAAAACAATGAAAAACTTATCATGTGACACTAGAACGACGTACTTTGTACATGAAGAAATTAATCATTTACCGTAAGTACTCCTCCGAAAAATCTACAGAGTCGTACGGTGTGTGTTGTCGTCTTACGCAGTTTGTTTAAAACCAACTCGCTTGGTCCGAGCGTATTCTCACGTCCTCCCCACCAAAAAAAAACCCGTAAAATTACACCATGACACTTCAACAAAGTTGCTTGCTATCAGTGATACCAGATATTAAAATAAGTACTTGCTGTTTAATATGGCGGGTTTCTCCCCCCGGCTAGGAAGTCAGGTAAGGTTAGGTAGGTTTCTTTTGTTGGTTAGATCAGGCTGTATTAGGTTCAAGTAAATACTGTGGAAAAAATGAATGAAATTGAACAGCGCCTTTTGGTGTTAATCATCTCCTCCGGGATTACCAATGATTGCTTTAGCTCATGGCCGTGTACTCCGTAGGGAAAGGGTGTATAGGGAACCTTTGGACTCTCTACAAATTGATGACCACCTACTGCTACAGTACTACAGATTTCCACGTGGGGATATACTCTGGCTAGATATTGGTCAGGTGGCAAGGTCGTCTCACACGGTCCCAAGACTCACAATGCATACGTTTGTGTTAATACCTTTGGGGATTTTCACAAGTGGTAGTTTCCTGAGTCTAGTTCATGATGTTACCAGCTTAAGACAATCAACTGGGTCAAGCATTATAAAGTGACACTTGCTCCAAAATAATAGTACTCTACTAATGATATTATATATATATATATATATATATATATATATATATATATATATATATATATATATAAAATCAACGACCCTCATCTGCCAGGACTCGAACCCTCGACCTACTGCGTGTGATCAGGGAACATTACCGACCATGCCACAAGGAGACTAAAAGCAGTTTTAGACTATGTTATATTACACACAAAGCCTGTTCATCAAGCTGATGGTGCCGTGAACCTCCCATTGGGGACTGCCTGTGCCACTTATGTGGTGGGAGTGGCATTTTGCCGAATCCAGCTGGTATAAAACACGAGGTACCATATATACTTCATTTTAGTCCATATAACATGCGGACTTGTGTTATGTGGACTAGAAATGAAGTATATATGGTACCTCGTGTTTCATACCAGCTAGATTTGGTAAAATGCTACTCCCACCACATAAGTGACACGGGCAGTCCCCAATGGGAGGTTCACGGTGCCATCAACTCTATAAACAGGCTTTGTGTGAAATATAACATAGTCTAGGATTGCTTTTTAGTGTCCTTGTGGCATGGTTGGTAACGTTCCCTGATCACATGCAGTAGGTCGAGGGTTCGAGTCCTGGCAGGTGAGGTCGTTGATTATATATATATATATAATCAACACCTCAACCCGCCAAAATTCGAACCCACGGCCCTTGAGCCCATGACTGTGACCAGGGAACGCTAACCGCTGAACCACCAGGATACTAAAAGCAGTCCTAGACCCTGTTATATTTCACACAAAGCCTGTTCAACGAGCTTATGGCACCGTGAACCTCTAATGGGGACTAACCGTATCACGTAGGTGGTCAGAGTAACGTTTTACCAAATCCTGCGGTTAGCTTTTCCCGGTCACAGTCATGGGCTCGTAGGCCATGGGTTCGAATCTTGGCGGGTTGAGGTGTTGATTGTATGTAGAAGTCCGCGTGTTTAGTGGGCTAATGAAATATATATATATATATATATATATATATATATATATATATATATATATATATATATATATATATATATATAAATATATATATATATATATAATTTTATGAAAATCCACAATGAAAACGTGGATAAGATAAATCTGTTTCCATTTTCCCGTGTGATTTTATCAAGATATATATATAAATATATATATATATAAATATATATATATATATATATATATATATATATATATATATACTTCATTTTTAGTCCTTATAACAAGCGGACTTTGAACATATAATCAACGACCTCACCAGCCAGGACTCCAACCCTCGACCTGGTCCCACACAGTAAGTCCAGGGTTCGAGTCCTTGCTGGTGAGGTCGTTGATTTCATATATATATATATATATATATATATATATATATATATATATATATATATATATATATATATATATATATATATATATATATATATATATATATATACATATATTTCATTAGCCCAATAAACACGCCGACTTCTACATACAATCAACACCTCAACCCGCCAAGATTCGAACCCATGGCCCACGAGCCCATGACTGTGACCGGGGAACGCTAACCGCACAATGCCTGGGGAGAGTGGTGGGCAGAAACCTATGAAGGCTTTGGCTAAAGAAGAAAAGATTGCCCTACTAAACAACTTAGAAGACGACCTGAGGCTTTCAAGTAGCGAATCAGAAGCAGACAATCCGCGGCCAATAACAATAGAAGTGATAGACAATTTTCAAGAGGTGATTAGTAAGAAAGAAAAGAAGGGGAGGCGAGAGGAGGCGAAGAAAAGTGAAGTAAGTGACAATGATGAGATCATGAGTGATAGGAAGAAAAGGACGACACACACAGAAGGAAGCAGAAAGAATTCAACTGGGAATAAAACACAGATTGTCTTGAACTGAATCCAACACCTTTCAAGAGTCAGACCCCAGTGATTATGACAGTGACGGTAATGTTTCTATGGGAAACACTACCCACAGTGGAAACAGCAATGCCATGGACCCTATCACCCTGCCCTCTGCCAAACAAACAAGTAAGCTGAATCTCCACTTTCCCAAGGATTCATTAAAATCCGTCGAGGATCGGTTTAATTGGATGATGAAGTACTGCCGACAGCATGGTCCCAACATTCAATTCCGACAAGGTAAGAACCGGAACTTTTTAAAGTGTCAGACTCCTGAAGTCTATGAAACCCTTAGTACTGTTGGCTTTGACGGGGTTGTCCTAGTGGCCCCCCCAGCAGACGCTGATGAATGTTGCCACATCCTAGTGAAACGATTCCCCCTATACGCTGACATCGAAGATGCGCGTGACTTTAATTCTGATATACTCAGTATACGACGACATTACTGGGGAAACACTCCACAAGCTGCTGTTATTGTCAAGTGGAAGGGAAGGGTATGTCCAACCACTGTGGAAGCCCATCCAATCCTTCCACCACTTTATGCAGAACCCTATCATCCTGGGCCTGCATTTTGTGTTAATTGCTCTCATTGGGGTCACACTTTCACTGCCTGCTGCCGACGTGATCGTCCTAGATGTTGCTTCTGCTCACGTAACCACAACTCCGCCGCCTGTGCCCAGAAAATCAAAGACCACCTTAATAGGGGTGGTGTGGGCTATGTAGTTGAACCCAGGTGCTGCAACTGTGGCGGCCGGCACAATGCTGACTCGTGGCAGTGCCCCAGTCGCCCTTCTGTCCCAGGAGAGAGGCCTCCCCAAGGGCTGCGTCTACCACAACGCCCCCCCCCCCCCCCAGTCTACTGGGACACCGGCTTCACCAGGCTGCACCACAACAGCACCTACCATTCCCTAACTCAACCACCACTGAGCCTCCTCCCTGTCTCTACTCTGACGCTATCAAGCCTCGTGCTCCCACCCGTGGCCGACCCCCCACAACCCCGTCGCTACTCTGACGCTGTCAAGCCTTGTGCTGCCGCCAGTGACCCCCACAACCCCATCTCTGCCCTGACGCTGTCCCCCCCCCCCCCACAACCCCTCTCCAGCGACATGACACAGATCATGTCCCTCTTCCAAGAATTTACCAGTCATGTTGAGAAACTCTTCGTTACACTCTGTACCGCCATCTCCGACCTACACCGCCAACTCCTGCCCTTTGCTGCCACTCAGTCACTCCCCTCTTTTGGTTTGACACAAGCTGGTAGTCCCCCTGTGAGCCCCCCTGCTCACAGGTTGTGTGTACTGCTGCCCCCGAGCCAAGCCCTGCCTCATCTTCACGTCACGTGGTGCCTCAACCTGTCTACCCACCGCAAGCCGCACCCACTCCTGTGTCTGTGCTGTCTCCACCAGGGCTTACGGATCTACGTCAAGAAGGACGGCCCCTACCAACCTCTCGACGTCCCCCTTGATGACGACACCGACGTACATGCCATCACAATCACACTAAAAGGTATGTCCCTCAATATTGTCAATGCCTATGTGCCTCCCTCCACCCTTACTGTACCTGTCCTACCACACCATATCACCTCCACCCCCACCCTCCTTGTGGGGGACCTCAATGCCCGTCACCCCAGTCTCGGCTCCCAGGGGCCCCACTCAAACTCCCGGGGTAACTCCTGGCTCTCCTACCTACAAACCACTGATGACCCTGTACGTCTTCTCTACATAGCTCTCTACTCTGACCCTCACCGCCCACACTCCACCCGCATCCTCCACTCCCCCCCACAGTGACCATTTCCCTATCCACACTACCCTCCACTATGTGAGAATACCCGTTCCACCCAAGGGCCCTAGGCTCAACCTACCCCCTGCCAACATACCTGCCTTCATCACTGCCATTGCTGAATGGTTTCAGGGTTACACTATCACCACCGCAGACCAACTCTACCTTGATCTGTCCAAACAATGCACTGACCTCCTCCGCCCTGTCCTAAAACACCGCCGCCCTAACCGCCAGCCCAGGAGTCAGTGGAACGTTAACCGTGACCCTCATGTTAAGTCTATCCGAGTATGGCACCGACTAGCAGTCGACCAGTGGAAGAAATCTCCCAGCTCCCCTGACGTTCTACGAGAGAACCAGTGGTTTGATTTTGCTTCTTCTGTTGACCAGTCTACATCTATAGTTGATATATGGCACACCATTAACCGTGCCCGGGGCACCAACGCTAGACCCGCGCTCCACCCCAGACCAGCTGCCCGAGCTGAGGCGCTCTCCGAGTCCCAGACGTGGCAGGAGGCCGCCTCCATTGATGCGCTACCACCCGCTGTACGAGACCTCACCCTCGCACTGCAACCACAACGCCGACAGCGCATCTTCGAGTACCAAGACCTATCTGCGGACACTGACGTGCCTTTCACACAGTGTGAACTACTAAATGCTGTTAAGCGTGGTCGGTCCACCGCCCCAGGCGATGACGGCGTCACATATGATGTGTTAAATGCCCTTATTGCCACCCCTGGTAACCCCCTCCTCTGTCTATTTAACCTCTCTTTTGATACTGGTCAGCTGCCTCACTTATGGAAGACTGCCACCACCATCCCAGTCCCTAAACCAGGCAGACAAGATGAATATCGTCCAATATCCCTCATCTCCTGCTTCTCAAAGATGATGGAGCGCATGATACTCCACCGCCTCCACTGGAAAATTGAAGCCCACCTGCACCCTGACCTCTTTGGTTTCCGCCCCAGAAAGAGCACTGCTCTGCATCGCTCACTACATGGCAAACACCTCCGCCAAAACCTCCCTCTTCGTCGACTTCAAGGGTGCTTTTGATAAAGCCAACAGTGAAGTGATCCTTGAGGGCCTCACTCACATGGATGTGAAGGGCAAACTCCACACGTGGATTGCTGACTACCTCTCCCATCGACAAGCCAGTGTCCGTTTTCAGGGCCACTACTCTAAGATCAGGGACATTGATCTTGGCACGCCTCAGGGAGGTATACTCAGCCCTACACTCTTTAATGTTCTCATGAATCCATCTGCTGCCTCAACGACATCTTTGCTGAGCGCGCCCTAGACGGTCACATCATAAGCTACGCTGATGATATTCTCCTCCAAATTACTACAGTGCAACATGAACAACCTATACTCTCCACGTTCGCCCGGACCTGTCAAACACTCGGGCTAGTCATCTCACACACTAAAACCAAGTTCATCTCACGCTTCCGGCGTCAGACACCACTGACTCTGCAAGGACAAGACATCGATCAAGTACGCACCTACAGGTACCTTGGTCTACCTGTGCGAGCCACTACCAGAGCCACCACCTCCGCTGTCGCCGCCCACGTCATCTCCCAGTGCCGCCAACGAATGAGGCCCCTCCAGTCCCTCACTCACGGCCTCAAAGGAGCCTCTGTCAGGGTCCTACGTCTCATGTACATTGCCATCGTCAGAGCTGTCATAGATTATGCCTCTTCTGTCCTTGTAGTTGCCTCCCAGCGCGAGAAACAAAGCATAGAGAAAATCCAAAACAGAGCGGTGAGACTCATCCTTGGCTGCCCTATGACCACCAGAATAGACGTCATGCAGCGTGAACTGATCCTGCTTCTCGTCTGCAATCGAATTACTGCTCTCAATGCCATCCTTGGTGTTAAACTTCTTCGCAGTGGGCAACCGACTCCCCTGTCGCGCTCACTGAACTAACATCTTAACACCCTCCTGCGCCGGCCTGTCCCCATTACTTTCCCCCCTCCCTCTCAACACTGGCCCGTCCACACTGCTGCTGACATCCTGCGTTATCACCTCTACACCCCCTCGACCTCTCTCCCTCCCGAGTACACTCATCCGCCTCTACCGCCGTGGACTTCTCCGTGTGTTGTTGTCGTCCACACCTTCCCTGGCCGTAAATCCACCCAACTGAGGTATATGCTCTAACTTAACTGCCTTGAGCAGATTAATGATGTCGCCTCCTCTCTTAATACCTCCCACCCTCCTATCCTCGCCTACTGTGATGGGTCTGTTACCACGCTGGGCAGCGCTGGGGCAGCTGTGTGGATTCCTGAGCGCCAGGCCTGCAGGAAAATTAGGGCCCACGACTGGGCCTCCTCCACTGATGCTGAAAGCATAGCCATCCTCGCGGGCATTCATGAGGGGGCGACCTATGCTCGCACTGAACGCCGGAACCTCCTTATAATCAGTGACAGCACATCTGCGCTAGCGAGGCTCAAATTACCCTCCCCCTCCTCCGCTGCCGCCCAACACACCCTAGCCGCCGTTGCCGGGCTAGAACAAACTGATGACATCCGTGTCAAGTATATTTGGATCCCGTCGCATATAGGAATAACTGCCTGTGACACTGTTGATCGGCTTGCCAAAGAAGCTACACAAGAAGAAGATATTGAAGCCACTCTCGCCCTCTCCCTGAATCATCTCAAATCTCGCATACACGCCACACAACGAGAGGCATTCGACGAAAATTGGACACACCTGAAACAACGGGGTAGCATCGCACTATGACGCTGTAACCGGTGACGACAACCGTCACTACAAAGAGTATAAATCCCTGACTCGATCTCAACAGATTGTATACATGAGACTCCGCCTAGGGTACAGGTACCTATGGGAGTACATTGGCAACCCTGAGCCTGGCCGCGCTGTTTGTAAACTTTGTGGCCAACCCGACTCTCACACCCTCTCTCACTACATCCTCACTTGCCCTATGACCTCCTCCTATAGGTCCCCAGCTGTTACCAGCACCTCTTTCCTCCCAGACCAGATATCCCTCCTCCTAGTCACAGGCCTGGCATTTAACATTATTAGGGACCTGCCACTCTTTGCCATAAACAGATAAAATGTACCGGGAACTTTCCCCCCACACACTCATCATTCTCTCACTTTATGTAACTTGACAGAACCTATGACCCTTCAGGCTTTTACGCCCTTAATGTACGAGTCATAAAGGCAAGTATGAACTTTGCATACTTCCCTGTTGGGCGCTGTAAACGCTTCTGCGCTTCACCTTGCACAGAATGTAAGGGGGTGCCCAATAAACTAGCCCCCTTGGGGGCAAATCTGAATCTTTTCCTTTTTGCAGTATTGTACTCAGGCATTTTTGTATAGTAAAAGGTAAATACTATTGACCTCAGCATATCCCCTAATATCAAGTGCACATGGCTTCACATGGCCTCAAAATGCCCATGACATTGTCAGCTTTAAAAAAAAAAATTTGTGGGGCTTACAGTACACCCCCCGCCCCTTCCCCCCAGATGGAT
The DNA here is from genome assembly GCA_958450375.1 of Homarus gammarus. NCBI lineage: Eukaryota > Metazoa > Arthropoda > Malacostraca > Decapoda > Nephropidae > Homarus > Homarus gammarus. Next base: position 336,349 of record CAUDMG010002591.1, read on the forward strand.
GGGCTCGCTTTTCCAGGTTCCTCCACCCAAAACTTCTTGGACCCTCCCCCTTTTGATATTCTTGGATCCGCCCCTGGACCTCAAATGGAACAGGACGAAATGACTGTCTTTGTGTTCCCAGTAGACGTCATCTTCTCGTGCCAACTCATCATAAAGCAGTATTGCTAAACTATCAATTATAAAATGAAGGAAACCAATTAAAATGCCTTCATAATTATTCTATATCATTTTTATTTTGCATTTGATCCCAAAAAAGGCCTAATTAACAATATCGTTATTTCTCCGACGGGCCACAGGGCCGGTACAGTGACATCATGGTCTACCAACTGGTTCATCGAATTTCATTTCTTTACCGTCTAGCAGACGAATTTCCGTCAAACGGCAGCCTGGCACTGACCGCTGACGTGGTTACCCACTCCCTGACTCCCTGAGTCGCCTGTCATTCTACACTGACGTCAGTCGGGGATACCAATTACTAAATTAATCATTTAACTATAATAATAAATGAATTTCGTATTGATTTATTACTAACATATATGTAATATTTAATGAGATAATTATTAGTTATTAGGTAGAGATTACGTACCTAGCTATTATTTGGCGTTCGTAATGAACAAACATGATTGTGTTGGTTACTCATATTTTCCCAGTTCTGTTCTGATTTAAGGAGTAGCATTTTATATTATGTACACTAGCCTCTCCGGTCAGGGATAATTTTTCTATATTAACATCACCATATCCCTATTTATTATACAGTTTCAGTACAGCCCAATACAATTTAGATTATATACAAACTTAAACTAATTTTACCCTTTCCTGTCAGAGAATTCTGACATCTGGTGTTCACACCCGCTGGCTGGATGGGGCCACGAGCAAGATGCTTCTATGTAAGACTGGCCGAGGTGTTAACTGTACAGATGCAGTAGCCCAGATGCCACGTTGCAGCCTGGTTGAAATGTCGACTGTCCTTCTCTCTACTTACGTCTGCATTGCTTTGCCTCAGGAGAATGAGATCTTCGGCCCCAAAGCAGACAACAGTCGCAGATATTAACTATGAGGCAACAGTAACTGAATGCCGCATAGATCTGCGGCTCAACTAACACAACACAGCTAGTGTAGCTACTTTTGTATTAGGATAGTTAATTTTAAGGCATTAAAATGGTGGCGAAGGTGTGCCTATTAGGGTAGGCTGGAAGCCACGTTTAAAAAATATAGTATTAGTAGTAGTAGTAGTAGTAGTAGCTACAGATGCCATTGCTCTAAGGTACGGTAGGCCAGTAGAAGGTTTGTCCTCCCAATGCGTGTGTGGCTCTTCCTATGACGTCGACCACGCCATGGTGTTCAAGAAAGGGGGCTTCGTATGCATGAGGCACTACGAAGTAAGGAATCTCACAGCAAATATGTTGAAGGAAATTTGTCATGATGTCACGGTAGAACCGATCCTCTTCCAATGGACGGTGAGAAGTTCCTTCGCAGGACTTCAAACACATCGAACGAAGCCCGTGTGGACATCAGGGCTCGAGGATTCTGGACGCAGAGACAGCGAGCTTTCTTTGACATAAGAATTTTCGATCCCTTGGCCGCATGTCACCGTAACCTAGCTCTCGATGCTGCACACAGGAGGAACGAGAATGACAAGATCAGGGCATATGGGAGGGAATTTTGAACGTTGATGAAGGCAGCTTCACTCCTCTTCTGGTGGGATGGGACCAAGTGCAAGATGCTTCTATGCCAGACTCGCCGAGGTGTTATCTGAACGGAAGCAGCAGCCCAAAAGTTACGTTACTGCCTGGTTAAGATGTCGACTGTCTTTCTCACTCCTTCGGTCGGCTTTGCTCTGCCTCAGGGGAACGAAAGCTTCGCCTCCCAAAGCCGACAACAGTTGCAGATATTGATTATGAGGCAACAGCCACTGAATGCCGCATTAATGTGCGGCTCAACTAACTCAACACAGCTATGGTAGCTACTTTTGTATTAGGTAATTAAATTTTAAGGGAATAACATGGCGGCGAAAGTATGGCTATTGGGGGAGGCTGGAGGCCACGTATTTAAAAGTTCTAGTAGTAGTAGTAAGGGATCTCATAGCAAATATGTTGAAGGAAATCTGCCGTAATGTCACGGTAGAACCGACCCTCCTTCCATTGGATGGTGAGATTTTCCAACATAGGACTTAAAACACATCCAACGAAGCCCGTGTTGATGTCAGTGCTCGAGGATTTTGGTCATGGGGACAGCGAGCCTTCTTCGACATCAGGATTTTTGATCCCATGGCTGCATGCCACCGTAACATAGCTCTCGATGCTGCACACACGAGGAACAAGAACGACAAGGTAAGGGCATACTGGGAGAGAATTCAGAATGTTGATCAAGGCAGCTTCACTCCTCTAGTGTTTACAACCTCTGGTGGGATGGGACCAAGTGCAAGATGCTTCTACGCCAGACGCGCAGAGGTGATCTCCGAACAGATGCAGCAGCCCAGAAGTTATGTTAGAGCCTGGATTAGATGTCGACTGTCCTTCTCTCTCCTTCGGTCGGCTTTGCTCTGCCTCAGGGGAACGAGAGCTTCGGCCCCACTGCCGACAACAGCTGCAGATATTGACAATGAGGCTACAGTTACTGAATGCCGCATAGATCTGCGGCTCAACTAATTCAACACAGCTAGGAAGGCTACTTGTGTATTAGGATATTTAATATTAAGGTAATAAAATGGCGGCGAAGGTGTGGCTATTGGGGGGCGCTGGAGGCCATTAAAAAAAAAAGCATTAGTAGTAGTAGTAGTAGTAGTGGACCAGAGCTGCGTGGGTGTGTTGGAGTGTCCTCCCTGATCTAAAGTGTTATTGGGGGGATATGCTCAGTTTGTGGGAGCGGGAATTTCACACTATGTCGGTGAATATCGGATGTCACCTTGAGCATCATCGCCTGACGGTTCTTCTCATCCCTTACGGCATTAATCGCAAATATTCCATGTGTTCACCGGTGATCTCCAAGCGAGTCTGTGAGTGTTTGGATGGTCGGCGACTGCAGGTGCCAGGTGCCAGTGCCAGTGTCGTTAGGCCTACTCTGGCAGGGATGGCATCGAGACTCTCGCCCTTATGGGGCCAAGTTCTCTGCGACTTGTGGTCGTCCCACCCCCAAGTAACGGTCACTTCATGTAGTGTCAGCAGACCAAGTGAGTATATATAACTAGTATTACATCAGTGTGACCATAGAAATAGTGGTTATTTCTGCTAAGGATATAGATAAACAAGTGTTAGGTGTGATAATTCTTGCTCCCAGTGGATCATTCTGATGTGTGGATTGTCTCCCATAGGGGGGGTGGCCTACACATCCGCGCACGCACGTATGCCCCTACTACCCGGACACAGCAGTCCAGCCTGTCACCTCCCTCCCCTTTACTCATAAGAACTAGTTTCTTCTTCTGTATGGGACCAAAGCAGAGGACGGAGGCGGAAGTAACTCCCGCCTAAAGTGCTGATCACTATACCGGGTAACAGGTATTGTTGCATCTGTGCTAGCCAGTACCAAAACTGCACTAAGTGTGAATGTTCGAGAAACAACTGACCATGTGTGGATTGCAGAAAGGGAGACAATTGTCGGAACCCACGTCGCAGGGAGCCGTCACAGAGGGCCACGGTGGACATCGCCGGGACCCAACCGCCCATTGATATCCTAAATGATAGCAATGTGTCTACCCAACCCGAAAAAGTAGTATTAATAAACGCTGCTCCCTTAGTAGCAGATGTCCACTAGGAGAATGAGAGACAGCCACCACAGTGGAATGGCATGTCGAGGGAAAATGCAGACATATGGGTCAAAGAAACCTACTCAGAAATTGTCAGGTGGTCGCCAACTAACCTATTTGAACCACCCAAGTGTGCGGCCACCAAAGAACTGATTCGGGAGATGATTCGCCTCATAACTGATTACACTGAGGACCGCTTCCTCGCCCCTTTAGCTTTTCAAATACTGACAATAAGTCCACATCTATTCTGTCAGAGGACACACTCTAAGCCTAAGCACAAAGAAAATGCGGCAGCAATGAAGAGAAAAATGGGAATGTGGCAGAATGGGGCCCTTGATGATCTCCTATGTGAAGCAAGAACACTGCAGGAAAGACTAAAAATTAAGGTGACGGAAAGCAAAACACCGATGACGTTGCAAGAAAATTTGGAAACAAAATGCATGTGGGAAAAGTGTCTGGCGGTAAAATCTCCACGGAGGAATACTCCGGTGGAGTTCTGCCAATAAACAGAGACATTAAAACTACTGAAAGAAAAACATCCCCCTGCAAATGAAGACGAAGGCATCAGGTTCCAGGGTGACTATATCTCACCAAATGCTGCCGTGTTCGAGAAAATAACAGGAGAGATGGTGTGGAAAAAGGCACTGAAGACTCGAGGAGGAGCCGGCCCTTCAGGTCTGAATGCAAACGGTTGGAGAGTCATCCTCAGCACTAACAAGTTTGGCCCTGTAGCAAGTGATCTCTGCACTGCCATTGCCGTCCTTGCAAGAAAGCTGGCATGCTCTTGCTGCCATCACCTCCATGCTCTGACGGCCTGCTGCCTCATTCCACTGGATAAGAATCCAGGATGTAGACCTATAGGGGTAGAGGAAGTGCTGAGGCGGATCATCGGAAAATGCATAAAAGAGGTGGTAAAGGATAATGTCAGGGCAGCAGCAGGGAACCTGCAAGTGTGTGCTGGCCACCAGGCTGGCGGGGAAGCCGCCATTCACGCCATGAGATTGATATTTGAGCAGCGTGATCGTGAGGCCGTTCTACTGGTGGATGCTTCAAACGCATTCAACATACTTAACCGCAAGGCCACACTGCACAACATCAAGATCAAGTGTCCAAGCTTTGCAATGTGTGTTGAAAACTCATATAGGTATCCATCAGACCTCTACATAGTAAACAACAAGGCTCTAAGAGATGATACCATCTTACAGTCAACCGAGGGAACAATGCAGGGGGACCCTGTTGCAATGGCAATGTACGCAATAGGCTTATCAGTGCTCCAACACGAAATAAAATTTGAAACAACTGAGGTTAAGCAAGTGGCATACGCTGATGACCTTACAGGAGCAGGAAAAGTGGAGGATATCAAAAAGTGGTGGGACTTGGTTACATCGCAAGCCCCACAAATAGGGTACCACCCAAACGCCAGCAAGTCTTTCCTCATTGTGAAGCCAGAACATTATGAACGGGCAATGGGGGTGTTTGGCGGAAGTGAGGTCAAAATAACAAAGGATGGCCAAAGACATCTAGGAGCAGTAATTGGCACTACGGACTTCAAGACCGAGTAAGTAGCGGGAAAGGTGAATGAGTGGGTCAGGGAAATCCAAGCTCTGAGAAGATTGCTAACACAAAGCCACATGCGGCTTTTGCAGCATTCACCCATGGAGTCAAGCATCGCTGGAACTATCTGATGTGCACTATCCCTGATATAGGACTCCTCCTCCACCCTCTGGAAGAAGCTATCAGCGTCAATTTAATTCCCAAATTAGTGAAACACCCAAACTTACCCCCAGCAGAAAGATCACTCCTTGCACTTCCACTGAGACTGCAAGGAATGGGACAAACCAATCCAGAGGAGAGTGCTGCCACCGAACATCAAAATTCAGTTAAGCTCACGGCAGCCCTCATGGAACACATTATAGCTCAGAACGCAACAGGGGAGGAGGATGCACGGCCAAAGTGATAAGCTGTAGCAACTGTTGCTGCAGGTACCAGAGAATTTGAAAAAAAAAGTATCTATAGCGCAGGAGGTGGGCGCCTCGAACTGGTTAACTACGTTACCGATAAGGTCAAATGGTTTCAGTCTCAATAAACAAGAATTTACAGATGCCATTGCTCTAAGGTACGGTAGGCTACTAGAAGGGTTGCCCTCCCAATGCGTGTGTGGCTCTACCTATGACGTCGATCACGCCATGGTGTGCAAGAAAGGGGGCTTCCTATGCATGAGGCATGACGAAGTAAGGAATCTCGCAGTAAATATGTTGAAGGAAATCTGCCGTGATGTCATGGTAGAACTGACCCTTCTTCCATTGGACGGTGAGATCTTCCAACATATGACTTCAAACACATCCAACGAAGCCCGTGTTGACGTCAGTGCTCGAGGATTCTGGACACAGGGACAACGAGCCTTCTTCGACATCAGGATTTTTCATCCCATGGCTGCATGTCACCGTAACTTAGCTCTCGGTGCTGCACACAGGAGGAACAAGAACGACAAGATAAGGGCATACGGGGAGAGAATTCAGAACATTGATCAAGGCAGCTTCACTCCTCTAGTGTTCACATCCTCTGGTGGGATGGGACCAAGTGCAAGATGTTTCTGCGCCAGACTCGCGGAAGTGATCTCCGAACAGAAGCAGCAGCCCAGAAGTTATGTTACAGCCTGGATGAGATGTCGACTGTCCTTCTCTCTCCTTCTGTCGGCTTTGCTCTGCCTCAGGGGAACGAAAGCTTCTGCCCCAAAGCCGACAACACCTGCAGATATTGACTACGAGGCTACAGTCACTGAATGTCGCATAGACCTGCGGCTCAACTAATTCAACACAGCTAGGATAGCTACTTATGTATTAGGATACTTAATAGTAAGGTAATGAAATGGTGGCGAAGGTTTGGCTATTGGGGGAGGCTGGAGGCCACGTTTTAATTAAAAAGAAAAAAAAAAGTAGTAGTAGTAGTAGTAGTAGTAACGAAAACTCCATGAACTTTTATAAATGTTATTAAAATAGATCATTACAGATGTATCTGACGCTATCTTCTGCTGTTGTAACGTGATTGGCTTTTTTTTCTTTACGGGAATTTGCCCACCCGGGGCACAGGTCAAACGACCCACAACGGTGCCTGGGGAACGAAAAATGAGAAAAGAAAGAAATTGAAAATAGTGAAAAAAAAGGTTATACTGTGTTAATCTACACGACGAAAATGCCGGAAAACCACCTTTTTAAAGTGAGACAGATTGCATAAATATGGAAACACAGAAGAGGGCAGAGCATTCCACAGTTAGGCTGCGTGAGTAGGGTGTGTCATACCGAGGCGAATTTTTAATTTTTTGAGTTTGAAAAATCGGCCCATGGTATTAATGATGTAGTTCTATGTGCAGAATCATGTGATATCTTCAGATTTGAAAAGTTTTCATTTTTTGCTAGATAAATTTTAACTTGAAATCTTATGAAAATTCAGTATTCCCACCCTTTTACCAACACCACTAAATAGCTCATTTAAAGTAAAGTAAATGTATCAGGTTAATTTATTAGGATGAAAATGATCCAGAATAGTGAAACGAATGATCTTGACACATGTATTAAATTTAATATTCCTTTAGAAAACAAAATCATCAAATACAAAAACCGGTTTTACTACTACGACCCGGTGTTACTGCACACCATAGAGAATATGTCTTTCTTGCTTCTGTTTCTACTCATCACCTCCCTGCTGACCACCTGAGCTCGGATGTAGCCTTCCCTCCTCTCCTGGCTGTACACGTGACTGCTGGCCTCGCTCACTTGCTGTACACAACGCTCTATACTCTGGGTGTGCGAGGGCCAGGCAGGGACATGCATGGGGTTGTCCAGGAAAGCTCTGACTTGAACATTGGTGAGGCTGCAGGTAAGAGGGGGCTCACTGCCAGCCTGGATGTTATCCAGATCTATGAGATCAGTGAGGGTCTTGGCACCTAGATTGACTTCAGGAGTCTTCCTGACCCTGAAGGAATCGTCACCAACTGATTCGTCATGCCCAGATCCTCTCATAAGTCTCATATCCAAGATCGTTTTGACTGCCACTCTTCTCTCTTCCTCATCCTTACTGCAGAGCATTGTCTGCAGAACTGCCTCGGGATGAGCATACCAGGAAGATCTCCTCACAGTCTGCTCCACAATCTGAACAACCTTCCTTGGGTGACTCCTCAGGAGCTCAAGCTGGAAGAGAACATGCTTCGGACCTTCGGAGAACGATGACTTGACCTTGGTGTTGAACCAATTTGGCAAGTAGACACTCACGATGAATTGGACAATAAGTCTCAGGTTGTGAAGCTGGTTCCCTTTCAGCTTATGATGGGCGACCCAAATTCTGCAGAACCTGAGAGCCGTTGTGAGCCACCTAGAATGTGAGACTGGACCTATCTGCATGACCCCAGTTTTGATGGCACTGCAAATCATGTAACCATAGTACTGGTCAGTACTCAGGTCGTCAATGACAGTATGTGCAAGCTCAACGAGTGGAGGGCCAACTGTGATTTTTTCAAAGCTCGGATTTATTTCTAACTCAGTGGCAGAGTCCAGCACCTTGCCAACAGGATCAGGCCATCTGTTGTTTGAAAGAGTCTTGCCATCCAGCTCCTGGATCAGATGTCTGAGTGGCAACTCGTTGGTGTGGAGGTCACAAACAATCCAATCCAGCTTCCTCCCAATCTTCCGCTCTATCCACTGTATGACCCCCTCTTGCCACCCTGTGTTCGTGTTGGTGCTGACCCCTCCAATGGCCTGCAAGGTCTGGTCTACGTTCCTCTCTCTGAGCCAGTTCACAATGTTATCTGCCACTATCTCAGCTGGTTTCCTGATGTCATCTTTCTCTGGAGTGAAATGCCACAAATACTTCCCTCCTGGTTCACTGCAGCAGGAGTAGTGTTCCTCCTTCACCATGGCAGGGAACAACTTGTCAGAATCTCCAACTTTCATGAACACTTTAGTGTCATCCCTTCTCCCATCAAAGAACAAACAATTGATTCCATTTTCTCTTATCCCCTTATCAAACTCCTCTTCTAGGTTACTGACAAGTTTCTCCTGAGCTCTCCTTACTTTGTTATGATCTATCACCAGGTGAACATCATCAGGTGTTATCAAACCACCGTCAATCCAGGCAGCTGTTGCTATCTCTGCAGTTTCTCTGAGACCAGTGTGGTGTCGCATGCTGGCCAGAGCTATGCTCGGGATATCTTTCCTATTTCGAATGTTATGCCTGGAAGGTTTGGGATCATTATTTTCTGGGTTAGGGACAAAGTCACCATTCTCCTGGTCAGCACTCGGATCAGCCATGGGGAAGTCATTAAACTCTGAATCAGCTTGACTCCAATCATCGGCCTTTTTTACCTCACCCTGGGCCTTCTCAAGTCTCTTTTCCTCGGCAACTCTTCTCCTCTTCTGTCTCTCTGTGGCAGCCTCCTGTCTCTTGGACTCCGGAATATCTTGGCTAGAAATCATGAGAGCCCCTATACTGCCAGTCTTCTCTCTCTGTGTTTTGACAAATGCCAGTTCGATCACTGGAATCTTCAGTTCACTCTTGCAATTACAGGAGATGTGGGCCTCGGATTTACAGTCACAATCGCATCCAAACTCAGGACAGAGAACAATTGGTCACTTGCAAGTAATTATGTCAAATAACTGGTCCAGTTGCTTGGCAAAGCTGTCCTTAACTGCAAGTTTTCCTCTCCCAAGAGAGATATCTCTTGCCTTTTCCCAACTGTCTAGCAGTCTCTCACTAATCTTCTTCTGACTTGTTATGACTGGAGGCTTGAACTGAGCGTTAGCCAGAGTGTACTGTGCCAAGACAGCTTTGGTCATATCACTGGCAATGTCTTTGTTTGTGTAAGTTCTTTGGTTCTTTTCACTGATTTGCCTGATTAAAACACCGTATCTCAAAGCATCTCTCAATGTAGGCAACTCCGACTTCAGGAGCTCTCTCCCAGACCCAAGATAGTGACTGAGATGGCTGGATTTTTGGTTCCTCGTCCTGACACAAGCAGCCATCGCAAATATTATCAACTTATCAATGCATCAGAATCTGAAACAGAAAAAAATATTGTTAGTTGGGTTGTTAAAGAATGAAGTCAGAAAGCAATGTTCACTATATAATTGTAATGCACTAATGCAGCTGTACGTTAGATTTTCGATAAATTTCACGCTAAAATTTACCTAGCAAAAGGTTGCAAAATATTGAAACTGAAATTATTTTCTGTTTATATACACTAAAATCTACCAAAAAAGTGATGGGCCATTAGTTTTTGCTGATCTTCCCTCCTATGACACACCCTACTGCGTGAGGAAAGAAGGAGGTACTATAACGGGTTATTCTCGTTTGACCGACATCCACAGAGAAACGGTGGGCACCGCGAGCAAGACGTGTGTTACAAGCCCACGGCCTTGCCGGCGGTACACAGGATGCCAAATCCACCGAAAATTGCCCGTTAAAGTACCTGTAAAAGAGAGAGAGTGAAGCAACATTGCGGCGAAGAGAAAGGGAAGAGAGATTGTCGACTAAAGGAGGAGAGTTAATAAGACGAAATCCCTTTGATTCCACCCTATCTAACAGTTGGACAGTAGAAGAGCGACCCCAGATATGAGAGTAGTACTCCAAGTTAGGACGAATGAATCCCTTATATACTTGGAGCAACTGCTCAGGGGTGAAGTAGCTACGGCAACTGTACAGCATTCCCAACTTTCGGGAGGCAGCTTTAGCTATTAAGTATGTGTGATTTCCAGGGCATATTTATTTCAAAATTTGGCAGAATGATAGCGTCCTGAAATGTAATTGGTGGGAGATCATCTAATTTAGAAAGCGTAATTGGTAAGTACTGAGTTTTATTACTATTGAATTTAACCAAGTTTGTACCTCCCCATTCGGAGATGCTGCACAAATCCGCATTGATAGAAGTAATGATATCAGCTCTAGAAACAGATCTACTTTGAAATTTAGGAGGAAAGGAAAAATGTGAAGAAGAGTGAAGAGTAGAATCATCAGCGTAAGAATGGATAGAATTAGTTATAGTGTGAAGTAAATCATTGATAAAGAGAAGGAAGAGAGTAGATGAAAGAACAGAACCCTGTGGGACACCACTACTGGTAGCGAAAGAGCGAAAGATCGATCCCTCGACAACAACTGCCATGGATCGGTTCTCAAGAAAGCTAGAGATTAGAAAACAAAGACTTGTGCCATACCCTATCAAATGCTTTGGAGATGTCGAGGGCCACGACGAAAGTTCCCCATAATCCCTAAGAGAGGATGACCAAAGATGGATGCAATAGGAGAGCAGATCACCAGTAGATCTCGCCTGGCGAAAGCCATACTGGTGATCCGACAAAAGAGAATGGCGTTCAAGGTGACGGAGAAAATGGGAGTTCAAGATAGTTTCGAAAATCTTAGAGAGGGATGAAGTTAGGGCAATGGGGCGATAGTTAGAGGGATTAGGATGGTCACCCTTCTTCGGGATGGGCTGAACCAAGGCATGATTCCAAGAAGAAGGAAAAAGTTTGTGTTTTGAGGCAGAGGCGAAAGAGGCGAGCAAGCACAGGGGCCAGAGCTTCAGCACACTCCCTCAGAACACGAGGGGGTATTCCGTCCGGTCCATGCGCCTTGCTCACATCCAACCTGGATTACACACCAGCAACCCTTCGAGTGGAGATTATAGGAAAGTGCATAGGCTCAGTAGGAGGTGCAGGGGTAGGAGGGATAGAGTAGGAATCGTCTAAAATGGAATTAGAGGAGAATATGGTGCCAAAGAGATTGGCTTTGTCAGGGGGAGAGTTGGCTTTAGAGCCATCAGGTCGGAAGAGAGGAGGAAAAGAAGGAGTGTAGAAGTTGTTACAGATGTTTTTGGTTAAGAACCAGAAGGATTTACTCGAGGAAGAATTAGTCAGGGCAGCGGTCTTTCTCTTTATAAAATTCCGTTTGGCCCTACAACGATTCCTAGAAGTAATGAAAGAGGTGTGGGTAACAGGAGAAGATAGTTTCATAACTCGATTTGCCCTATCTCTCACTCTACATGCAAGAGAGCAGGAGCGATCAAACCATGATTGTAATGTAAAAGTTTTGGTAAAAGATGGGATAAATGCACTCATACCACTTTCTATAACCACAGCAATGCTGTCAGCTCATACCGAGGAGTCCCGAGTGGAAAAGCAACATTCATCCCAAGGAAAGTCGGTGAAGAATTCTCGCAAGGAATGCCAGCTTGCCGTCCGATAGTGCCATAGATGACGTTTAGAGGGGGGTGGGGGAGGTGGTCGTGCCCAGTTTGATTTAATAGAAATAAGATTGTGATCAGAAGACCCTTAGGGGGCAGAAATTTAGTATGAATAGTGTGAGGGGTTAGAGGAAAAACAAAGATCAAGAATGTTAGCAAGTTGATCGTGTCGATCAGGAACGCGTGTCACTCTACACGCGTTCCTGATCATTAAGTTGGGAAAAAGAGAGCGCCTCAGCTCCACCTGGGTCATCACTTACAGAGCCAAGCCACTTTCTGTGATGTACATTGAAATCTCCTAGGCAGAGGATCTCGGTGTTGGGGTGTGTTGATAGGAACGACTCATGGCAAGAAGTGAGACAGTCAAAGAGTTCCAAATAGTTGGTAGAGTTGGGTGTACGTGTGTTGCAGTAAGCGCATACACCTCCCTTAGAACGGATGGAGGTATAAAGGTTGTAGTTGGAGACTTGAAAAGGTTTGGGTGAAGCTGCTTTGGACAGTTGAAGTTCGGAAAGTAGTAAGAGGTTGGGGGAAGAGGTTTCTAGATAGTGCACCACAGAAGGAAAAGTGGATCTCAGGCCGCGAATGTTGGAAAAATTAATAGTGAAAAAGGCCCATCCTCCAGCAACCGCGGTGGCGTCAGTTGAGGCCCACGTAACTTGATGATGATCAGGTCGGCCCTGGGGTCTACAATCTTCCCGCCCAGTGGGACCCATCCGAGAAGGCCCCGTTCCAATATTAATATCAACTGACATGGGAGAATAAAATAGAATGAATAAAACATATCAAGAATGAGTGCGGTTATATTTGTTGTGGTGTCAATAGTAAGAGAGACAATTGAGACCCTGCAATTGTGTGTAAATGAGGCAGAAAGATAGATCAGCAATCTGGGACTTGGTCACAATTTTCGTAATGCCATATTAGGGTGTGTCATAGGAGGGAAGATCAGCTAAAACTAATGGCCCATCACTTTTTTGGTAGATTTTAGTGTATATAAACAGAAAATAATTTCAGTTTCAATATTTTGCAACCTTTTGCTAGGTAAATTTTAGCGTGAAATTTATCGAAAATCTAACGTACAGCTGCATTAGTGCATTACAATTAAATAGTGAACATTGCTTTCTGACTTCATTCTTTAACAACCCAACTAACAATTTTTTTCTGTTTCAGATTCTGATGCATTTATAAGTAGATAATATTTGCGATGGCTGCTTGTGTCAGGACGAGGAACCAAAAATCCAGCCATCTCAGTCACTATCTTGGGTCTGGGAGAGAGCTCCTGAAGTCGGAGTTGCCTACATTGAGAGATGCTTTGAGATACGGTGTTTTAATCAGGCAAATCAGTGAAAAGAACCAAAGAACTTACACAAACAAAGACATTGCCAGTGATATGACCAAAGCTGTCTTGGCACAGTACACTCTGGCTAACGCTCAGTTCAAGCCTCCAGTCATAACAAGTCAGAAGAAGATTAGTGAGAGACTGCTAGCCAGTTGGGAAAAGGCAAAAGATATCTCTCTTGGGAGAGGAAAACTTGCAGTTAAGGACAGCTTTGCCAAGCAACTGGACCAGATATTTGACATAATTACTTGCAAGTGCCCAATTGTTCTCTGTCCTGAGTTTGGTTGCGATCGTGACTGTAAATCCGAGGCCCACATCTCCTGTATTTGCAAGCGTGAACTGAAGATTCCTGTGATCGAACTGGCATTTGTCAAAGCACAGAGAGAGAAGACTGGCAGTATAGGGGCTCTCATGATTTCTAGCCAAGATATTCCGGACTCCAAGAGACAGGAGGCTGCCACAGAGAGACAGAAGAGGAGAAGAGTTGCCGAGGAAAAGAGACTTGAGAAGGCCCAGGGTGAGGTAAAAAAGGCCGATGATCGGAGTCAAGCTGATTCAGAGTTTAATGACTTCCCCATGGCTGATCCGAGTGCTGACCAGGAGAATGGTGACTTTGTCCCTAACCCAGAAAATAATGATCCCAAGCCTTCCAGGCATAACATTCGAAATAGGAAAGATATCCCGAGCATAGCTCTGGCCAGCATGCGACACCACACTGGTCTCAGAGAAACTGCAGAGATAGCAACAGCTGCCTGGGTTGACGGTGGTTTGATAACACCTCATGATGTTCACCTGGTGATAGATCATAACAAAGTAAGGAGAGCTCAGGAGAAACTTGTCAGTAACCTAGAAGAGGAGTTTGATAAGGGGATAAGAGAAAATGGAATCAATTGTTTGTTCTTTGATGGGAGAAGGGATGACACTAAAGTGTTCATGAAAGTTGGAGATTCTGACAAGTTGTTCCCTGCCATGGTGAAGGAGGAACACTACTCCTGCTGCAGTGAACCAGGAGGGAAGTATTTGTGGCATTTCACTCCAGAGAAAGATGACATCAGGAAACCAGCTGAGATAGTGGCAGATAACATTGTGAACTGGCTCAGAGAGAGGAACGTAGACCAGACCCTGCAGGCCATTGGAGGGGACAGCACCAACACGAACACAGGGTGGCAAGGGGGGGGTCATACAGTGGATAGAGCGGAAGATTGGGAGGAAGCTGGTCTGGATTGTTTGTGACCTCCACACCAACGAGTTGCCACTCAGACATCTGATCCAGGAGCTGGATGGCAAGACTCTTTCAAACAACAGATGGTCTGGTCCTCTTGGCAAGATGCTGGACTCTGCCACTGAGTTAGAAATAAATCCGAGCTTTGAAAAAATCACAGTTGGCCCTCCACTCGTTGAGCTTGCACATACAGTACTGTCATTGACGACCTGAGTACTGACCAGTACTATGGTTACATGATTTGCAGTGCCATCAAAACTGGGGTCATGCCTGATAGACTTGCTTACCTGCAGATAGGTCCAGTCTCACGTTCTAGGTGGCTCACAACGGCTCTCAGGTTCTGCAGAATTTGGGTCGCTCATCATAAACTGAAAGGGAACCAGCTTCACAACCTGAGACTTATTGTCCAATTCATCGTGAGTGTCTACTTGCCCAATTGGTTCAACACCAAGGTCAAGTCATCATTCTCCGAAGGTCCGAGGCATGTTCTCTTCCAGCTTGAGCTCCTGAGGAGTCAGCCAAGGAAGGTTGTTCAGATTGTGGAGCAGACTGTGAGGAGATCTTCCTGGTATGCTCATCCCGAGGCAGTTCTGCAGACAATGCTCTGCAGTAAGGATGAGGAGGAGAGAAGAGTGGCAGTCAAAAGATCTTGGATATGAGACTTATGAGAGGATCTGGGCATGACGAATCAGTTGGTGACGATTCCTTCAGGGTCAGGAAGACTCCTGAAGTCAATCTAGGTGCCAAGACCCTCACTGATTTCATAGATCTGGATAACATCCAGGCTGGCAGTGAGCCCCCTCTTACCTGCAGCCTCACCAATGTTCAAGTCAGAGCTTTCCTGGACAACCCCATGCATGTCCCTGCCTGGCCCTCGCACACCCAGAGTATAGAGCATTGTGTACAGCCAGGAGAGGAGGGAAGGCTACATCCGAGCTCAGGTGGTCAGCAGGGAGGTGATGAGTAGAAACAGAAGCAAGAAAGACATGTTCTCTATGGTGTGCAGCAACACCGGGTCGTAGTAGTAAAACCGGTTTTTGTATTTGATGATTTTGTTTTCTAAAGGAATATTGAATTTAATAAATGTGTCAAGATCATTCGTTTCACTATTCTGGATCATTTTCATCCTAATAAATTAACCTGATACATTTACTTTACTTTAAATAAGCTATTTAGTGGTGTTGGTAAAAGGGTGGGAATACTGAATTTTCATAAGATTTCAAGTTAAAATTTATCTAGCAAAAAATGAAAACTTTTCAAATCTGAAGATATCACATGATTCTGCACATAGAACTACATCATTAATACCATGGGCCGATTTTTCAAACTCAAAAAAAAAAAAATTCGCCTCCGTATGACACACCCTAATGCCATATGGCAGCAAGTTCTACCATTAGACAATACATTATGCATCCAATATCTTCCCAGGCGGTAGTACCTCCCTGTTTGGTAACTGCCTACTACCTACTACCTCGTTTCCCACTCAATATGTATCAGTCGCAGTGATTGGCCGATAGGGAAAGGTAAACAAACACACCACCGCCACCTGTCGGTATTATGCGAACTAATGCCAGAGTTCGTACGAGTAATTCGTATGGACTTGAAATCTCCAGAAGTTATGAATTTCGTATCTCAGAAATGTTTGTGAATCTGAGCGCTGATCTGTGTGGTGGGCGGTCTTCAGTTTCAGTGAAGCGTAGAGAGTTATGGTAGTACCAGTTAGCGTGAACTATGAATGGACAACATCAATAATGTTAAGTCCCAGAAATATTGAACGAAAATTTTCCGGCAGATGCTTGTGTTGTGAACCTTTCTGGTCACGGTGGAACTTTCTGATGGTATTCCATTGACTGTGTCTTGCCATCTCGGTCGTCATGGTGGACCCAGCTGCCATCTCCTGTCACAGTGCTGCATAAGAAATTAAACATTCGACCGTCGTCCTCACGTTCATATCACAGTAACAACTCTTATTATAAACTTCCAACTCTTATTATAAACCTCCACTCACCTCTACTTTATTGCATCAGTCAGCATTCTGGAAGCCCATCGTGTACACCCATTTTTCGGTAGCCTGGATTAGCAACAACAGTCAGCACCCGGTCAGGTTAGAAGGTAGTCTTTGGTGACAGGCGGCTACTCTGTCTCATCATCTTGTTCAGTGTCTGCATCAGTTATACACTAGGCCGACGGGAAACATTGCTCACGTCTACACAAACATCATCATTCACAGCATTGAATTGAATTGAATTAAATTGAATTGAATTGAAACAGTATATTTAGCCAGAAAAACACAGACACAGAGTGATAATAATAACAATATTAACATGGCTGAGCCAGTTGAGAACCTGAGCTCTCTTTTAGGCACCTGATATATACTATACATTTATCTCAAGGAAGTATTATGTAACATTTGGTATCATCTGGAATAGTACAATAGCGTGGTGGTGATAAATATATATCATAATGTTACAATGGTTAGCACTTCAATAATTTATAAATTTTCTTTATTATTTTTAATTTTTTTTGTTTTTTGTTTTGTATATATACATAAATTACAGTGGAATTGAAAAACATAATTATAATGGGGGAGCAGTACAATATGGGTTGTACAGTATTAAGGTTGAACAAGAGGACAGAGCTGTCAGGATTATGCATAGTTGGCAATTATATTTATTGCAATGGTAATTACTTATCTATTTACATGATAATTTCCGATAAAACGGTTTTGATGGTACAATAAAAGCAGGTACTGTAAACATAGTAGGTGTTACAAGAAATATTAATACTTAGACAATAGATATTTTTTTTAAGAGAAGGAAGCGTAGTCTTTGCTGGGATGGGTGGGGGTAAGTTGTTCCACACGCCGGTGAAGGCCGATAGATTAAATGTTTTCTGAAGTCAGAAACTCAATAACTGCAGTTATTTTACCCACACTGCTATTGGGTTATCACCGTCCACCATATTGACTGGCACCTCTAGCAGCATAACTAAGAAACTTCATAACAATGGGCAGGAAGGACATATTTATTGACTACATGAACCTGTTGGGGGAAGAAAGTGGCCAGTGATACTCTTAAGATGTTCTTGGGGTCTTAAAAGTACAGTCTCACTTACCGACGTAACCTTAACGTATCTGATGCCACTTATTGACAAAATTGTTCAGGGAATTTTGACTCAGAAGGGTACATAAGCGCGTATAATTTAATCAACAGACTTTCGAGAAGATATATTATATAATTTGTATAGTTACGTTAGATTAGGTTACGTTACGCTACATTTAGTTAGGTTAGGTTTAATTAAGGTTAAAGACTTCACAATATTAATAATTAAGCCTCAACTAAGATAAGAATCCACAGCCGGCAGCCATCTTCATTACTCCCATAACCAAACTGTGTGTGTCGGGCATTACTGACACTATGAACACTCTCTCTCTCTCTCTCTCTCTCTCTCTGTATATATATATATATATATATATATATATATATTTATTATATATATATATATATATATATATATATATAATATATATATATATATATATATATATATATATATATATATATATATATATATATATATTGTATGTCATCGTGCCCATCTTATAGACCACAACTCACAGATAAAGAGAGAGAGATTTACATACATACATACATAAATACATACATACTTAGGAGATAGCTCCTGATTGGTGGAAAACGTCGCCGGCTGTTGGAGGCGCCATCTATGAGAGGTGATGTCTCTTCTGAGCAACAATACACCGAAAGTTCAATTCTCATCTCCATCGGCTCCTGTTCTCCCTGCTGCTCTGTCGTGGTGTGACCCACTGTTACCGGCACTGCCTGTTCACCGCGGAATCTACGCCATCTATTTATACCGTGTATTCGTACAGCTGAATACATTATTTTTCACCCTTGTATATATGTGTTTTGTGTTGGTTTGTTTTATGAATATTATTTAAAAATCACTTGCATATTTTTCGCGTCCTAATATTTATACTGTGTTGGGTACTGTCATGTCAACCATGAGTGTGGTATTAACTATTCAATTAAGCAAAGTAATGCTGTAATAACTAAACCCAGAGTAAAAATTAACTAGAAAATTTTACAATACAAAGAGATTGTCATTTGTTACGTAACGGCATGATTTTTACAAGGTATTACTGTACAACTAAATCATTTCAACCAAAATGACCCTAGACACACAAAGGTAAAAAAATAATTTAAAATTACTATTTAAAATAAAAGTAAAAGTCAAGCTAAAGCAACTTAAGCCATTTGCTTTCTTGATTGCTCAGTTTCCGTAACAAGATAAACAGACAGACAGACAAACCGTTATTGATTGACAGATTTATTGAAGGACAGATAGATGTATAAATGAACTATTTAATTACGCCTCTGATCATTATATCAAGCTTTGACATATTTAATTATCTACGTCATTCTCTTTAGTAATTAATTCTCAATATATATTTTTAATTATGAGGATTAACTGCAATCCCTTGTTCAAATACGGTAAAAATTATCTGGACACTTTTGGCAATATCATGTAGAAGAGAATGCGAGGGTGGGTCAGGGCGTGGGCCAGAGGGTGGGTCAGGGGAAAACTGTGGAGAAAATGGGGATAGGTGAGGTGAAGAGTAGAGAAAATAGGGGTAGGTGAGGTGAAAACTGTGGAGAAAATGGGGGTGTATAGAGGATTTTAAATATATCACCAGTTATAATGAAAAGTCGCTTTAATTGGAATAGTGTTCACCGACTTTTAGGCTGTGAACACAAACAAACAGAGAAACCTTCCATAATCTTTCTTTCTCCGCAGGTGGACGAATCCAAAATGGCCTCCATCGGTAACTGGTGAAAGTTTCGTGACCCAGATATAACATATTAGGTATAATTTTGTCTGACTCTTTATATGTCTGACTCTTAACATGTCTGACCTACATCATGTCTGACTCTTAACATGTCTGACTCTTAACATGTCTGACCTACATCATGTCTGACCTGCACGGCCGCCAATAACCTAAACTAAACTAAACTAAACTAACAACTCTATTATTGTGCAGCCGTAAATCTGCCACCATAAGTTTGCCACCATTACCCTCCAACCATAAGCCTACCACCATCATCCAGCCGCCATCAGTCTGCCACCATAATTTTGCCACCATTACCCTCCAACCATAAGCCTACCACCATCATCCAGCCGCCATCAGTCTGCCACCCTCACTCTGGCACCATCATTCTGCTTATGCTGCCATCATCACTCTGCCAAAACCAGTCTGTCATCACAGTCTGTCACCATCCATTTGTCACCCTCACTCTGCCACCATTAGCCTTCCACCCTCAAAACTACCACCATCAGTCTGCCAGCATCGGTCTGCCACCAACACTCTGCTGCCATCACTCTGCCGCCAACATTCTGCTACCATCAGTCTGCCACCCTCACTCTTCCACCTTCACTCTGTCACCATCAGTCAGCCACTACCAATCTACCACCATCAATCTGCCACCATTAGTCTGTCACCATCAGTTTATCACCCTCACTCTACCACCATCACTCCGCCATCCTCACTCTACGACCATCAATCTGCCACCATCACTCCGCCACTATCAGTCTGCCATCATCAGTTTAGCACCATCACTTTGCCACATCCAGTCTGTGACCATCAGGCTGCCATCACCACTCTGCCACTATCAGTCTTCCATCACCAGTCTACCACCACCAGTCTGCCATCATCATTCTGCCACCATCATCCTGCCACCAAAACTCTGCCACCATTGCTCTCCCACCATCACTCAGTCACCATCACTCTGACACCATTTGTATGCCACCATCACTCTGCCACCATCAGTCTGCCACCATCAGGCTGCCAAGTAATGGGGTGAGAGTTGCTCATTAATGTAACAAGGTTTACCGTGGGCGGGGTGACGCTCCAGCCTGGGGGTCATTTGTATTACTGCGCACTGCCTGCTGCTGATGCTCGGCTCCATGCTGGCAGACGGCGCCTGACTGCCAGCGTCTGTTTGTATCTGACAGGCACACACACACACACATACATAAGCACACACACACACACACATATATATATATATATATATATATATATATATATATATATATATATATATATATATATATATATATATATATATATATGCAAGTAAATCACTGTAGGTGCGCGTGATCTAGGTATATGCTGATAACCACAAGGAAAGAAGAAAACACGAAGTTCCCAAGCGCTTCCGTGTAATTCACATCTTCAGGGGAGAGTACAGGGGTCTGTACTCACCCCTGAAGATGTGAATTACACGAAAGCGCTTGGGAACTTCGTGTTTTCTTCTTTCCTTGTGGTTATCAGCATATATATATATATATATATATATATATATATATATATATATATATATATATATATATATATATATATATATATATATATATATATATATATATATATATATGCAAGTAAATCACTGTAGGTGCGCGTGATCTAGGTATATGCTGATAACCACCAGGAAAGAAGAAAACACGAAGTTCCCAAGCGCTTTCGTGTAATTCACATCTTCAGGGGTGAGTACAGACTAGATAGAGTAATGCAGAACAAGATGAATATATACAGAGGAGGGTGAGACCAGGTCCACAATGGTCAGGTAATGACCCTACTAATCTTTAAATGGCACACAACGGTTGGTGGTTGGGTCAGATGGGACAGTGACCCGCCCTCTCACCTGATCACAAATCTTCTTAATTACAAAGTTGTCCAGCTTGTACAAGCCGTTACTCAAATTCATGTTGAATGCTTCGGTATGTTTAATAAGACTAGATTCTATGATGTTCCTACTATCAATTGAATTACATGGTAATATTGAGGAGGCATTATCCCAGTCAATGCAATGCTTGTTATCCCTCAAATGAACAAACAGAGCATTGGATTCCTGGCCTGTCCTGACACTGTATTTGTGTTGTTTAATTCTAGTTACAAGATCTTTACCTGTCTGGCCTAAGTAAAACATATTACATTCCTTGCAAGGAACTTTATAAATGCAACCAATTGTGTTGTTGGGGGAGTTCTTGATTAACATTTGTTTAACAGTGCATGAGTTTTTAAATGCCACATTGACGTTCCAAGATTTTAGCTGTGCCGGAATGTGTGAGAAATTTTTGTGAAATGGTAATATTAAGATATTCTTATGGTCATGGGTGGGCTTGGGATCAGTTCTATAAAAAGTTTTCTTAGTAATGTCAACACCCAGTTCAACAAAAAACTTAAGTCCCTATTGAGAGGCAAAGCTACTCTCATTAAACATCTTACTTCAACGTCCCCTCCACTGCCTTACATGTACGGTTTAATCAAGACCCACAAGCCCAATAACCCAGCAAGACCCATCATTAGCTCTGTCGGGTCAATCTCTTATAAACTATCGAAATGGTTAGTTTCCTTACTAAACCCCCTAGTTGGCAACATTTCTAACTCCAATATCAAGAATAATATGGATCTGGTTGATAAACTCAATAACTTGCACATTAATCATGATTTTAAACTGGTCAGCTTTGATGTAACGTCACTTTTTACAAAGGTCCCAGTTGATGATTTACTAGAGTTCCTCATAGATTCCCTGGATAACATTTCACTGCCCGTCTCGAAAGATGACTTCATCGAACTCATCAAACTATGTATTAAGGATTGCAAATTCGAATTCAATGGGGAATATTATGCTCAAAAATTTGGTATGGCAATGGGTAATCCACTCTCACCTGTATTAAGCAACCTATATATGGAATTCTTTGAAAAGAAACTATTAAGTAATATTTTACCACCCTCAGCAGTCTGGTTTAGATATGTTGATGATGTATTATGTCTCTGGCCATGTAATGAGGACCTAAAAGTTTTCCTACCACAACTTAACAACTTAGCCCCCTCGATCAAATTCACTGTGGAATTAGAGCAAGACTGTAAATTGCCATTCCTAGACTGTCTGATACACAGAATGGGTAACACTTTCAAGTTCAGTATTTATAGAAAACCAACCAATGTGTGTTCATACATTCATTATTATTCTGCCCACCATAATAAAGTCAAACAGTCAGTATTTACAACAATGTTTTTACGTGCCTTGAGAATTTGCAGTCCGGAATTCATCGATGAGGAATACAAATATATATATAATATTGGCTCAAACCTTAAATACCCTAGATCTTTCATAGACAAATGCTTAAACATTACTAAGAAAACTTTTTATAGAACTGATCCCAAGCCCACCCATGACCATAAGAATATCTTAATATTACCATTTCACAAAAATTTCTCACACATTCCGGCACAGCTAAAATCTTGGAACGTCAATGTGGCATTTAAAAACTCATGCACTGTTAAACAAATGTTAATCAAGAACTCCCCCAACAACACAATTGGTTGCATTTATAAAGTTCCTTGCAAGGAATGTAATATGTTTTACTTAGGCCAGACAGGTAAAGATCTTGTAACTAGAATTAAACAACACAAATACAGTGTCAGGACAGGCCAGGAATCCAATGCTCTGTTTGTTCATTTGAGGGATAACAAGCATTGCATTGACTGGGATAATGCCTCCTCAATATTACCATGTAATTCAATTGATAGTAGGAACATCATAGAATCTAGTCTTATTAAACATACCGAAGCATTCAACATGAATTTGAGTAACGGCTTGTACAAGCTGGACAACTTTGTAATTAAGAAGATTTGTGATCAGGTGAGAGGGCGGGTCACTGTCCCATCTGACCCAACCACCAACCGTTGTGTGCCATTTAAAGATTAGTAGGGTCATTACCTGACCATTGTGGACCTGGTCTCACCCTCCTCTGTATATATTCATCTTGTTCTGCATTACTCTATCTAGTCTGTACTCACCCCTGAAGATGTGAATTACACGAAAGCGCTTGGGAACTTCGTGTTTTCTTCTTTCCTGGTGGTTATCAGCATATATATATATATATGTATATACAGCTCCCCGGGTCCGCCTATCGACCTCCTCAAATCCTCTTCCCCACCAGAATGTATCAACATCCTCTCACCAGCAACACAGTGCAAAGATTGACAATCAACCCACAATTGACGAACAAAATTGACAATCTCAACTTGAAAATAATGGAAACACGTATTGGTCAGTGGAAATTCCTGAAGCAGTGGTTTTTAGTGAGCGGTGAGGGCCGTAGACAGCAACAAAAGTGAGTTTCCTGACGACACTAAAATAGGGCGTGGAATTAAATCTGACGAAGACTCCACAGAACTACAGGAAAGATCTAAACAAATTTTTCGCATGGTCTGAAAAATGGCAGATGAAAAGGAATGTGGAAAATTGTAAAGTACTTAGTCTAGGAGATGTAAACAGAGAAACCAGATATCAGATGAACAATGTGATAGAGAAATCCGAAGGTGAGAAATATTTAGGAGTAATGATAAGTAGGAATCTTAAACCAAGACAACAATGTGCATTTGCTTAAAACAAGGATGACAAAGTACTTGGGTTTTTACAAAGGAGTGTTAGTTACAAGACTAGCGTGGTTATCCTAAAACTATATCTTGCTCTTGTGAGACCTCACTTGGATTATGCAGTTCAGAGCCGGTCGCTGAACTACAGATTGGATATCGAATCCCTAGAAAACATTCGGAAGAGGATGACAAGCCTAATCCCGGCCATTATGAACCTTGAGTACAGAGACAGGTTAAAGTATCTTAATTTGCACTGCCTCGAGAGACGTAGAGTAAAGAGCGGTATGGTCGAAGTGTATAAATAGAAGTCAGGGCTAAACAAAGGTGATATAACAAAGGTACTCAAACTATCCAACCAGGAGCGAACTCGTAGCAATGGTTTTAAATTAGACAAATTTAGATTTAGGCGCGAGATAGGTAAACACTGGTTTGGAAGGATAGGTTGGGTGGATACATGAGCGATAGGGGTTGGGTGTAAATGGGGCTGCCTCGTATGGGCCAATAGACTAGCTGCAGTTTCCTCCATTCTTATGTTCTGCGACACCCTGTAGCAGCGGCCAAACTTACTTGCTTCCTCCTACCTACTGGTATATGTAAAACTGTGATAAGAAACCTGCTAGGCCTACATCATGATACCGGTCCCCTTATAAGATTTGAAAAAAGAATCAGATCCATAGTTAACTTGCATGTAATAATAATAATAATAATAATAATAATAATAATAATAATAATAATAATAATAATAATAATAATAATAAAAATAATAATAATAATAACATCAACATCATCATCATCATGTAGGTTAGGTTAGGTTTGAATTACTGCCGGGAGAATCAGAACTCCAATATCTGCTGCTGCCTGACGTATATATCAAGTCTCAAGTCTAATTATCTTTTCAAGTTGCCCCACTATCTTGACGCTGATGTGTGAGACCTAATTAACCTAACCAACATCTACACCACTGTATATACCTAACCTAACCTAACCTAACCTAACCTAACCTAACCTAACCAACATCTACACCACTGTAC
Source organism: Homarus gammarus (assembly GCA_958450375.1). Classification (NCBI taxonomy): domain Eukaryota; kingdom Metazoa; phylum Arthropoda; class Malacostraca; order Decapoda; family Nephropidae; genus Homarus; species Homarus gammarus. Next base: position 361,376 of record CAUDMG010002591.1, read on the forward strand.
ATACCTAATCTAACCTAACCTCACTTAACCTACTGTAACCTAACCTCTGAGGAAAATCACACTAAAAAAGACGAGAGAAGGAGAGAGAGAGAGAGAGAGAGAGAGAGGGGGGGGGGGGCAGGTGGCTGTCTACAATAACTGATGCTGTCTTGACTAATTAACACAGGTAATTATTCCTTTTAATTAACTCCACAACCTGTAATTATGGAACCAGAAATGATTTTGTAATGAAAGGCACTTGTACAGGTGACCCAAGACGTGAGAGACAGACAGGTGATCCAAGAGGTGAGAGACAGACAAGTGACCCAAGACAGGAGAGACAGACAGGTGACCCAAGACGTGAGAGACAGACAGGTGACCCAAGATGTGAGAGACAGACAGGTGACCCAAGATGTGAGAGACAGACAGGTGACCCAAGACGTGAGAGACAGACAAGTGACCCAAGACGTGAGAGACAGACAGGTGACCCAAGACGTGAGAGACAGACAGGTGACCCAAGACGTGAGAGACAGAGAGGTGACCCAAGACGTGAGAGACAGAGAGGTGACCCAAGACGTGAGAGACTGACAGGTGACCCAAGACGTGAGAGACAGACAGGTGATCCAAGACGTGAGAGACAGACAGATGACCCAAGACGTGAGAGACAGACTGGTGACCCAAGACGTGAGAGACAGACAGGTGACCCAAGACGTGAGAGACAGACATGTGACCCAAGACGTGAGAGACAGACAGGTGACCCAAGACGTGAGAGACAGACAGGTGACCCAAGACGTGAGAGACAGACAGGTGACCCAAGACGTGAGAGACAGACAGGTGACCCAAGACGTGAGAGACAGACATGTGACCCAAGACGTGAGAGACAGACAGGTGACCCAAGACGTGAGAGACAGACAGGTGACCCAAGACGTGAGAGACAGACAGCAACTGATATTTCTTGATGTTCCTTGAAGACGTCGTTTACTATCATAACCTAACTAGACTCTACCTAAATTATGTTGACTTAGTAATGATGACATTCATTTATAGTTTGTATTATAATTATCTACAACGTCTTCCCTTTATACTCTACACCACCTGTTTTTGTTGTCGCCAAAAGTGAAGAAATATACAGAAATTATCACTACTTACGCTACATGTGTGCTTCCATACTGTATGATACACGTATCACAAGATATATAATGGATGGCTCGTGACTGCCAGAAGTATCCCAGATTTCATCATTTCCCTCCACCAACTTCCACCACAGTCAGCCACCAGTTGCCATATGACAGATAATGACAAACTATGATGGCAGCTGGTGGCAGACTTAGATGGCAGCTGGTGGCAGAATTTGTTGGGAGATAGTGGCAGACTGCAAAAACAGATAGTGGCAGGCTATGATGGCATAGGGTGGCAGACTGTTGATGGCAGATGGTGGCAGCCTGTGATAGCTAATGGTGGCAGACTGCTGAGGGCAGATTGTGGGAGACTATAATGGCAGATGGTGGCAGACTGTTGATGGCAGATGGAGACAGACGATGATGGCAGATGGTGGCATGATTGTCATAAAATAAGAACATAAGAAAATAAGGAGTCTGCAATAGGCCGGTTGGCCTGTGCATGGCAGCTCCTGTCGAGAGTTACTACCACTCTCCATCATCCATGAATCTATCTAGCCTCCTTTTAAAACTTTCCAGCGTTCCAGCACTTAATAAAAAGGTGCTAAGCTTGTTCCACTCGTCCACCACCCTATTTGTGAACCAGTTCCTTCCTATCTCCCTCCTAAACCTAAACTTATTCAACTTAAATCCGTTGCTCCGAGTCCTATCCTGCTCGGATATTATAAGAACTTTATCTATATCCCCTTTATTGATTCCTTTCACCCACTTAAATACTTCTATCATATCTCCCCGCACTCTTCGTCTTTCTAGGGAATGCAAGTGTGTTTCTTTAACCTATCCTGATATGGAAGGTTTCTAAGTCCCGGAATCATTTTCGTCATTTTTCGCTGCACCGACTCTAGTAAATTGATATCCATTCTATAATAAGTGCACCAGAACTGAACTGCATAATCAGGTGCAGCCTGACTAGCGCAAGATATAGTTGCAATAAGACCTCTACACTCTTTTTACTTACACTTCTAGATATAAAGCCTAATACTCTGTTTGCCTTATTTCGAACATTAACGCACTGTTTTCTAGGCCGTAGGTCCGGGCTTACAAGTACCCCTAAGTCTCTTTCACAAGTTGACCTTTCTAGGTTGATGTTGTTAAGGCTGTATACGTTGACAGTATTTGTTCTACCAATATTAAGTATGCTGCACTTGCTGGTGTTGAATTTCATTTGCCATTTCTCTGACCACTCCTACAGTGTATTTAAATCCTTCTATAGTGCATTTGCATCCTGCCCTGAGTTAATCTGCAGCCCTATTTTGGTGTCATCCGCAAACTTGCTTATGTCACTGCTGATCCCAGTATCTAGATCGTTTATATAGATTATGAACAAAAGTGGGCCCAGTACTGACCCCTGGGGAACCCCACTGGTTACACAGCCCCACTCAGATTTGACCCTCTGTGTTCTATCGGTGAGCCACGATTTTATCCAATTTAAAAATTTCCCCTCGATACCATGAGCCTTAATTTTTCTCAGAGGCCTCTGATGTGGTACTCTGTCAAACGCTTTGCTAAAGTCCAAGTAAATAACATCGTAATCATCATCATTATCTACTACAACGAAGAATTTCCTAAAAAAACGTCAGCAGATTTTTTACACAAGATTTTCCATTTGTAAACCAATGTTGAGAGTCGTAGATAAATTTGCTTATCTCTAAATGCGATCGAATGCTATTTGCTATAATTGATTCAATAAATTTCCCCACTACTGACGTCAAACTAATCGGCTGATAGTCTGGCACAACTCCCGTGTCTAATGATTTTGTAAATAAATTTACGAGGGGTCTGCTAATCTGTTCCTTACACTCTTTCAAGACTAGAGGGAAAATTTCATCCGGCCCTGGAGATTTTGTCTGCTTTAATTTATTTATGTTCTTAAGAACATCCTCTTTTCTGATAGTGATATTCTTTAATTTCTCTTCTTCATTTCCCTTAAATATCAGTTCCACCTCTGGAATTTCGTAGAGAATTTCTTCTGTGAAAATTATATAAAGTAGCTGTTCAATGCTTTGCTTATTTCCTCACTGTCATCGATCACTTCCCCTCTCCCTGACTTTAAAGGCCCAACTTTTCCTTAACCTTTGTCCTATATACCTGGAAAAATCCCTTGGGATTCTCCTTGGATAATCTCGCTATCCTGATTTCGTAGTCTCTCTTTGCTTTCCATACATTTTTCTTAACATTCCAAGATAGTTCATTATACCTATTTCTGAGCTGCTCCTCCCCTCTCTTTAATTTCTTATAAATTCCTTTCTTTATTCCTATGTCATGTGTAAGTTTTCTGGTCATCCACCTTGGTTCATTCTTATTTGACCTAATTCTTCTGTATGGTATATTTTGTCCTTGTGCCTTACGTAGTATACGAGTGAATATATTATAGTCATGATCAATTGTTGTGCCATCTGTGACCTCACCCTTTCCTACTGGGGACTGACCTGACTGACCTGACCTTCTTAACCCTTGATAATCTGCCAATCAAAAGTTTGGGACTCTGACCATATTGTCATTGTTTTTCGTTTCCCAATTTAGGGTGAACCTGATTTCTCTGTGATCACTGTTCCCTAGTTCTTCCCCTACTGTGATATCTCTCATAATATTTTCTTTATTTGTTAATACTAGGTCTAATATATTGTTACCTCTAGTAGGCTTTGTAATTAGTTGTTTCAAAAAATTGTCCTGTACTGCGTCTAGGAAGTCCTCAGATTCATAGTCATCTACAATGTGTTCCCAGTCAATATTTCTGAAGTTGAAATCCCCCATAATGCAAAGGTTGTTGTATCTTGTTGCCCTACTCATTTCCTGCTATATGGGCTTAGCTGCTTCTTTCCCAAGACTTGGGGGCCTGTAAATCACTCCCATAATTAGTTTTTCTCTTCCTTCCGCAATTTCTACCCATACAGACTTGGTTCCTATTTCACCCTTTATTGAATTATTAATATAACATTTTAATGTATCCCTGACGAAGAGTGCGACCCCTTCCCCTTTCCTACCTTCCCTGTCCTTATGAAAAAGGTTGTACCCTTCTATGTGGTACTCTGATAAAAAGTTCTTGCTCGCCAGATTCATCCAAGTTTCGGTGATTGCTATGATGCCTACATTCTTGGTACATACAACCGCTCTCAGCAAGTCTATTTTATTTCTAACGCTCCTACTGTTTGTATAGTATACATTTAAACCTACCCTTCCCTGGTCCTGTTTTACCCCTTGTCCTGAGTAACCACTTTTACTCCCCAGGACCTGCTTGTTTTTTGACTCCCATTTACCCTGACCTCTCTCTACTGGCGAACTCCTCCCCCCCCCCCCTTTGGAGTGACAATTTCATGCTCCAGGGATGCAGACAACGTCTTTACCCCCGCACGAGACAAGTGTACTCCGTCACGACTGCACAGTAGTAGTTGCCATAGAATGGTTGCCAGTTATTTATGAATGCCCAACCATTGCTTGACAATATTTTTCTAGTCGACAATTTATAGCAATTGCCCTGGATAGCCATTCACGACCAACTCCCCTTCTAGGCAAGACACCACATACTATCGGGATCCCTCCCCTGTCTCTAACCTTCCCCAGCGCTTCCCTATACCTTTTGAAAAGTTCCTCACTCCTAACCTTTCCTATGTCGTTACCTCCAACACTAAGACACACTACTGGATTGGTACCCGCCCCTGACAAAACCCTATCTATCCTCTGAGCTGCATGCCCTATCCCAGCCCCAGGAAAACACACCCTAGTCCTAAGTTTCCTATCTCTTGCACAAAAAGTTCTATCTAAGAACCTCACCTGGCTGTCCCCAACTACCACGACCTTGCCACTGGGCAGGGTCTGAACAATTGCCCTTTCTCTCCTGGCACCACATCGTCCTGCCTCTTCTCTTCCTCGTCCTGCCTCCTCTCCTCCTCGCCAGCTTCCTCCAACACTTGGTAGGGGTTACTGCACTCCACACCCTGGTCAGGTTTCCTGGGTCTGATCTTAGTCCCCTTGTGAAGGAACCACTCTCCACGCCTGTTCCTCCTTCGCAGGTATCCTGCTAGGCAGGACACCTACCTGAAGGAATTCATTCTTGAGGGCTTCGTTCTCCCCCTTTAACACGTCCATCTCTCTCCTCAACTGCTCCAGCTCACTTAACAAAGTAGCCAGGTTCTTCACACACCGTTCCTCTTCCCCCATAACACAACGATCCACGGCGGCCATTTCCTCTGTTCACTAACACGAGGGTGGCAAATTGTGATGGCAGCTGGTAGCAGACTATGATGGCAGATGGTGGCAGACTGTGATGGCAGATGGTGGCAAATTGTGATGGCAACTGGAGGTAGACTATGATAGCAGCTGGTGGCAGACTGTGATAGCAGATGGTGACAGACTGTGATGGAAGTTGGTGGTTGACTATGATGGCAGATGATGGCAAATTGTAATGGCAGATGATGGCAGAATATTATGACAGATGGTGACTGATTGTGATGGCAGCTGGTGGCAGAATTTGATGGCAGACGGTGACAGACTGTAATGGCAGATGGTGGCAGACTGTGATGGCAGATGGTGGCAGACTGTAATGGCAGTTGGTGGCAGACTGTAATAGCAGCTACAATCATAGTCTGCCTATAGCTGCTATTACAGTCTGCCACCATCTGTCATCACATTCTGCCACCATCTGCCAACAAAGTATGACACCATCTACCATCACAGTCTGCCACCAGCTGCTATCACAGTCTGCCACCATCTGCACATCACAGTCTGCCACCATATGCCATCAGAGTCTGCCACCATCTGCCACCACAGTCTGCCACCGGCTGCCATCATAGTCTGCCACCATCTGCCATCACTGTCTGCCACCAGCTGCCATTAGTCTGCCACCATCTGCCATCACAGTCTGTTATCAGCTGCTATGAGTCTGCCACCAGCTGCCACACAAGTGATCAGAGAACATAAACGAGAGTTGGCAAAAGTCTGATAAGTAAAAGAGAAAGTTATTTACTCTCA
>CAUDMG010002591.1:372500-407500 GCA_958450375.1 Homarus gammarus
TAGTGTTGTGTTATTGGTTGGTGTTGTGTTATTGGTTAGTGTTGTGTTATTGGTTGGTGTTGTGTTATTGGTTGGTGTTGTGTTATTGGTTAGTGTTGTGTTATTGGTTGGTGTTGTGTTATTGGTTGGTGTTGTGTTATTGGTTAGTGTTGTGTTATTGGTTAGTGTTGTGTTATTGGTTAGTGTTGTGTTATTGGTTGGTGTTGTGTTATTGGTTAGTGTTGTGTTATTGGTTAGTGTTGTGTTATTGGTTGGTGTTGTGTTATTGGTTAGTGTTGTGTTATTGGTTGGTGTTGTGTTATTGGTTGGTGTTGTGTTATTGGTTAGTGTTGTGTTATTGGTTGGTGTTGTGTTATTGGTTGGTGTTGTGTTATTGGTTGGTGTTGTGTTATTGGTTGGTGTTGTGTTATTGGTTAGTGTTGTGTTATTGGTTAGTGTTGTGTTATTGGTTGGTGTTGTGTTATTGGTTGGTGTTGTGTTATTGGTTAGTGTTGTGTTATTGGTTGGTGTTGTGTTATTGGTTAGTGTTGTGTTATTGGTTGGTGTTGTGTTATTGGTTGGTGTTGTGTTATTGGTTAGTGTTGTGTTATTGGTTGGTGTTGTGTTATTGGTTGGTGTTGTGTTATTGGTTAGTGTTGTGTTATTGGTTAGTGTTGTGTTATTGGTTAGTGTTGTGTTATTGGTTGGTGTTGTGTTATTGGTTAGTGTTGTGTTATTGGTTGGTGTTGTGTTATTGGTTGGTGTTGTGTTATTGGTTGGTGTTGTGTTATTGGTTGGTGTTGTCTTATTGGTTGGTGTTGTGTTATTGGTTGGTGTTGTGTTATTGGTTAGTGTTGTGTTATTGGTTAGTGTTGTGTTATTGGTTGGTGTTGTGTTATTGGTTAGTGTTGTGTTATTGGTTAGTGTTGTGTTATTGGTTGGTGTTGTGTTATTGGTTGGTGTTGTGTTATTGGTTGGTGTTGTGTTATTGGTTAGTGTTGTGTTATTGGTTAGTGTTGTGTTATTGGTTGGTGTTGTGTTATTGGTTGTGTTGTGTTATTGGTTAGTGTTGTGTTATTGGTTGGTGTTGTGTTATTGGTTAGTGTTGTGTTATTGGTTGGTGTTGTGTTATTGGTTAGTGTTGTGTTATTGGTTAGTGTTGTGTTATTGGTTGGTGTTGTGTTATTGGTTGGTGTTGTGTTATTGGTTAGTGTTGTGTTATTGGTTAGTGTTGTGTTATTGGTTAGTGTTGTGTTATTGGTTAGTGTTGTGTTATTGGTTAGTGTTGTGTTATTGGTTAGTGTTGTGTTATTGGTTAGTGTTGTGTTATTGGTTAGTGTTGTGTTATTGGTTGGTGTTGTGTTATTGGTTATTGTTGTGTTATTGGTTGGTGTTGTGTTATTGGTTGTTGTTGTGTTATTGGTTAGTGTTGTGCTATTGGTTGGTGTTGTGTTATTGGTTGGTGTTGTGTTATTGGTTAGTGTTGTGTTATTGGTTGGTGTTGTGTTATTGGTTGGTGTTGTGTTATTGGTTAGTGTTGTGTTATTGGTTGGTGTTGTGTTATTGGTTGTTGTTGTGTTATTGGTTAGTGTTGTGTTATTGGTTGGTGTTGTGTTATTGGTTGGTGTTGTGTTATTGGTTAGTGTTGTGTTATTGGTTGGTGTTGTGTTATTGGTTGGTGTTGTGTTATTGGTTGGTGTTGTGTTATTGGTTAGTGTTGTGTTATTGGTTAGTGTTGTGTTATTGGTTGGTGTTGTGTTATTGGTTGGTGTTGTGTTATTGGTTAGTGTTGTGTTATTGGTTGGTGTTGTGTTATTGGTTAGTGTTGTGTTATTGGTTGGTGTTGTGTTATTGGTTGGTGTTGTGTTATTGGTTGGTGTTGTGTTATTGGTTAGTGTTGTGTTATTGGTTGGTGTTGTGTTATTGGTTAGTGTTGTGTTATTGGTTGGTGTTGTGTTATTGGTTAGTGTTGTGTTATTGGTTAGTGTTGTGTTATTGGTTGGTGTTGTGTTATTGGTTGGTGTTGTGTTATTGGTTAGTGTTGTGTTATTGGTTGGTGTTGTGTTATTGGTTGGTGTTGTGTTATTGGTTAGTGTTGTGTTATTGGTTAGTGTTGTGTTATTGGTTAGTGTTGTGTTATTGGTTGGTGTTGTGTTATTGGTTGGTGTTGTGTTATTGGTTAGTGTTGTGTTATTGGTTAGTGTTGTGTTATTGGTTGGTGTTGTGTTATTGGTTAGTGTTGTGTTATTGGTTTGTGTTGTGTTATTGGTTTGTGTTGTGTTATTGGTTAGTGTTGTGTTATTGGTTGGTGTTGTGTTATTGGTTGGTGTTGTGTTATTGGTTAGTGTTGTGTTATTGGTTGGTGTTGTGTTATTGGTTAGTGTTGTGTTATTGGTTGGTGTTGTGTTATTGGTTGGTGTTGTGTTATTGGTTAGTGTTGTGTTATTGGTTGGTGTTGTGTTATTGGTTAGTGTTGTGTTATTGGTTGTGTTGTGTTATTGGTTAGTGTTGTGTTATTGGTTAGTGTTGTGTTATTGGTTAGTGTTGTGTTATTGGTTAGTGTTGTGTTATTGGTTAGTGTTGTGTTATTGGTTAGTGTTGTGTTATTGGTTGGTGTTGTGTTATTGGTTAGTGTTGTGTTATTGGTTGGTGTTGTGTTATTGGTTAGTGTTGTGTTATTGGTTAGTGTTGTGTTATTGGTTGGTGTTGTGTTATTGGTTAGTGTTGTGTTATTGGTTAGTGTTGTGTTATTGGTTGGTGTTGTGTTATTGGTTAGTGTTGTGTTATTGGTTAGTGTTGTGTTATTGGTTGGTGTTGTGTTATTGGTTAGTGTTGTGTTATTGTTTTGTTATTGGTGTGTTGTGTTATTGGTTAGTGTTGTGTTATTGGTTGGTGTTGTGTTATTGGTTGTGTTGTGTTATGGTTAGTGTTGTGTTATTGGTTGTGTTGTGTTATTGGTTAGTGTTGTGTTATTGGTTGGTGTTGTGTTATTGGTTGGTGTTGTGTTATTGGTTAGTGTTGTGTTATTGGTTAGTGTTGTGTTATTGGTTAGTGTTGTGTTATTGGTTAGTGTTGTGTTATTGGTTGGTGTTGTGTTATTGGTTAGTGTTGTGTTATTGGTTGGTGTTGTGTTATTGGTTAGTGTTGTGTTATTGGTTAGTGTTGTGTTATTGGTTAGTGTTGTGTTATTGGTTAGTGTTGTGTTATTGGTTGGTGTTGTGTTATTGGTTGGTGTTGTGTTATTGGTTGGTGTTGTGTTATTGGTTAGTGTTGTGTTATTGGTTGGTGTTGTGTTATTGGTTGGTGTTGTGTTATTGGTTAGTGTTGTGTTATTGGTTAGTGTTGTGTTATTGGTTAGTGTTGTGTTATTGGTTAGTGTTGTGTTATTGGTTAGTGTTGTGTTATTGGTTGGTGTTGTGTTATTGGTTGGTGTTGTGTTATTGGTTAGTGTTGTGTTATTGGTTGGTGTTGTGTTATTGGTTAGTGTTGTGTTATTGGTTAGTGTTGTGTTATTGGTTGGTGTTGTGTTATTGGTTAGTGTTGTGTTATTGGTTAGTGTTGTGTTATTGGTTAGTGTTGTGTTATTGGTTAGTGTTGTGTTATTGGTTAGTGTTGTGTTATTGGTTGGTGTTGTGTTATTGGTTAGTGTTGTGTTATTGGTTAGTGTTGTGTTATTGGTTAGTGTTGTGTTATTGGTTAGTGTTGTGTTATTGGTTAGTGTTGTGTTATTGGTTAGTGTTGTGTTATTGGTTAGTGTTGTGTTATTGGTTAGTGTTGTGTTATTGGTTGGTGTTGTGTTATTGGTTGGTGTTGTGTTATTGGTTAGTGTTGTGTTATTGGTTGGTGTTGTGTTATTGGTTAGTGTTGTGTTATTGGTTGGTGTTGTGTTATTGGTTGGTGTTGTGTTATTGGTTAGTGTTGTGTTATTGGTTGGTGTTGTGTTATTGGTTAGTGTTGTGTTATTGGTTAGTGTTGTGTTATTGGTTGGTGTTGTGTTATTGGTTAGTGTTGTGTTATTGGTTAGTGTTGTGTTATTGGTTGGTGTTGTGTTATTGGTTAGTGTTGTGTTATTGGTTAGTGTTGTGTTATTGGTTAGTGTTGTGTTATTGGTTAGTGTTGTGTTATTGGTTAGTGTTGTGTTATTGGTTAGTGTTGTGTTATTGGTTGGTGTTGTGTTATTGGTTAGTGTTGTGTTATTGGTTAGTGTTGTGTTATTGGTTGGTGTTGTGTTATTGGTTAGTGTTGTGTTATTGGTTGGTGTTGTGTTATTGGTTAGTGTTGTGTTATTGGTTGGTGTTGTGTTATTGGTTAGTGTTGTGTTATTGGTTAGTGTTGTGTTATTGGTTGGTGTTGTGTTATTGGTTAGTGTTGTGTTATTGGTTGGTGTTGTGTTATTGGTTGTGTTGTGTTATTGGTTGGTGTTGTGTTATTGGTTAGTGTTGTGTTATTGGTTGTGTTGTGTTATTGGTTAGTGTTGTGTTATTGGTTAGTGTTGTGTTATTGGTGTGTGTGTTATTGGTTAGTGTTGTGTTGTTGGTTGTGTTGTGTTTGGTTGTGTTGTGTTATTGGTTAGTGTTGTGTTATTGGTTAGTGTTGTGTTATTGGTTGGTGTTGTGTTATTGGTTAGTGTTGTGTTATTGGTTAGTGTTGTGTTATTGGTTAGTGTTGTGTTATTGGTTAGTGTTGTGTTATTGGTTAGTGTTGTGTTATTGGTTGGTGTTGTGTTATTGGTTGGTGTTGTGTTATTGGTTAGTGTTGTGTTATTGGTTGGTGTTGTGTTATTGGTTGGTGTTGTGTTATTGGTTAGTGTTGTGTTATTGGTTGGTGTTGTGTTATTGGTTAGTGTTGTGTTATTGGTTGGTGTTGTGTTATTGGTTGGTGTTGTGTTATTGGTTGGTGTTGTGTTATTGGTTAGTGTTGTGTTATTGGTTAGTGTTGTGTTATTGGTTAGTGTTGTGTTATTGGTTGGTGTTGTGTTATTGGTTGGTGTTGTGTTATTGGTTAGTGTTGTGTTATTGGTTAGTGTTGTGTTATTGGTTAGTGTTGTGTTATTGGTTAGTGTTGTGTTATTGGTTGGTGTTGTGTTATTGGTTAGTGTTGTGTTATTGGTTAGTGTTGTGTTATTGGTTAGTGTTGTGTTATTGGTTAGTGTTGTGTTATTGGTTAGTGTTGTGTTATTGGTTAGTGTTGTGTTATTGGTTAGTGTTGTGTTATTGGTTGGTGTTGTGTTATTGGTTAGTGTTGTGTTATTGGTTAGTGTTGTGTTATTGGTTGGTGTTGTGTTATTGGTTAGTGTTGTGTTATTGGTTGGTGTTGTGTTATTGGTTAGTGTTGTGTTATTGGTTAGTGTTGTGTTATTGGTTAGTGTTGTGTTATTGGTTAGTGTTGTGTTATTGGTTAGTGTTGTGTTATTGGTTAGTGTTGTGTTATTGGTTAGTGTTGTGTTATTGGTTTGTGTTGTGTTATTGGTTAGTGTTGTGTTATTGGTTGGTGTTGTGTTATTGGTTGGTGTTGTGTTATTGGTTGGTGTTGTGTTATTGGTTAGTGTTGTGTTATTGGTTAGTGTTGTGTTATTGGTTGGTGTTGTGTTATTGGTTAGTGTTGTGTTATTGGTTGGTGTTGTGTTATTGGTTAGTGTTGTGTTATTGGTTGGTGTTGTGTTATTGGTTGGTGTTGTGTTATTGGTTAGTGTTGTGTTATTGGTTGGTGTTGTGTTATTGGTTAGTGTTGTGTTATTGGTTAGTGTTGTGTTATTGGTTAGTGTTGTGTTATTGGTTAGTGTTGTGTTATTGGTTGGTGTTGTGTTATTGGTTAGTGTTGTGTTATTGGTTAGTGTTGTGTTATTGGTTAGTGTTGTGTTATTGGTTAGTGTTGTGTTATTGGTTGGTGTTGTGTTATTGGTTAGTGTTGTGTTATTGGTTAGTGTTGTGTTATTGGTTAGTGTTGTGTTATTGGTTAGTGTTGTGTTATTGGTTAGTGTTGTGTTATTGGTTGGTGTTGTGTTATTGGTTGGTGTTGTGTTATTGGTTGTGTTGTGTTATTGGTTAGTGTTGTGTTATTGGTTGTGTTGTGTTATTGGTTGGTGTTGTGTTATTGGTTAGTGTTGTGTTATTGGTTGGTGTTGTGTTATTGGTTGGTGTTGTGTTATTGGTTAGTGTTGTGTTATTGGTTGGTGTTGTGTTATTGGTTAGTGTTGTGTTATTGGTTAGTGTTGTGTTATTGGTTAGTGTTGTGTTATTGGTTAGTGTTGTGTTATTGGTTGGTGTTGTGTTATTGGTTGGTGTTGTGTTATTGGTTAGTGTTGTGTTATTGGTTAGTGTTGTGTTATTGGTTAGTGTTGTGTTATTGGTTAGTGTTGTGTTATTGGTTAGTGTTGTGTTATTGGTTGGTGTTGTGTTATTGGTTGGTGTTGTGTTATTGGTTAGTGTTGTGTTATTGGTTGGTGTTGTGTTATTGGTTAGTGTTGTGTTATTGGTTGGTGTTGTGTTATTGGTTGGTGTTGTGTTATTGGTTAGTGTTGTGTTATTGGTTGGTGTTGTGTTATTGGTTGGTGTTGTGTTATTGGTTAGTGTTGTGTTATTGGTTAGTGTTGTGTTATTGGTTAGTGTTGTGTTATTGGTTGGTGTTGTGTTATTGGTTAGTGTTGTGTTATTGGTTAGTGTTGTGTTATTGGTTAGTGTTGTGTTATTGGTTGGTGTTGTGTTATTGGTTAGTGTTGTGTTATTGGTTAGTGTTGTGTTATTGGTTAGTGTTGTGTTATTGGTTAGTGTTGTGTTATTGGTTGGTGTTGTGTTATTGGTTGGTGTTGTGTTATTGGTTAGTGTTGTGTTATTGGTTAGTGTTGTGTTATTGGTTAGTGTTGTGTTATTGGTTAGTGTTGTGTTATTGGTTGGTGTTGTGTTATTGGTTAGTGTTGTGTTATTGGTTAGTGTTGTGTTATTGGTTGGTGTTGTGTTATTGGTTGGTGTTGTGTTATTGGTTAGTGTTGTGTTATTGGTTAGTGTTGTGTTATTGGTTAGTGTTGTGTTATTGGTTGGTGTTGTGTTATTGGTTGGTGTTGTGTTATTGGTTAGTGTTGTGTTATTGGTTAGTGTTGTGTTATTGGTTGTGTTGTGTTATTGGTTGGTGTTGTGTTATTGGTTGGTGTTGTGTTATTGGTTAGTGTTGTGTTATTGGTTAGTGTTGTGTTATTGGTTAGTGTTGTGTTATTGGTTAGTGTTGTGTTATTGGTTGGTGTTGTGTTATTGGTTGGTGTTGTGTTATTGGTTAGTGTTGTGTTATTGGTTGGTGTTGTGTTATTGGTTAGTGTTGTGTTATTGGTTAGTGTTGTGTTATTGGTTGGTGTTGTGTTATTGGTTAGTGTTGTGTTATTGGTTAGTGTTGTGTTATTGGTTGGTGTTGTGTTATTGGTTGGTGTTGTGTTATTGGTTAGTGTTGTGTTATTGGTTAGTGTTGTGTTATTGGTTGGTGTTGTGTTATTGGTTAGTGTTGTGTTATTGGTTAGTGTTGTGTTATTGGTTAGTGTTGTGTTATTGGTTAGTGTTGTGTTATTGGTTAGTGTTGTGTTATTGGTTAGTGTTGTGTTATTGGTTAGTGTTGTGTTATTGGTTAGTGTTGTGTTATTGGTTAGTGTTGTGTTATTGGTTAGTGTTGTGTTATTGGTTGGTGTTGTGTTATTGGTTGGTGTTGTGTTATTGGTTAGTGTTGTGTTATTGGTTAGTGTTGTGTTATTGGTTAGTGTTGTGTTATTGGTTAGTGTTGTGTTATTGGTTGGTGTTGTGTTATTGGTTGGTGTTGTGTTATTGGTTGGTGTTGTGTTATTGGTTAGTGTTGTGTTATTGGTTAGTGTTGTGTTATTGGTTAGTGTTGTGTTATTGGTTAGTGTTGTGTTATTGGTTGGTGTTGTGTTATTGGTTAGTGTTGTGTTATTGGTTGGTGTTGTGTTATTGGTTGGTGTTGTGTTATTGGTTAGTGTTGTGTTATTGGTTAGTGTTGTGTTATTGGTTAGTGTTGTGTTATTGGTTAGTGTTGTGTTATTGGTTGGTGTTGTGTTATTGGTTGGTGTTGTGTTATTGGTTAGTGTTGTGTTATTGGTTAGTGTTGTGTTATTGGTTAGTGTTGTGTTATTGGTTAGTGTTGTGTTATTGGTTGGTGTTGTGTTATTGGTTGGTGTTGTGTTATTGGTTAGTGTTGTGTTATTGGTTGGTGTTGTGTTATTGGTTAGTGTTGTGTTATTGGTTGGTGTTGTGTTATTGGTTGGTGTTGTGTTATTGGTTAGTGTTGTGTTATTGGTTGGTGTTGTGTTATTGGTTAGTGTTGTGTTATTGGTTGGTGTTGTGTTATTGGTTGGTGTTGTGTTATTGGTTAGTGTTGTGTTATTGGTTGGTGTTGTGTTATTGGTTGGTGTTGTGTTATTGGTTAGTGTTGTGTTATTGGTTGGTGTTGTGTTATTGGTTAGTGTTGTGTTATTGGTTGGTGTTGTGTTATTGGTTGGTGTTGTGTTATTGGTTAGTGTTGTGTTATTGGTTAGTGTTGTGTTATTGGTTGGTGTTGTGTTATTGGTTAGTGTTGTGTTATTGGTTAGTGTTGTGTTATTGGTTAGTGTTGTGTTATTGGTTAGTGTTGTGTTATTGGTTAGTGTTGTGTTATTGGTTGGTGTTGTGTTATTGGTTGGTGTTGTGTTATTGGTTAGTGTTGTGTTATTGGTTAGTGTTGTGTTATTGGTTAGTGTTGTGTTATTGGTTGGTGTTGTGTTATTGGTTGGTGTTGTGTTATTGGTTAGTGTTGTGTTATTGGTTGGTGTTGTGTTATTGGTTGGTGTTGTGTTATTGGTTAGTGTTGTGTTATTGGTTGGTGTTGTGTTATTGGTTAGTGTTGTGTTATTGGTTAGTGTTGTGTTATTGGTTGGTGTTGTGTTATTGGTTAGTGTTGTGTTATTGGTTGGTGTTGTGTTATTGGTTAGTGTTGTGTTATTGGTTAGTGTTGTGTTATTGGTTGGTGTTGTGTTATTGGTTAGTGTTGTGTTATTGGTTAGTGTTGTGTTATTGGTTAGTGTTGTGTTATTGGTTAGTGTTGTGTTATTGGTTAGTGTTGTGTTATTGGTTAGTGTTGTGTTATTGGTTAGTGTTGTGTTATTGGTTAGTGTTGTGTTATTGGTTAGTGTTGTGTTATTGGTTGGTGTTGTGTTATTGGTTGGTGTTGTGTTATTGGTTAGTGTTGTGTTATTGGTTGGTGTTGTGTTATTGGTTGGTGTTGTGTTATTGGTTAGTGTTGTGTTATTGGTTAGTGTTGTGTTATTGGTTGGTGTTGTGTTATTGGTTAGTGTTGTGTTATTGGTTGGTGTTGTGTTATTGGTTGGTGTTGTGTTATTGGTTAGTGTTGTGTTATTGGTTAGTGTTGTGTTATTGGTTGGTGTTGTGTTATTGGTTGTGTTGTGTTATTGGTTAGTGTTGTGTTATTGGTTGGTGTTGTGTTATTGGTTAGTGTTGTGTTATTGGTTAGTGTTGTGTTATTGGTTAGTGTTGTGTTATTGGTTAGTGTTGTGTTATTGGTTAGTGTTGTGTTATTGGTTAGTGTTGTGTTATTGGTTGTGTTGTGTTATTGGTTGGTGTTGTGTTATTGGTTGGTGTTGTGTTATTGGTTAGTGTTGTGTTATTGGTTAGTGTTGTGTTATTGGTTAGTGTTGTGTTATTGGTTAGTGTTGTGTTATTGGTTGGTGTTGTGTTATTGGTTGGTGTTGTGTTATTGGTTAGTGTTGTGTTATTGGTTGGTGTTGTGTTATTGGTTGGTGTTGTGTTATTGGTTAGTGTTGTGTTATTGGTTAGTGTTGTGTTATTGGTTAGTGTTGTGTTATTGGTTAGTGTTGTGTTATTGGTTGGTGTTGTGTTATTGGTTGGTGTTGTGTTATTGGTTGGTGTTGTGTTATTGGTTAGTGTTGTGTTATTGGTTAGTGTTGTGTTATTGGTTAGTGTTGTGTTATTGGTTAGTGTTGTGTTATTGGTTGGTGTTGTGTTATTGGTTGGTGTTGTGTTATTGGTTAGTGTTGTGTTATTGGTTGGTGTTGTGTTATTGGTTAGTGTTGTGTTATTGGTTAGTGTTGTGTTATTGGTTGGTGTTGTGTTATTGGTTAGTGTTGTGTTATTGGTTGGTGTTGTGTTATTGGTTAGTGTTGTGTTATTGGTTGGTGTTGTGTTATTGGTTAGTGTTGTGTTATTGGTTAGTGTTGTGTTATTGGTTGGTGTTGTGTTATTGGTTGGTGTTGTGTTATTGGTTAGTGTTGTGTTATTGGTTGGTGTTGTGTTATTGGTTAGTGTTGTGTTATTGGTTGGTGTTGTGTTATTGGTTAGTGTTGTGTTATTGGTTAGTGTTGTGTTATTGGTTGGTGTTGTGTTATTGGTTAGTGTTGTGTTATTGGTTGGTGTTGTGTTATTGGTTAGTGTTGTGTTATTGGTTAGTGTTGTGTTATTGGTTAGTGTTGTGTTATTGGTTAGTGTTGTGTTATTGGTTGGTGTTGTGTTATTGGTTGGTGTTGTGTTATTGGTTAGTGTTGTGTTATTGGTTGGTGTTGTGTTATTGGTTAGTGTTGTGTTATTGGTTGTGTTGTGTTATTGGTTGGTGTTGTGTTATTGGTTAGTGTTGTGTTATTGGTTGGTGTTGTGTTATTGGTTGGTGTTGTGTTATTGGTTAGTGTTGTGTTATTGGTTAGTGTTGTGTTATTGGTTAGTGTTGTGTTATTGGTTGGTGTTGTGTTATTGGTTAGTGTTGTGTTATTGGTTAGTGTTGTGTTATTGGTTAGTGTTGTGTTATTGGTTGGTGTTGTGTTATTGGTTAGTGTTGTGTTATTGGTTAGTGTTGTGTTATTGGTTAGTGTTGTGTTATTGGTTAGTGTTGTGTTATTGGTTGGTGTTGTGTTATTGGTTGGTGTTGTGTTATTGGTTAGTGTTGTGTTATTGGTTAGTGTTGTGTTATTGGTTAGTGTTGTGTTATTGGTTGGTGTTGTGTTATTGGTTAGTGTTGTGTTATTGGTTAGTGTTGTGTTATTGGTTGGTGTTGTGTTATTGGTTGGTGTTGTGTTATTGGTTAGTGTTGTGTTATTGGTTAGTGTTGTGTTATTGGTTGGTGTTGTGTTATTGGTTGGTGTTGTGTTATTGGTTGGTGTTGTGTTATTGGTTAGTGTTGTGTTATTGGTTAGTGTTGTGTTATTGGTTGGTGTTGTGTTATTGGTTGGTGTTGTGTTATTGGTTGGTGTTGTGTTATTGGTTAGTGTTGTGTTATTGGTTAGTGTTGTGTTATTGGTTAGTGTTGTGTTATTGGTTAGTGTTGTGTTATTGGTTGGTGTTGTGTTATTGGTTAGTGTTGTGTTATTGGTTGGTGTTGTGTTATTGGTTAGTGTTGTGTTATTGGTTAGTGTTGTGTTATTGGTTGGTGTTGTGTTATTGGTTAGTGTTGTGTTATTGGTTAGTGTTGTGTTATTGGTTGGTGTTGTGTTATTGGTTGGTGTTGTGTTATTGGTTAGTGTTGTGTTATTGGTTAGTGTTGTGTTATTGGTTGTGTTGTGTTATTGGTTAGTGTTGTGTTATTGGTTAGTGTTGTGTTATTGGTTAGTGTTGTGTTATTGGTTAGTGTTGTGTTATTGGTTAGTGTTGTGTTATTGGTTAGTGTTGTGTTATTGGTTAGTGTTGTGTTATTGGTTAGTGTTGTGTTATTGGTTAGTGTTGTGTTATTGGTTAGTGTTGTGTTATTGGTTGGTGTTGTGTTATTGGTTGGTGTTGTGTTATTGGTTAGTGTTGTGTTATTGGTTAGTGTTGTGTTATTGGTTAGTGTTGTGTTATTGGTTAGTGTTGTGTTATTGGTTGGTGTTGTGTTATTGGTTGGTGTTGTGTTATTGGTTGGTGTTGTGTTATTGGTTAGTGTTGTGTTATTGGTTAGTGTTGTGTTATTGGTTAGTGTTGTGTTATTGGTTAGTGTTGTGTTATTGGTTGGTGTTGTGTTATTGGTTAGTGTTGTGTTATTGGTTGGTGTTGTGTTATTGGTTAGTGTTGTGTTATTGGTTAGTGTTGTGTTATTGGTTAGTGTTGTGTTATTGGTTAGTGTTGTGTTATTGGTTAGTGTTGTGTTATTGGTTGGTGTTGTGTTATTGGTTGGTGTTGTGTTATTGGTTAGTGTTGTGTTATTGGTTAGTGTTGTGTTATTGGTTAGTGTTGTGTTATTGGTTAGTGTTGTGTTATTGGTTGGTGTTGTGTTATTGGTTGGTGTTGTGTTATTGGTTAGTGTTGTGTTATTGGTTGGTGTTGTGTTATTGGTTAGTGTTGTGTTATTGGTTGGTGTTGTGTTATTGGTTGGTGTTGTGTTATTGGTTAGTGTTGTGTTATTGGTTGGTGTTGTGTTATTGGTTAGTGTTGTGTTATTGGTTGGTGTTGTGTTATTGGTTGGTGTTGTGTTATTGGTTAGTGTTGTGTTATTGGTTGGTGTTGTGTTATTGGTTGGTGTTGTGTTATTGGTTAGTGTTGTGTTATTGGTTGGTGTTGTGTTATTGGTTAGTGTTGTGTTATTGGTTGGTGTTGTGTTATTGGTTAGTGTTGTGTTATTGGTTAGTGTTGTGTTATTGGTTGGTGTTGTGTTATTGGTTGGTGTTGTGTTATTGGTTAGTGTTGTGTTATTGGTTAGTGTTGTGTTATTGGTTAGTGTTGTGTTATTGGTTAGTGTTGTGTTATTGGTTGGTGTTGTGTTATTGGTTGGTGTTGTGTTATTGGTTAGTGTTGTGTTATTGGTTGGTGTTGTGTTATTGGTTAGTGTTGTGTTATTGGTTGGTGTTGTGTTATTGGTTGGTGTTGTGTTATTGGTTAGTGTTGTGTTATTGGTTGGTGTTGTGTTATTGGTTGGTGTTGTGTTATTGGTTAGTGTTGTGTTATTGGTTGGTGTTGTGTTATTGGTTAGTGTTGTGTTATTGGTTAGTGTTGTGTTATTGGTTGGTGTTGTGTTATTGGTTAGTGTTGTGTTATTGGTTGGTGTTGTGTTATTGGTTAGTGTTGTGTTATTGGTTAGTGTTGTGTTATTGGTTGGTGTTGTGTTATTGGTTGGTGTTGTGTTATTGGTTAGTGTTGTGTTATTGGTTAGTGTTGTGTTATTGGTTAGTGTTGTGTTATTGGTTAGTGTTGTGTTATTGGTTAGTGTTGTGTTATTGGTTAGTGTTGTGTTATTGGTTAGTGTTGTGTTATTGGTTAGTGTTGTGTTATTGGTTAGTGTTGTGTTATTGGTTGGTGTTGTGTTATTGGTTGGTGTTGTGTTATTGGTTAGTGTTGTGTTATTGGTTAGTGTTGTGTTATTGGTTGGTGTTGTGTTATTGGTTAGTGTTGTGTTATTGGTTGGTGTTGTGTTATTGGTTGGTGTTGTGTTATTGGTTAGTGTTGTGTTATTGGTTAGTGTTGTGTTATTGGTTAGTGTTGTGTTATTGGTTGGTGTTGTGTTATTGGTTGGTGTTGTGTTATTGGTTAGTGTTGTGTTATTGGTTAGTGTTGTGTTATTGGTTAGTGTTGTGTTATTGGTTAGTGTTGTGTTATTGGTTGTGTTGTGTTATTGGTTAGTGTTGTGTTATTGGTTGGTGTTGTGTTATTGGTTTGTGTTGTGTTATTGGTTAGTGTTGTGTTATTGGTTAGTGTTGTGTTATTGGTTAGTGTTGTGTTATTGGTTAGTGTTGTGTTATTGGTTGGTGTTGTGTTATTGGTTGGTGTTGTGTTATTGGTTGGTGTTGTGTTATTGGTTAGTGTTGTGTTATTGGTTAGTGTTGTGTTATTGGTTAGTGTTGTGTTATTGGTTAGTGTTGTGTTATTGGTTGGTGTTGTGTTATTGGTTGGTGTTGTGTTATTGGTTAGTGTTGTGTTATTGGTTGGTGTTGTGTTATTGGTTAGTGTTGTGTTATTGGTTGGTGTTGTGTTATTGGTTGGTGTTGTGTTATTGGTTAGTGTTGTGTTATTGGTTGGTGTTGTGTTATTGGTTAGTGTTGTGTTATTGGTTGGTGTTGTGTTATTGGTTGGTGTTGTGTTATTGGTTAGTGTTGTGTTATTGGTTGGTGTTGTGTTATTGGTTGGTGTTGTGTTATTGGTTAGTGTTGTGTTATTGGTTGGTGTTGTGTTATTGGTTAGTGTTGTGTTATTGGTTAGTGTTGTGTTATTGGTTAGTGTTGTGTTATTGGTTGGTGTTGTGTTATTGGTTGGTGTTGTGTTATTGGTTGGTGTTGTGTTATTGGTTAGTGTTGTGTTATTGGTTAGTGTTGTGTTATTGGTTAGTGTTGTGTTATTGGTTAGTGTTGTGTTATTGGTTAGTGTTGTGTTATTGGTTAGTGTTGTGTTATTGGTTAGTGTTGTGTTATTGGTTAGTGTTGTGTTATTGGTTGGTGTTGTGTTATTGGTTGGTGTTGTGTTATTGGTTGGTGTTGTGTTATTGGTTGGTGTTGTGTTATTGGTTGGTGTTGTGTTATTGGTTAGTGTTGTGTTATTGGTTAGTGTTGTGTTATTGGTTGGTGTTGTGTTATTGGTTAGTGTTGTGTTATTGGTTAGTGTTGTGTTATTGGTTAGTGTTGTGTTATTGGTTAGTGTTGTGTTATTGGTTAGTGTTGTGTTATTGGTTAGTGTTGTGTTATTGGTTGGTGTTGTGTTATTGGTTAGTGTTGTGTTATTGGTTAGTGTTGTGTTATTGGTTAGTGTTGTGTTATTGGTTGTGTTGTGTTATTGGTTAGTGTTGTGTTATTGGTTAGTGTTGTGTTATTGGTTAGTGTTGTGTTATTGGTTAGTGTTGTGTTATTGGTTAGTGTTGTGTTATTGGTTAGTGTTGTGTTATTGGTTAGTGTTGTGTTATTGGTTGGTGTTGTGTTATTGGTTAGTGTTGTGTTATTGGTTAGTGTTGTGTTATTGGTTAGTGTTGTGTTATTGGTTAGTGTTGTGTTATTGGTTGGTGTTGTGTTATTGGTTGGTGTTGTGTTATTGGTTAGTGTTGTGTTATTGGTTGGTGTTGTGTTATTGGTTAGTGTTGTGTTATTGGTTGGTGTTGTGTTATTGGTTGGTGTTGTGTTATTGGTTGGTGTTGTGTTATTGGTTGGTGTTGTGTTATTGGTTGGTGTTGTGTTATTGGTTAGTGTTGTGTTATTGGTTAGTGTTGTGTTATTGGTTAGTGTTGTGTTATTGGTTAGTGTTGTGTTATTGGTTAGTGTTGTGTTATTGGTTAGTGTTGTGTTATTGGTTAGTGTTGTGTTATTGGTTAGTGTTGTGTTATTGGTTAGTGTTGTGTTATTGGTTAGTGTTGTGTTATTGGTTAGTGTTGTGTTATTGGTTAGTGTTGTGTTATTGGTTAGTGTTGTGTTATTGGTTGGTGTTGTGTTATTGGTTAGTGTTGTGTTATTGGTTGGTGTTGTGTTATTGGTTGGTGTTGTGTTATTGGTTAGTGTTGTGTTATTGGTTGGTGTTGTGTTATTGGTTAGTGTTGTGTTATTGGTTGGTGTTGTGTTATTGGTTGGTGTTGTGTTATTGGTGGGTGTTGTGTTATTGGTTGGTGTTGTGTTATTGGTTGGTGTTGTGTTATTGGTTAGTGTTGTGTTATTGGTTAGTGTTGTGTTATTGGTTGGTGTTGTGTTATTGGTTAGTGTTGTGTTATTGGTTAGTGTTGTGTTATTGGTTAGTGTTGTGTTATTGGTTAGTGTTGTGTTATTGGTTAGTGTTGTGTTATTGGTTAGTGTTGTGTTATTGGTTAGTGTTGTGTTATTGGTTAGTGTTGTGTTATTGGTTAGTGTTGTGTTATTGGTTAGTGTTGTGTTATTGGTTAGTGTTGTGTTATTGGTTAGTGTTGTGTTATTGGTTGGTGTTGTGTTATTGGTTGGTGTTGTGTTATTGGTTAGTGTTGTGTTATTGGTTGGTGTTGTGTTATTGGTTAGTGTTGTGTTATTGGTTGGTGTTGTGTTATTGGTTGGTGTTGTGTTATTGGTTGGTGTTGTGTTATTGGTTGGTGTTGTGTTATTGGTTGTGTTGTGTTATTGGTTTGTGTTGTGTTATTGGTTAGTGTTGTGTTATTGGTTAGTGTTGTGTTATTGGTTGGTGTTGTGTTATTGGTTAGTGTTGTGTTATTGGTTAGTGTTGTGTTATTGGTTGGTGTTGTGTTATTGGTTAGTGTTGTGTTATTGGTTAGTGTTGTGTTATTGGTTGGTGTTGTGTTATTGGTTGGTGTTGTGTTATTGGTTGGTGTTGTGTTATTGGTTAGTGTTGTGTTATTGGTTAGTGTTGTGTTATTGGTTAGTGTTGTGTTATTGGTTAGTGTTGTGTTATTGGTTAGTGTTGTGTTATTGGTTAGTGTTGTGTTATTGGTTAGTGTTGTGTTATTGGTTAGTGTTGTGTTATTGGTTAGTGTTGTGTTATTGGTTAGTGTTGTGTTATTGGTTAGTGTTGTGTTATTGGTTAGTGTTGTGTTATTGGTTAGTGTTGTGTTATTGGTTAGTGTTGTGTTATTGGTTAGTGTTGTGTTATTGGTTGGTGTTGTGTTATTGGTTGGTGTTGTGTTATTGGTTAGTGTTGTGTTATTGGTTGGTGTTGTGTTATTGGTTAGTGTTGTGTTATTGGTTGGTGTTGTGTTATTGGTTAGTGTTGTGTTATTGGTTGGTGTTGTGTTATTGGTTGGTGTTGTGTTATTGGTTGGTGTTGTGTTATTGGTTGGTGTTGTGTTATTGGTTAGTGTTGTGTTATTGGTTAGTGTTGTGTTATTGGTTGGTGTTGTGTTATTGGTTGGTGTTGTGTTATTGGTTGGTGTTGTGTTATTGGTTAGTGTTGTGTTATTGGTTAGTGTTGTGTTATTGGTTGGTGTTGTGTTATTGGTTAGTGTTGTGTTATTGGTTGGTGTTGTGTTATTGGTTAGTGTTGTGTTATTGGTTAGTGTTGTGTTATTGGTTAGTGTTGTGTTATTGGTTAGTGTTGTGTTATTGGTTAGTGTTGTGTTATTGGTTAGTGTTGTGTTATTGGTTGGTGTTGTGGTATTGGTTAGTGTTGTGTTATTGGTTAGTGTTGTGTTATTGGTTAGTGTTGTATTATTGGTTAGTGTTGTGTTTTTGGTTGGTGTTGTGTTATTGGTTAGTGTTGTGTTATTGGTTAGTGTTGTGTAATTGGTTGGTGTTGTGTTATTGGTTGGTGTTGTGTTATTGGTTAGTGTTGTGTTATTGGTTAGTGTTGTGTTATTGGTTGGTGTTGTGTTATTGGTTGGTGTTGTGTTATTGGTTGGTGTTGTGTTATTGGTTAGTGTTGTGTTATTGGTTAGTGTTGTGTTATTGGTTAGTGTTGTGTTATTGGTTGGAGTTGTGTTATTGGTTGGTGTTGTGTTATTGGTGAGTGTTGTGTTATTGGTTAGTGTTGTGTTATTGGTTAGTGTTGTGTTATTGGTTAGTGTTGTGTTATTGGTTGGTGTTGTGTTATTGGTTGGTGTTGTGTTATTGGTTAGTGTTGTGTTATTGGTTGGTGTTGTGTTATTGGTTAGTGTTGTGTTATTGGTTAGTGTTGTGTTATTGGTTGGTGTTGTGTTATTGGTTAGTGTTGTGTTATTGGTTAGTGTTGTGTTATTGGTTGGTGTTGTGTTATTGGTTGGTGTTGTGTTATTGGTTAGTGTTGTGTTATTGGTTAGTGTTGTGTTATTGGTTGGTGTTGTGTTATTGGTTGGTGTTGTGTTATTGGTTAGTGTTGTGTTATTGGTTAGTGTTGTGTTATTGGTTAGTGTTGTGTTATTGGTTAGTGTTGTGTTATTAGTTAGTGTTGTGTTAGTGGTTAGTGTTGTGTTATTGGTTAGTGTTGTGTTATTGGTTAGTGTTGTGTTATTGGTTGGTGTTGTGTTATTGGTTGGTGTTGTGTTATTGGTTGGTGTTGTGTTATTGGTTAGTGTTGTGTTATTGGTTAGTGTTGTGTTATTGGTTAGTGTTGTGTTATTGGTTAGTGTTGTGTTATTGGTTGGTGTTGTGTTATTGGTTGGTGTTGTGTTATTGGTTGGTGTTGTGTTATTGGTTAGTGTTGTGTTATTGGTTAGTGTTGTGTTATTGGTTAGTGTTGTGTTATTGGTTAGTGTTGTGTTATTGGTTGGTGTTGTGTTATTGGTTAGTGTTGTGTTATTGGTTGGTGTTGTGTTATTGGTTGGTGTTGTGTTATTGGTTAGTGCTGTGTTATTCGTTAGTGTTGTGTTATTGGTTAGTGTTGTGTTATTGGTTAGTGCTGTGTTTTTGGTTGGTGTTGTGTTATTGGTTGGTGTTGTGTTATTGGTTGGTGTTGTGTTATTGGTTAGTGTTGTGTTATTGGTTAGTGTTGTGTTATTGGTTAGTGTTGTGTTATTGGTTAGTGTTGTGTTATTCGTTGGTGTTGTGTTATTGGTTGGTGTTGTGTTATTGGTTAGTGTTGTGTTATTGGTTGGTGTTGTGTTATTGGTTAGTGTTGTGTTATTGGTTGGTGTTGTGTTATTGGTTGGTGTTGTGTTATTGGTTAGTGTTGTGTTATTGGTTGGTGTTGTGTTATTGGTTAGTGTTGTGTTATTGGTTGGTGTTGTGTTATTGGTTGGTGTTGTGTTATTGGTTAGTGTTGTGTTATTGGTTGGTGTTGTGTTATTGGTGGGTTTTGTGTTATTGGTTAGTGTTGTGTTATTGGTTGGTGTTGTGTTATTGGTTAGTGTTGTGTTATTGGTTAGTGTTGTGTTATTGGTTAGTGTTGTGTTATTGGTTGGTGTTGTGTTATTGGTTGGTGTTGTGTTATTGGTTGGTGTTGTGTTATTGGTTAGTGTTGTGTTATTGGTTAGTGTTGTGTTATTGGTTAGTGTTGTGTTATTGGTTAGTGTTGTGTTATTGGTTAGTGTTGTGTTATTGGTTAGTGTTGTGTTATTGGTTAGTGTTGTGTTATTGGTTAGTGTTGTGTTATTGGTTGGTGTTGTGTTATTGGTTGGTGTTGTGTTATTGGTTGGTGTTGTGTTATTGGTTGGTGTTGTGTTATTGGTTGGTGTTGTGTTATTGGTTAGTGTTGTGTTATTGGTTAGTGTTGTGTTATTGGTTGGTGTTGTGTTATTGGTTAGTGTTGTGTTATTGGTTAGTGTTGTGTTATTGGTTAGTGTTGTGTTATTGGTTAGTGTTGTGTTATTGGTTAGTGTTGTGTTATTGGTTAGTGTTGTGTTATTGGTTGGTGTTGTGTTATTGGTTAGTGTTGTGTTATTGGTTAGTGTTGTGTTATTGGTTAGTGTTGTGTTATTGGTTAGTGTTGTGTTATTGGTTAGTGTTGTGTTATTGGTTAGTGTTGTGTTATTGGTTAGTGTTGTGTTATTGGTTAGTGTTGTGTTATTGGTTAGTGTTGTGTTATTGGTTAGTGTTGTGTTATTGGTTAGTGTTGTGTTATTGGTTAGTGTTGTGTTATTGGTTAGTGTTGTGTTATTGGTTAGTGTTGTGTTATTGGTTAGTGTTGTGTTATTGGTTAGTGTTGTGTTATTGGTTGGTGTTGTGTTATTGGTTGGTGTTGTGTTATTGGTTAGTGTTGTGTTATTGGTTGGTGTTGTGTTATTGGTTAGTGTTGTGTTATTGGTTGGTGTTGTGTTATTGGTTGGTGTTGTGTTATTGGTTGGTGTTGTGTTATTGGTTGGTGTTGTGTTATTGGTTGTGTTGTGTTATTGGTTAGTGTTGTGTTATTGGTTAGTGTTGTGTTATTGGTTAGTGTTGTGTTATTGGTTAGTGTTGTGTTATTGGTTAGTGTTGTGTTATTGGTTAGTGTTGTGTTATTGGTTAGTGTTGTGTTATTGGTTAGTGTTGTGTTATTGGTTAGTGTTGTGTTATTGGTTAGTGTTGTGTTATTGGTTAGTGTTGTGTTATTGGTTAGTGTTGTGTTATTGGTTAGTGTTGTGTTATTGGTTGGTGTTGTGTTATTGGTTAGTGTTGTGTTATTGGTTGGTGTTGTGTTATTGGTTGGTGTTGTGTTATTGGTTAGTGTTGTGTTATTGGTTGGTGTTGTGTTATTGGTTAGTGTTGTGTTATTGGTTGGTGCTGTGTTATTGGTTGGTGTTGTGTTATTGGTTGGTGTTGTGTTATTGGTTGGTGTTGTGTTATTGGTTGGTGTTGTGTTATTGGTTAGTGTTGTGTTATTGGTTAGTGTTGTGTTATTGGTTAGTGTTGTGTTATTGGTTAGTGTTGTGTTATTGGTTAGTGTTGTGTTATTGGTTAGTGTTGTGTTATTGGTTAGTGTTGTGTTATTGGTTAGTGTTGTGTTATTGGTTAGTGTTGTGTTATTGGTTAGTGTTGTGTTATTGGTTAGTGTTGTGTTATTGGTTAGTGTTGTGTTATTGGTTAGTGTTGTGTTATTGGTTAGTGTTGTGTTATTGGTTAGTGTTGTGTTATTGGTTGGTGTTGTGTTATGGTTGGTGTTGTGTTATTGGTTAGTGTTGTGTTATTGGTTGGTGTTGTGTTATTGGTTAGTGTTGTGTTATTGGTTGGTGTTGTGTTATTGGTTGGTGTTGTGTTATTGGTGGGTGTTGTGTTATTGGTTGGTGTTGTGTTTTTGGTTGGTGTTGTGTTATTGGTTTGTGTTGTGTTATTGGTTAGTGTTGTGTTATTGGTTAGTGTTGTGTTATTGGTTGGTGTTGTGTTATTGGTTAGTGTTGTGTTATTGGTTAGTGTTGTGTTATTGGTTGGTGTTGTGTTATTGGTTAGTGTTGTGTTATTGGTTAGTGTTGTGTTATTGGTTGGTGTTGTGTTATTGGTTGGTGTTGTGTTATTGGTTGGTGTTGTGTTATTGGTTAGTGTTGTGTTATTGGTTAGTGTTGTGTTATTGGTTAGTGTTGTGTTATTGGTTAGTGTTGTGTTATTGGTTAGTGTTGTGTTATTGGTTAGTGTTGTGTTATTGGTTAGTGTTGTGTTATTGGTTAGTGTTGTGTTATTGGTTAGTGTTGTGTTATTGGTTAGTGTTGTGTTATTGGTTAGTGTTGTGTTATTGGTTAGTGTTGTGTTATTGGTTAGTGTTGTGTTATTGGTTAGTGTTGTGTTATTGGTTGGTGTTGTGTTATTGGTTGGTGTTGTGTTATTGGTTAGTGTTGTGTTATTGGTTGGTGTTGTGTTATTGGTTAGTGTTGTGTTATTGGTTGGTGTTGTGTTATTGGTTAGTGTTGTGTTATTGGTTGGTGTTGTGTTATTGGTTGGTGTTGTGTTATTGGTTGGTGTTGTGTTATTGGTTGGTGTTGTGTTATTGGTTGGTGTTGTGTTATTGGTTAGTGTTGTGTTATTGGTTGGTGTTGTGTTATTGGTTGGTGTTGTGTTATTGGTTGGTGTTGTGTTATTGGTTAGTGTTGTGTTATTGGTTAGTGTTGTGTTATTGGTTGGTGTTGTGTTATTGGTTAGTGTTGTGTTATTGGTTGGTGTTGTGTTATTGGTTAGTGTTGTGTTATTGGTTAGTGTTGTGTTATTGGTTGTGTTGTGTTATTGGTTAGTGTTGTGTTATTGGTTAGTGTTGTGTTATTGGTTGGTGTTGTGTTATTGGTTAGTGTTGTGTTATTGGTTGGTGTTGTGTTATTGGTTGGTGTTGTGTTATTGGTTGTGTTGTGTTATTGGTTAGTGTTGTGTTATTGGTTAGTGTTGTGTTATTGGTTGGTGTTGTGTTATTGGTTGGTGTTGTGTTATTGGTTAGTGTTGTGTTATTGGTTAGTGTTGTGTTATTGGTTAGTGTTGTGTTATTGGTTGTGTTGTGTTATTGGTTGGTGTTGTGTTATTGGTTGGTGTTGTGTTATTGGTTAGTGTTGTGTTATTGGTTAGTGTTGTGTTATTGGTTAGTGTTGTGTTATTGGTTGGTGTTGTGTTATTGGTTAGTGTTGTGTTATTGGTTAGTGTTGTGTTATTGGTTAGTGTTGTGTTATTGGTTAGTGTTGTGTTATTGGTTGGTGTTGTGTTATTGGTTAGTGTTGTGTTATTGGTTGGTGTTGTGTTATTGGTTGGTGTTGTGTTATTGGTTAGTGTTGTGTTATTGGTTGGTGTTGTGTTATTGGTTAGTGTTGTGTTATTGGTTGTGTTGTGTTATTGGTTGGTGTTGTGTTATTGGTTGGTGTTGTGTTATTGGTTGGTGTTGTGTTATTGGTTGGTGTTGTGTTATTGGTTAGTGTTGTGTTATTGGTTAGTGTTGTGTTATTGGTTAGTGTTGTGTTATTGGTTGGTGTTGTGTTATTGGTTGGTGTTGTGTTATTGGTTGGTGTTGTGTTATTGGTTAGTGTTGTGTTATTGGTTAGTGTTGTGTTATTGGTTGGTGTTGTGTTATTGGTTGGTGTTGTGTTATTGGTTGGTGTTGTGTTATTGGTTAGTGTTGTGTTATTGGTTAGTGTTGTGTTATTGGTTGGTGTTGTGTTATTGGTTGGTGTTGTGTTATTGGTTGGTGTTGTGTTATTGGTTAGTGTTGTGTTATTGGTTAGTGTTGTGTTATTGGTTGGTGTTGTGTTATTGGTTGGTGTTGTGTTATTGGTTAGTGTTGTGTTATTGGTTGGTGTTGTGTTATTGGTTAGTGTTGTGTTATTGGTTAGTGTTGTGTTATTGGTTGGTGTTGTGTTATTGGTTAGTGTTGTGTTATTGGTTGGTGTTGTGTTATTGGTTAGTGTTGTGTTATTGGTTAGTGTTGTGTTATTGGTTGGTGTTGTGTTATTGGTTGGTGTTGTGTTATTGGTTAGTGTTGTGTTATTGGTTGGTGTTGTGTTATTGGTTAGTGTTGTGTTATTGGTTGGTGTTGTGTTATTGGTTGGTGTTGTGTTATTGGTTAGTGTTGTGTTATTGGTTGGTGTTGTGTTATTGGTTAGTGTTGTGTTATTGGTTGGTGTTGTGTTATTGGTTAGTGTTGTGTTATTGGTTAGTGTTGTGTTATTGGTTAGTGTTGTGTTATTGGTTAGTGTTGTGTTATTGGTTAGTGTTGTGTTATTGGTTAGTGTTGTGTTATTGGTTAGTGTTGTGTTATTGGTTAGTGTTGTGTTATTGGTTAGTGTTGTGTTATTGGTTAGTGTTGTGTTATTGGTTAGTGTTGTGTTATTGGTTAGTGTTGTGTTATTGGTTAGTGTTGTGTTATTGGTTAGTGTTGTGTTATTGGTTGTGTTGTGTTATTGGTTAGTGTTGTGTTATTGGTTAGTGTTGTGTTATTGGTTAGTGTTGTGTTATTGGTTAGTGTTGTGTTATTGGTTAGTGTTGTGTTATTGGTTGGTGTTGTGTTATTGGTTAGTGTTGTGTTATTGGTTAGTGTTGTGTTATTGGTTGGTGTTGTGTTATTGGTTGGTGTTGTGTTATTGGTTAGTGTTGTGTTATTGGTTGGTGTTGTGTTATTGGTTAGTGTTGTGTTATTGGTTGGTGTTGTGTTATTGGTTAGTGTTGTGTTATTGGTTGGTGTTGTGTTATTGGTTGGTGTTGTGTTATTGGTTAGTGTTGTGTTATTGGTTAGTGTTGTGTTATTGGTTAGTGTTGTGTTATTGGTTGGTGTTGTGTTATTGGTTAGTGTTGTGTTATTGGTTAGTGTTGTGTTATTGGTTGGTGTTGTGTTATTGGTTAGTGTTGTGTTATTGGTTAGTGTTGTGTTATTGGTTGGTGTTGTGTTATTGGTTAGTGTTGTGTTATTGGTTGGTGTTGTGTTATTGGTTGGTGTTGTGTTATTGGTTGGTGTTGTGTTATTGGTTGGTGTTGTGTTATTGGTTAGTGTTGTGTTATTGGTTAGTGTTGTGTTATTGGTTGTGTTGTGTTATTGGTTAGTGTTGTGTTATTGGTTAGTGTTGTGTTATTGGTTAGTGTTGTGTTATTGGTTGGTGTTGTGTTATTGGTTAGTGTTGTGTTATTGGTTAGTGTTGTGTTATTGGTTGGTGTTGTGTTATTGGTTAGTGTTGTGTTATTGGTTGGTGTTGTGTTATTGGTTAGTGTTGTGTTATTGGTTAGTGTTGTGTTATTGGTTGGTGTTGTGTTATTGGTTAGTGTTGTGTTATTGGTTGGTGTTGTGTTATTGGTTGGTGTTGTGTTATTGGTTAGTGTTGTGTTATTGGTTAGTGTTGTGTTATTGGTTAGTGTTGTGTTATTGGTTGGTGTTGTGTTATTGGTTAGTGTTGTGTTATTGGTTGGTGTTGTGTTATTGGTTAGTGTTGTGTTATTGGTTAGTGTTGTGTTATTGGTTAGTGTTGTGTTATTGGTTGTGTTGTGTTATTGGTTAGTGTTGTGTTATTGGTTAGTGTTGTGTTATTGGTTAGTGTTGTGTTATTGGTTGGTGTTGTGTTATTGGTTAGTGTTGTGTTATTGGTTAGTGTTGTGTTATTGGTTGGTGTTGTGTTATTGGTTAGTGTTGTGTTATTGGTTAGTGTTGTGTTATTGGTTGGTGTTGTGTTATTGGTTAGTGTTGTGTTATTGGTTAGTGTTGTGTTATTGGTTGGTGTTGTGTTATTGGTTGGTGTTGTGTTATTGGTTGGTGTTGTGTTATTGGTTAGTGTTGTGTTATTGGTTGGTGTTGTGTTATTGGTTAGTGTTGTGTTATTGGTTGGTGTTGTGTTATTGGTTGGTGTTGTGTTATTGGTTAGTGTTGTGTTATTGGTTAGTGTTGTGTTATTGGTTAGTGTTGTGTTATTGGTTAGTGTTGTGTTATTGGTTGTGTTGTGTTATTGGTTAGTGTTGTGTTATTGGTTGGTGTTGTGTTATTGGTTAGTGTTGTGTTATTGGTTAGTGTTGTGTTATTGGTTAGTGTTGTGTTATTGGTTAGTGTTGTGTTATTGGTTAGTGTTGTGTTATTGGTTAGTGTTGTGTTATTGGTTAGTGTTGTGTTATTGGTTAGTGTTGTGTTATTGGTTGGTGTTGTGTTATTGGTTAGTGTTGTGTTATTGGTTGGTGTTGTGTTATTGGTTAGTGTTGTGTTATTGGTTAGTGTTGTGTTATTGGTTAGTGTTGTGTTATTGGTTAGTGTTGTGTTATTGGTTGTGTTGTGTTATTGGTTAGTGTTGTGTTATTGGTTAGTGTTGTGTTATTGGTTGGTGTTGTGTTATTGGTTGGTGTTGTGTTATTGGTTAGTGTTGTGTTATTGGTTAGTGTTGTGTTATTGGTTGGTGTTGTGTTATTGGTTAGTGTTGTGTTATTGGTTGGTGTTGTGTTATTGGTTGGTGTTGTGTTATTGGTTGGTGTTGTGTTATTGGTTAGTGTTGTGTTATTGGTTAGTGTTGTGTTATTGGTTGGTGTTGTGTTATTGGTTAGTGTTGTGTTATTGGTTAGTGTTGTGTTATTGGTTGGTGTTGTGTTATTGGTTGGTGTTGTGTTATTGGTTAGTGTTGTGTTATTGGTTAGTGTTGTGTTATTGGTTGGTGTTGTGTTATTGGTTAGTGTTGTGTTATTGGTTAGTGTTGTGTTATTGGTTAGTGTTGTGTTATTGGTTAGTGTTGTGTTATTGGTTAGTGTTGTGTTATTGGTTGGTGTTGTGTTATTGGTTGGTGTTGTGTTATTGGTTAGTGTTGTGTTATTGGTTGGTGTTGTGTTATTGGTTGGTGTTGTGTTATTGGTTAGTGTTGTGTTATTGGTTGGTGTTGTGTTATTGGTTGGTGTTGTGTTATTGGTTGGTGTTGTGTTATTGGTTAGTGTTGTGTTATTGGTTAGTGTTGTGTTATTGGTTGGTGTTGTGTTATTGGTTAGTGTTGTGTTATTGGTTGTGTTGTGTTATTGGTTGGTGTTGTGTTATTGGTTGGTGTTGTGTTATTGGTTAGTGTTGTGTTATTGGTTAGTGTTGTGTTATTGGTTAGTGTTGTGTTATTGGTTAGTGTTGTGTTATTGGTTGGTGTTGTGTTATTGGTTGGTGTTGTGTTATTGGTTGGTGTTGTGTTATTGGTTGGTGTTGTGTTATTGGTTAGTGTTGTGTTATTGGTTAGTGTTGTGTTATTGGTTAGTGTTGTGTTATTGGTTAGTGTTGTGTTATTGGTTAGTGTTGTGTTATTGGTTGGTGTTGTGTTATTGGTTGGTGTTGTGTTATTGGTTAGTGTTGTGTTATTGGTTGGTGTTGTGTTATTGGTTAGTGTTGTGTTATTGGTTGGTGTTGTGTTATTGGTTAGTGTTGTGTTATTGGTTGGTGTTGTGTTATTGGTTGTGTTGTGTTATTGGTTGGTGTTGTGTTATTGGTTAGTGTTGTGTTATTGGTTAGTGTTGTGTTATTGGTTGGTGTTGTGTTATTGGTTGGTGTTGTGTTATTGGTTAGTGTTGTGTTATTGGTTGGTGTTGTGTTATTGGTTGTGTTGTGTTATTGGTTAGTGTTGTGTTATTGGTTGGTGTTGTGTTATTGGTTGGTGTTGTGTTATTGGTTGGTGTTGTGTTATTGGTTAGTGTTGTGTTATTGGTTAGTGTTGTGTTATTGGTTGGTGTTGTGTTATTGGTTAGTGTTGTGTTATTGGTTGGTGTTGTGTTATTGGTTGGTGTTGTGTTATTGGTTAGTGTTGTGTTATTGGTTAGTGTTGTGTTATTGGTTAGTGTTGTGTTATTGGTTGGTGTTGTGTTATTGGTTAGTGTTGTGTTATTGGTTGTGTTGTGTTATTGGTTGGTGTTGTGTTATTGGTTAGTGTTGTGTTATTGGTTAGTGTTGTGTTATTGGTTGGTGTTGTGTTATTGGTTGGTGTTGTGTTATTGGTTGGTGTTGTGTTATTGGTTGGTGTTGTGTTATTGGTTAGTGTTGTGTTATTGGTTGGTGTTGTGTTATTGGTTAGTGTTGTGTTATTGGTTAGTGTTGTGTTATTGGTTGGTGTTGTGTTATTGGTTAGTGTTGTGTTATTGGTTAGTGTTGTGTTATTGGTTGGTGTTGTGTTATTGGTTAGTGTTGTGTTATTGGTTAGTGTTGTGTTATTGGTTAGTGTTGTGTTATTGGTTGGTGTTGTGTTATTGGTTAGTGTTGTGTTATTGGTTGGTGTTGTGTTATTGGTTAGTGTTGTGTTATTGGTTGGTGTTGTGTTATTGGTTAGTGTTGTGTTATTGGTTAGTGTTGTGTTATTGGTTGGTGTTGTGTTATTGGTTAGTGTTGTGTTATTGGTTGGTGTTGTGTTATTGGTTGGTGTTGTGTTATTGGTTAGTGTTGTGTTATTGGTTAGTGTTGTGTTATTGGTTAGTGTTGTGTTATTGGTTGGTGTTGTGTTATTGGTTGGTGTTGTGTTATTGGTTAGTGTTGTGTTATTGGTTGGTGTTGTGTTATTGGTTGGTGTTGTGTTATTGGTTAGTGTTGTGTTATTGGTTGGTGTTGTGTTATTGGTTGGTGTTGTGTTATTGGTTGGTGTTGTGTTATTGGTTGGTGTTGTGTTATTGGTTGGTGTTGTGTTATTGGTTAGTGTTGTGTTATTGGTTAGTGTTGTGTTATTGGTTGGTGTTGTGTTATTGGTTGGTGTTGTGTTATTGGTTGTGTTGTGTTATTGGTTAGTGTTGTGTTATTGGTTAGTGTTGTGTTATTGGTTGGTGTTGTGTTATTGGTTAGTGTTGTGTTATTGGTTAGTGTTGTGTTATTGGTTGGTGTTGTGTTATTGGTTGGTGTTGTGTTATTGGTTAGTGTTGTGTTATTGGTTAGTGTTGTGTTATTGGTTGGTGTTGTGTTATTGGTTGGTGTTGTGTTATTGGTTAGTGTTGTGTTATTGGTTAGTGTTGTGTTATTGGTTAGTGTTGTGTTATTGGTTAGTGTTGTGTTATTGGTTAGTGTTGTGTTATTGGTTAGTGTTGTGTTATTGGTTGGTGTTGTGTTATTGGTTAGTGTTGTGTTATTGGTTGGTGTTGTGTTATTGGTTAGTGTTGTGTTATTGGTTAGTGTTGTGTTATTGGTTAGTGTTGTGTTATTGGTTAGTGTTGTGTTATTGGTTGGTGTTGTGTTATTGGTTAGTGTTGTGTTATTGGTTAGTGTTGTGTTATTGGTTAGTGTTGTGTTATTGGTTAGTGTTGTGTTATTGGTTAGTGTTGTGTTATTGGTTAGTGTTGTGTTATTGGTTGGTGTTGTGTTATTGGTTAGTGTTGTGTTATTGGTTAGTGTTGTGTTATTGGTTGGTGTTGTGTTATTGGTTAGTGTTGTGTTATTGGTTAGTGTTGTGTTATTGGTTGGTGTTGTGTTATTGGTTAGTGTTGTGTTATTGGTTGGTGTTGTGTTATTGGTTGGTGTTGTGTTATTGGTTGGTGTTGTGTTATTGGTTGGTGTTGTGTTATTGGTTAGTGTTGTGTTATTGGTTAGTGTTGTGTTATTGGTTAGTGTTGTGTTATTGGTTAGTGTTGTGTTATTGGTTAGTGTTGTGTTATTGGTTAGTGTTGTGTTATTGGTTAGTGTTGTGTTATTGGTTGGTGTTGTGTTATTGGTTAGTGTTGTGTTATTGGTTAGTGTTGTGTTATTGGTTGGTGTTGTGTTATTGGTTGGTGTTGTGTTATTGGTTAGTGTTGTGTTATTGGTTGGTGTTGTGTTATTGGTTAGTGTTGTGTTATTGGTTAGTGTTGTGTTATTGGTTAGTGTTGTGTTATTGGTTGGTGTTGTGTTATTGGTTGGTGTTGTGTTATTGGTTGGTGTTGTGTTATTGGTTAGTGTTGTGTTATTGGTTAGTG
Organism: Homarus gammarus; assembly: GCA_958450375.1. Taxonomy (NCBI): domain Eukaryota; kingdom Metazoa; phylum Arthropoda; class Malacostraca; order Decapoda; family Nephropidae; genus Homarus; species Homarus gammarus. The sequence goes on from CAUDMG010002591.1 coordinate 401,041, forward strand.
TTGTGTTATTGGTTGGTGTTGTGTTATTGGTTGGTGTTGTGTTATTGGTTAGTGTTGTGTTATTGGTTGGTGTTGTGTTATTGGTTAGTGTTGTGTTATTGGTTAGTGTTGTGTTATTGGTTAGTGTTGTGTTATTGGTTAGTGTTGTGTTATTGGTTGGTGTTGTGTTATTGGTTGGTGTTGTGTTATTGGTTAGTGTTGTGTTATTGGTTAGTGTTGTGTTATTGGTTAGTGTTGTGTTATTGGTTAGTGTTGTGTTATTGGTTAGTGTTGTGTTATTGGTTAGTGTTGTGTTATTGGTTAGTGTTGTGTTATTGGTTGTGTTGTGTTATTGGTTGGTGTTGTGTTATTGGTTAGTGTTGTGTTATTGGTTGGTGTTGTGTTATTGGTTGGTGTTGTGTTATTGGTTAGTGTTGTGTTATTGGTTGGTGTTGTGTTATTGGTTGGTGTTGTGTTATTGGTTAGTGTTGTGTTATTGGTTGGTGTTGTGTTATTGGTTAGTGTTGTGTTATTGGTTAGTGTTGTGTTATTGGTTAGTGTTGTGTTATTGGTTAGTGTTGTGTTATTGGTTGGTGTTGTGTTATTGGTTAGTGTTGTGTTATTGGTTAGTGTTGTGTTATTGGTTGGTGTTGTGTTATTGGTTAGTGTTGTGTTATTGGTTAGTGTTGTGTTATTGGTTGGTGTTGTGTTATTGGTTGGTGTTGTGTTATTGGTTGGTGTTGTGTTATTGGTTAGTGTTGTGTTATTGGTTAGTGTTGTGTTATTGGTTAGTGTTGTGTTATTGGTTAGTGTTGTGTTATTGGTTAGTGTTGTGTTATTGGTTAGTGTTGTGTTATTGGTTGGTGTTGTGTTATTGGTTAGTGTTGTGTTATTGGTTGGTGTTGTGTTATTGGTTAGTGTTGTGTTATTGGTTAGTGTTGTGTTATTGGTTAGTGTTGTGTTATTGGTTAGTGTTGTGTTATTGGTTGGTGTTGTGTTATTGGTTAGTGTTGTGTTATTGGTTAGTGTTGTGTTATTGGTTGGTGTTGTGTTATTGGTTAGTGTTGTGTTATTGGTTGGTGTTGTGTTATTGGTTAGTGTTGTGTTATTGGTTGGTGTTGTGTTATTGGTTGGTGTTGTGTTATTGGTTAGTGTTGTGTTATTGGTTGGTGTTGTGTTATTGGTTAGTGTTGTGTTATTGGTTAGTGTTGTGTTATTGGTTAGTGTTGTGTTATTGGTTAGTGTTGTGTTATTGGTTGGTGTTGTGTTATTGGTTAGTGTTGTGTTATTGGTTGGTGTTGTGTTATTGGTTGGTGTTGTGTTATTGGTTAGTGTTGTGTTATTGGTTAGTGTTGTGTTATTGGTTAGTGTTGTGTTATTGGTTAGTGTTGTGTTATTGGTTGGTGTTGTGTTATTGGTTAGTGTTGTGTTATTGGTTAGTGTTGTGTTATTGGTTGGTGTTGTGTTATTGGTTAGTGTTGTGTTATTGGTTAGTGTTGTGTTATTGGTTGGTGTTGTGTTATTGGTTGGTGTTGTGTTATTGGTTAGTGTTGTGTTATTGGTTGGTGTTGTGTTATTGGTTAGTGTTGTGTTATTGGTTAGTGTTGTGTTATTGGTTGGTGTTGTGTTATTGGTTAGTGTTGTGTTATTGGTTAGTGTTGTGTTATTGGTTGGTGTTGTGTTATTGGTTAGTGTTGTGTTATTGGTTAGTGTTGTGTTATTGGTTGGTGTTGTGTTATTGGTTGGTGTTGTGTTATTGGTTAGTGTTGTGTTATTGGTTAGTGTTGTGTTATTGGTTAGTGTTGTGTTATTGGTTAGTGTTGTGTTATTGGTTAGTGTTGTGTTATTGGTTAGTGTTGTGTTATTGGTTGGTGTTGTGTTATTGGTTGGTGTTGTGTTATTGGTTAGTGTTGTGTTATTGGTTGGTGTTGTGTTATTGGTTAGTGTTGTGTTATTGGTTGGTGTTGTGTTATTGGTTAGTGTTGTGTTATTGGTTGGTGTTGTGTTATTGGTTAGTGTTGTGTTATTGGTTAGTGTTGTGTTATTGGTTAGTGTTGTGTTATTGGTTAGTGTTGTGTTATTGGTTGGTGTTGTGTTATTGGTTGGTGTTGTGTTATTGGTTGGTGTTGTGTTATTGGTTAGTGTTGTGTTATTGGTTAGTGTTGTGTTATTGGTTAGTGTTGTGTTATTGGTTGGTGTTGTGTTATTGGTTAGTGTTGTGTTATTGGTTAGTGTTGTGTTATTGGTTAGTGTTGTGTTATTGGTTAGTGTTGTGTTATTGGTTAGTGTTGTGTTATTGGTTAGTGTTGTGTTATTGGTTGGTGTTGTGTTATTGGTTGGTGTTGTGTTATTGGTTAGTGTTGTGTTATTGGTTAGTGTTGTGTTATTGGTTAGTGTTGTGTTATTGGTTAGTGTTGTGTTATTGGTTAGTGTTGTGTTATTGGTTAGTGTTGTGTTATTGGTTGGTGTTGTGTTATTGGTTGGTGTTGTGTTATTGGTTAGTGTTGTGTTATTGGTTGGTGTTGTGTTATTGGTTGGTGTTGTGTTATTGGTTGGTGTTGTGTTATTGGTTGGTGTTGTGTTATTGGTTGGTGTTGTGTTATTGGTTAGTGTTGTGTTATTGGTTGGTGTTGTGTTATTGGTTAGTGTTGTGTTATTGGTTAGTGTTGTGTTATTGGTTAGTGTTGTGTTATTGGTTAGTGTTGTGTTATTGGTTGGTGTTGTGTTATTGGTTAGTGTTGTGTTATTGGTTGTGTTGTGTTATTGGTTAGTGTTGTGTTATTGGTTAGTGTTGTGTTATTGGTTGGTGTTGTGTTATTGGTTGGTGTTGTGTTATTGGTTAGTGTTGTGTTATTGGTTAGTGTTGTGTTATTGGTTAGTGTTGTGTTATTGGTTAGTGTTGTGTTATTGGTTGGTGTTGTGTTATTGGTTGGTGTTGTGTTATTGGTTAGTGTTGTGTTATTGGTTGGTGTTGTGTTATTGGTTGGTGTTGTGTTATTGGTTAGTGTTGTGTTATTGGTTAGTGTTGTGTTATTGGTTGGTGTTGTGTTATTGGTTGGTGTTGTGTTATTGGTTAGTGTTGTGTTATTGGTTAGTGTTGTGTTATTGGTTAGTGTTGTGTTATTGGTTGGTGTTGTGTTATTGGTTGGTGTTGTGTTATTGGTTAGTGTTGTGTTATTGGTTGGTGTTGTGTTATTGGTTGGTGTTGTGTTATTGGTTAGTGTTGTGTTATTGGTTAGTGTTGTGTTATTGGTTAGTGTTGTGTTATTGGTTAGTGTTGTGTTATTGGTTAGTGTTGTGTTATTGGTTAGTGTTGTGTTATTGGTTGGTGTTGTGTTATTGGTTGGTGTTGTGTTATTGGTTAGTGTTGTGTTATTGGTTAGTGTTGTGTTATTGGTTAGTGTTGTGTTACTGGAAGGTGTTGTGTGTATTTATATATGTTTACTTTTTATCTCGGTTCACCAGGCCCCCGTGACCTGTGTCCGGGTAGGCTGATCGACATAAAAAAATAATAATAATAATACTCTAACAATCCGCATCTCAACCCGTCAATATTCCTGGTCACCGACACTCTCCTCATCTTCCAAACTTAGCTCCTCGTCATCTGTTGGTCCGTCTCAACATTCCTCCTGATCGGATTCGTTACACCTCCGACCTGGATCATCCTGAAGTCGACGTGGCGGCTGACGGAAACGTTTTGAGTTTCACAGACTTGGCTCGCTACTTTATTTTCGTTTTGAGTTTGTCGTGCACAGACGATTGCTCGGAGATGGGATTTTCCCAGGAGTAAAGTCTTACAGATGCACTCTCCACCTAATCAAAGTGGCATACTCTGACTCATTCAGTTGGGTCACTTTATGTAATAAGTTGGTAAGACCACCCTCTTCTCAGTACCTTGATGACGAGGTAGCGGTTTGACTGATATGGGGCCGTCTTTCCTGTGCCATTCAGATGGTGATAACTTGAGCTGCACCTGGTCGCCCACACGGAGCGTTCGTCCTCGACTGCATTACTTCTTGTTTCTCCTGTCCTGCACTAAGGCTACTCTCACTAAACGTCCAGCTACCTCCGCACTACTCAGGGCTGGTAGGTGGAAGTCAGGGTTATCACGTGATAGGTTTTCCGACTTCACTTTTTCCGGATATCTTGCAAAAACACTATACACCAGTTCGTGTAGAGTGCACCCTGTTGTGGCAATCCTTGATGCATTGTGATGAAATTGCAGATGTTGCATCATCTCCGGCCACAATTCGATGTTGTTATCACATAGACAGTGTAGGTTGTCCATAAGCTGATTTTGCCTCCCTACCTGGGCTTGGCTACGGGGATGGTAGGGCGATCCAAATTTCTGATGAATGCGCGCCATCCGATATACTGATTGGAACATCTCGGACGTAAAATAAGGCCCTCGGTCTGATAAGAGTGCACTGATGCACTCCGAACGTGCGCACCCAAAGATCAAAGAGAGTCCTGGCTGCCGTGTATGATGTAGCATCACACGTGAGCACCATCACGGTGTTCTCCCAACACTTTCACTCTTTTGTTCGCCCCACATGCCACTACAACATTCTTTACCCCAGGCCACCAGAAACTTCGTTTTGCCCTCTCCTAGGTACGAACTCGTCCCCAGTGACCACTCAGGGGAGCATCATATACCAGCCACAGAGTCTGTACTCGCAACGTTGCTGGCACAACTGGCACCCATGTTTACTTAATGCCGTAGGGGTGCGCTCGGGTCCGGCGCCCACCGTGCTTTACATAACAGATTACCCCTTTGCTACGATAACCTGAGACGGTACCTGAATGGATTTAGCACCCGTTGAACTGGAGCCAGACCGTTCCCCCATCACCATCTAGGATTTTGGCCAAAATAGCCATCTCTTCGTCCTCCTGTTGTTCCTTGATCAAGGTTGGCAAGTCCCACAACTCACTCACTTCACGTTCCCGTGTAGTGTCTTGCTGTCCAGTCATGACTTGCGCTGTGACGCCACCCCCTACTTCTCTCCCCTGATCCCCTGCTCCCCCTTCACCTGCTGATCTCCCTGGCCAGCTGCTCTCCAATGGCCCGCTGTTTTCCCTTGGCCCACTGTTCTCCCCTGGTCCGATGCTTGATCTGTCACAAAGGTCGTTTTCGTCGTCGACAGGGCATTTTCCGCAATCATTAGTACCTCATCCTATGACTTCGCCTCCTCATCCGCCTCCACCCACCTTTCTCTAATTATTTGCGGCCTCGTGTCCTTGTTCCTTATCCCATCCAGGAAACACCAAATTATCCGTTTATGTATGATGTCATTAGGCTCCACAGCGAACTCTTGACTCGCTAGTCCCTGCAACCTGGTCATGAAGTCACTTAGTTACTCACCTTGACGTTCGATGAATTCTTCTTCGAATTTCAAAATCCAAGCTTTAATGACATCATAAGCCTTGAGGTCAGTCTCTTCGCAGTTTCACCATCACTTTTTCCCCCGTCTGGATTCATGTCGACTGCTTCTCCACACAAGTCGCCGTCGTCCCAAACAGTTGTAACCGTAACATTATAGCCCGGTGCTCCGGTCTGTCCCGTGCGTCCACTCCGCGTATGATATTGGCGTTCTTAACAAGGTTGTAGTGTGCGGTAAAGGACGGGGACGTGGCTGGTGAGGTATCATCGCCGAAAGTTAATGTGATAGAAATTTCCTTTACTCGATTGCTGGTAGTGTTAGCGCCTGCTATTCTTGTTTACAGCTGCCACCAGTCAAGGTCAAGCAAACGGGGAGTTCTCGTTGGCTTTATTGTCAAGGTTACAAGTGATCCTCTCTCGATGCCGGCCAGGGAACAACTGTTCTGACTAGCTGGCAACTGGCGCCACCTCACCTCGCCGGACAACAGGTCGGAAACAAATAACATATCAGAGAGTAATGACACAATACAATACAATATGAACATAATAGTACAATACATAATGCTCTCACAATTTACTAGCAGTACAACTTTCTTTTGCTAGTAGCTATATTTTTTTAGAATTTCAATGTCTCCTTTATTAATGCCTATATATATTTTTTAAACATTTATAAGTTTCTTGTGTTTTATCCTATCAAACGTTTTATTTTCAAAATCAACAAAGCAGATATACAAATTTCTATGGACCTCTAAAACTCTTTCACTCAAAATTCTCAAACCAAATATACTGTAGAATCTCTAGTTCCTTTTCCCGTTATAAATCCATTCTGCACATTTGAAAACTCCCCATTCTAAATTTTATTCTACCTGAAATTATGTTTAATAAAACTGTGCTTGCATGACTTGTTAAGCTAATTGTTCAAAACTGGGTGTACTCTAAAGCTCCTGGCCTTTTAGGTAATAATACATATAATGATGTTTTTATTCACTGGTACAGTACGGGTAGAGTTATCTTAGTCACACAGACAACAAGATACGGTAACAGTTAGTGAAATGTGGATGGTGAAGACCGTAGACTTCTGCCACCTTCGGTACGTCGCTG